>OX336388.2:1238492359-1239092359 GCA_946902985.2 Meconema thalassinum | reverse complement strand
CAGCGATACGAGATGGTGAGAGACGGCGGAGCGGAGAGTCATCTCCAAAAGGCTCTTAATACCCAGCTCCTCCGGGGGCTCCTCCGTGGGCGTACAAGTAGTGCTAGTGGAAGCAGAACTCTGCCCTGGATAGCAGGGCTTCTTAGCACGCCCGATGGAAGGAGGCATGCGGTCCTTGCGGGCCATTTTAATTTGCAGAGTTTTCATTTCACTATCACTCACCTCGGGTTGTTCGTGGTCAGAGTCCGAGTCCATCAGCAGCGACGGCATGGAAGGAGCTTTTGAAGAAGCTTGAGCTTGAGCAGAAGGCGGCATTTTAGCCGCATCAGACGGTGTTTTCACCATGACGCACACGAACACAAGCACTGGTAAGTATATACTCGCTAGCACGGGCACACGCAGAAACTGGTGAGAACCGGTCGTAGCACTGAGAATTTTGAAGAGTTTTATAATAATTTGAAGACACACGGTCAGCGTAACAGCTTCTTTGATACTGTACAGAGAGAGAGTGGAAGTGCGTAAGACGCACTGCCAGCTGGTACAATGTGGAATGTTTTTCACATACGGATTACTTCAAGGTTTGGAGACGCCATTACAGATATTTCTACAATAAATAATTTTCAAGTTGTCGTTCTTTGGTGTAAAAATATTCATTATATCATATTTGCTGAAAACAAATTATGACTTATTAAGAGTCTGTTTCTCAATCTATGGATAAAAGTGATGGGCGTCCGCTCCCCGAGTAACGTGGCTCAACACTTTCATACTGAACGGTAAACGCTCATGCGAACTCTGGTGTCAGCTGATTGAAAAACAAACCACTTGTTAAAAGTCTTCGTATCTGTATTTAAATGATGATATGCTTTAATGTGGAACATTGTAACTAGTTGGCAAAGCCGGTATATGTTTCTGCACAATGGCTATTCAGATATTAACCCACATTGCGGTAATGCAGCGATCAATGTAATATATATATATATATATATCGATGTTTTTATACGGGAACTGAGGTAGCCTTTCACGGACCACTATAGGAATTCCCTTTACTGTCAAGTAGGCGTATTCATAACTAACTTAAAACTCAATTCCACGCAGGAACAATATCGAAAAATAAAATTAATGTAGCATAAAAAAATACTTCCTTATTATTACCGGCACGTTAAAATGAGTAACTGTCTTGTACTCAAAATTTATGTGGTTGAAATGGCTGCGTGGATATCATCTTGGTCTGCGAATCATGAGATCTCGGGTTCGAACCCCAGTCCCAGCAATTATTTTTGCTGCCGGATTATCGATATAAACGATATCTATCATAACATTATGCGTCATTTTAATAGAATCTATATGAGATTACGATTTATCTAATTTTAATTACAATAGTTTGCACCAAGCAGGAGTTGGGAAATTTGATTGTATTGAACATTATTTCTAGTAATCTATAGATAGACTAGAGACTATGGTTTCATTCCTCCTCTTAATTTACAATATAATATGTGATGTTTGTTGAAACAAGTGTGACAGTAGCATATCTCCAATTCAATATATACATTCATCATAGTACCAGTATGAAAACGGAGCGTAAATCAACATTTTAAGAATGTCCAAGCTGTCTAGTATACGAGTAGGATAACATGTCAGATGACTTCACATACATTTCATCTCAATTTCATAGTAGGATAACATGTCAGATGTTACACATCATATGCGACTACTGCAAGGCTCGTATCTTTTTATTAAAATAGTTTATTTTAACCAAAATATGTACATTTAAAAGTAAATGTTCACTCCTAACCATCATTTAATCATTCAAGCATTTCATCCGTCATTTTATATCTACTAATAAGCAATACGGTATAAGTGTAAAAGGGGGAAGCCCCAGGATGTTGTGAAATAATACTGCGTAGTTGAAATTGCGGAAGAAACTTAGGATGCTCCGCCGAATATCCTCTACTGCGATTAAGCTGTCCAATCCGGTATCGACATGTTTTCACTTGGTTGGTGAATCCCCCGTTTCCCAAGCTGTTAGGACACACCTTGCGGTTGCAATCAGTACGGTATTCTTCTTTCTGTAGTGAAAAACGTGTCCGTGTGATAAGGTATATATGATCGCGATCAGTCATGTACTATAGGAAGTTAAAAAGATGCCACCCACAAAAACATCTCAATGGGCTTTGTTGCGCAAATACGTAAGCCAGTTCGGATGAGATATATTTAGCGAAGACGGCAGGTTCTTATTTTGTTTGGTGTGAGAAAAAATGTTTCTACAAAGAAAACAAATATGACATTGTGCAGCATATTAACAGAACACAACATAAGGAGAGGGTTAAGAATAAATCTAAGTTAAATCAGCAACTAATTACAGGCACTGCAGGCGAACAATCGAATTCAAGTGATATCTTTTTCAAAGACTTGTGTTTAGCGTTAGTGAGTTCGGACATTCCATTGTGGAAATTTTAATAATGAGAAGCTTCGGGGATTTTTAGAAAAACACACAAACAGAAGGGTGCCGAACGAATCTACATTGCGAAACAACTATTTGCAACAGTGTTTTCAAGACGTAATTTGTCATGTTCGGGATCAACTAAAGCACGGAAAAATATGGACTTCTATTGATGAAACCACAGATGCAGCAGGACAATGTGTACTGTGTGTAGTGCTGTAGTTGGTGCTATGAAAGCTGGCAGTAGATCATATCTTCTTAATATACAAGTACTTGACCGAGTAAATAATTCCACTATTATGAAATATTTCAATGACTCGTTTGCTATCATGTGGCCAGAAGGGGCACTGTATGACAATGTATTGTTATTTCTCAGTGATGCTGCTCCATATATTGTTAAAGCAGGAACTGGATAAAAAGTCCTTTATCCTAAGTTAGTTCACCTGACGTGTCTTGCTCACGGTTTACATCGTGTCGCTGGAACAGATATTAGTGTGAGGAAAGTGTGTGTAAAGTCCCCAATTAGAGTTCAAAACTATCATGAAGTCCTTACAAATTTGTCTTTACCTCCTCAGTCAGTTTTAACTTGATGGGGTAACTCAGTAAGTTATTAACGAAAAACCCTGGTTACGAAACACTGTGTAAAATTTCTATAACGCCTTGTGGTACAGGAACGTACAGTATATCGAAGAAAAATTCACTCAAGAAGAACTTTGCTGCTTTTCACATGTTCCTGTAACGTCATGCGACGTTGAGAGATCATTTTCACTGTTTAAAACATTCTTCACTGACAAACGCAGGAGCATCACACAAGAACATCTCAAGATGACCTTCCTCATGTGCTGTAACAAGCTTACGTAAGGTAAGAATTCTACGAAAGAATATATTCATGATTTAATTTTAAATTTTTATTTGCTTATGTTTTGAGCTTATTTGTTTCATTTTTTGTGCTTATATGCTTGCTTCTTTCACCATTTGATTGCACTTAAGTCCGGGCTCTAGTTAATAATGAACTAATGTCACGTTTTATTTCAACAAGCTCTTACAACTAACATTCAATTATACTCCTTGAAAAGGACAAATAGTTATAACTAAAGCCCGGAAGTTCATGCAAAATCAAATTTTTGCATATTTATGCATATTTTGTTTATTTTGGCACAATGCATCATATTCTTCTCCTTTTCCTGTTTAAGTGCATATCTCTACTTGAGAAGGGCGTATATTGGTATACCCTGGGGTTCCCACATGATGTAATCACCACCTTTCATCCTCTTTCACCCCCATTTCATGCCACTTGGCAAGCCTACTCATACACACATGCCTGTGGTAATTCTTATAACATAAATCCAAACATACAGCTACCTGCTATGTGGGGTAGGAATCTGCTGACTACATTACACAAACACTGACTAGCTTAAATACCAGCCACACCAAGGACTAAGGATCTTTCGTCCACTGAGTTGTCGTCTGACGTCTTCGCGACCGTTCTGCAGTTCAGGTGAGTGTACTCAAGGTTCTCCTCAGTAATTCCTTTCTGTTCCAAACCTAGCTACTGTAATCATCTCATTCATTCCTGTACACTTCACGTCGCTGAGCTTAACTAGCGACTCATTTCACATCACACCTATGAGAATTAAACCATTCACACCCTCTTAAACTGCCTCCTTGTACTTATTGAGTTTCTAGCTCGAACCCTGGCTCGCTACCAGCAAGTCTTCGCTCAGCTACGCCACACAGGCTTGACCGCTTGCCTGGTGTCTAACACTTGTAAACACTGAGTCAACATTCGATACCCGCTCCGTAAGCAAGGCCATCATTCAGCCATCCTGTCTCATTCATTCCTCACTTCACAAGCCAACCACACGCACGTACTCGCCCTGCATACAAGTTATAACTTATTTCAGTAAACACCGCCCTAATTCGAGCTCCCCCCCAGGGCAATACAATATTCTAATTTACTATTGTGTTGAAGCGCTTTTTGTTACTTCATGTTCTTTGAGTCGTGTGTTTCGATTTGGGCTCCGAGAGTCTATCACAGAATAATTCTGACATTATTTTAATACCAACTGTAGTACGTTTCAGTTCCTTTTTTTTAACTTAATATGAATTATTTTTATTCGGCTATGTAAATATTGTAAAATTATTTTCATTACAAATATTCAATGGATATTAATATTGTATATCAGTACCACTTAAGAATTAACATAACATAATTATTGATGGTCAACTCCGCTTGAAGTTCCATAAAATAACAATTCCTACTATTTAGAACTGTTTCTTAGTTGAGATATTTTTAAAATGTGGTAGATTATGTCCGACTTTTCATATTTTCTTGATATTCAAAATAGAAACACTAAAGAATACGGAGTGATCGTAATTGCCGTAGTTATTTCATAGTGCATATTTTTTTGAAACGTGATGCATATTTGACCAATCATTAGTGCAGTTTTGCATGCATATTTATTCATTTAATAGTGCATGAACCTCCGGGCCCTTAGTTATAACTGTACCCATGCATTTAGAAGAAAGTAGGCTGTATGTTCTCTACTGAACATCTTGTTTATAACTTGTACCCCGCCCAATTCATTGCGCTCAATCGTTTTGACCAACTGAAAAGCTACAAAAGACAATTTGTATAGGCAGCACTGAAAAAAGAATGGCTTCAAATCTCCATATTAACATATTTTTCCGTGCTTAATATTATATGTAATGAGAATAAATGGGTTTATATAGAAAATTACTGCAGCGTAAATAATACATCCTCTGTCTGAAAAGTTCGGTGAATGGGTCTATATTACGAACGGATTGTTGGCTTACCTGAAACAGCCGTTACTATCCTTCGAAGTAATCCCCTTGGATGGTTATGCACTTCTTAGAACGGCTGTACAAGTCCTGGCATAGTCTTCCTGAGGGATAGCCTTCCGTTGGGTCGTCACATTACGTTGGATGTCCGAAATGTCCGAAAACCTCTTGCCCTTCAGGGCTTTTTGGCGACCCCGATACTCCATACTTTGACGCTTGCCTTCGAGGTTGTACCTCAGGCACCAGGTCTCGTCACCCGTGACGATGGTTTTCAGGACCATCCCATTCCACGGAACATTCACCCTTCTCACTGCCACCCGTCGAACAAGTGTGTGTACATTAGGTTGCATATATTCACCCTTCTCACTGCCACCCGTCTATCAGGTGAGCAAGGCAGGTTGCATAAATTCACGCTTCTCTCTTGCTTTCAATTTAGAGTTTTGATGACCCAAACTGAAGGCTATTCCTCAAGAAGACTATGCCAGGAGTTTCCGGGATTTGTTCAGTCGTTCTCAGAAGTGCATAACCATCCACGGGTATTACTTCGAAGGCTGTTTCAGGTAAGCCAACAATCCGTTCGTAATATAGCCCATTCACCGAACTTTTCGGACAGAGGGTGTATATCAACTGGAAAAAGAAGTTCAATACGAGTACATGACGATAATTTAAATATTTGAAGTATGATAAAAATAAAAATTCTAGGGATTTCTACCGAGGAATTGAACGCAAAGATTAACTACTATGACAGAATTTCATTCGCAATTTAATGGTTTTCAGTCTGTCAACACGGTTGGGCCCAAATATAATGGGCGTTTCCCTAAATTACATGATATTAATTATTACACTTGGATACTTATCCAAAGTCATGTAATTTATTTCAGGTTTAGAGAAAACACCCATTTTTGGGTACAATTTGGGCACAATCGTGTTGACCGATTTTTTTTGTTGTTAGCGTATGGCTTTTAGTGCCGGGAGTGTCCGAGGACATGTTCGGCTCGCCAGTTTTGTAGCTGCTTCGAGACGGACACCCAATGGGTGAGCTACAAGTACCGTTGGGGAGGGAAGGAGGGAAGTTGGAATGTAAGGACGAGGAGTTGGAAGGTAGCGGCTGTGGCCTATAGTTAGGGACCAACCCCGGCATTTGCCTGGAAGGAAGATGGGAAACCACAGAAGACCATCTTCAAGGTTGCCGGCGGGGGGATTCGAACCTCCTCGCCTCCCGGATGTGAGCGACTGCCATCAGTCATGCCGTAACCACCACGGCTAACTCACCCGGTGTTGACCGACTGAAAAGCATTTACATTTCATTTACTAAGGCAACACTGAAAATGGCTTCAAACACGGATAATGGAATTCTGAAATTAACCTGTGTTGCTGTTTTACTATTATGGGATTTGGACATTGAGAACTTGGGTGTATGTGTGGAGGATCCTGCGTTCAATATTATCGGGTATGCCAAGAATTGAAACTTCATTAAGGGTAGAAAGGTGATGTTTTCAGCCTTGTGAAAGTAACTGAAATGGGTTAGAATGCCACCTTAGACATAATAAAAGTGGCTTCTTACGAGTTTCCAGTTAAAATATACACACATGATGACTTGTTACCTAACATGAGACTACAACTACCACCTTTCCAATCGTAATTAAAATTCGAAACACACATATAATTATTGTATATGAATTTCAGCCAATGGCACAGCAGGATAATTTTTAATTTCATATTTTTTAATTTTTTAATTTTAGATTTTTTAATTTTTTAATTTAATAAAATATTTTAGTTTTTTTCTTCTAAATTACAGCGTTTCTAACCAACCAAATATAACCTAAAATTTGGCTTCCCACTACCAATTTGTAGTGGTAGGTTCTGTTACATGCCATAAATCTATGACATGGACCCGCTGGCTTTACTTCCCCTCGGGAGGAGGATTTTAAAGCTCATAAGAATCCGACGTCTTCAGCCGGGTTTGAGCCCGTGATCTTGGGCATAGCAATTCAGCATGCTACAGACTACGCCACCGAAGCCGGCATACACATTAAAACTACAAAAATTCCATGGAATTTCAAGGTATAATATTTGAATAATATAATTTTGTAGTATAGTATTTCTGATAATATTTTCATAAAAATTGCCTTTTTGAATCCAATACATGAATGAATAACCACTTTCATAAGTCATTTTGTAAAGACTTATTAGAATTGTAAATTCAAAACTGTTATTCTTTCCTTCTTCTTGTTGCGTTTCGGCCAACTAAGGACCACGTCATTTCAACTGTATTTTTGTCGAGCTTTAATATTCGCATGAATTCTTGATGTTGTTGATTCTTTTCTTCCGTCCACTTCATGCCTGTTTTAAGCTTAGGTTTTTCCAGGAGACCCCGGTGAGCAGTTAGTTTCATCTTAAGTGACACACGCTCCTGCACATCGTCGCATGAAATCCCAATTTCTTGTAAATGTCTGCCTACCTCAGTGAACCAAGCCTCCTTAGTTTTCTTCTCAAGAAAGTAGGTAAAGATACTGTTTGTCAATCTCACAGAGCTCATTCGTGTCATGTGGCCATAAAATGAAATTCTTTCTTTCCTCATCACATCAGTTATTTTTTTCCACACGAGCTTAGAGCTCGTGGTTGTGCCGTATCCTGTATTCACCATTTTCCTTTACTGGGCCCAAGATCTTTCTTTCTTTCTTTCTTTCTTTCTTTCTTTCTTTTACTTCCAGTTTCTCCATACGTCATTCGCTATGCATTGCTCCGGGCGGATGACTGTGCGAGAGTGTCTTAGCTTGCCATTTAGGGATATTGATTTCTTGTTGTAAACACCCTTTGTTAGATGATATGCCATATCCATTTTTATTTTATTATATTTTATTATATTTATTTAGTTTTAACTCATTATTTTATTTGCTACTAGCTGAAGTTCCCGTGCTACGCGTCATAAATAAATTAAAATGTGAAGGTGACAGTTAAAACAGGGGATAGGCGAGGTGCTGTGCAGAGGGAGATTAAGGATGGAACATTTTTTCCAACTACACCGCTCGGCATTGACCGTGTTTTATAGCACAAATTTAGGTTTTACTCGCTAACCGTTGGAGATACCTTTCGGATAGAAAATGTTAATTTTAAACCTCGTATATGCCATCAAAAGTTTGCTATTTCTTAGCGTTCTCTTTTCTTTTGAAATAGAAATATGAAAGTTTGAAACCAAAGGGTGTAGTGACATCACTAAAATGGTCGCCATCTTTAAATAGTGCAAAGTATTGAAATCAAAAGTAACCTATACGTTAACCAGGTAAATCAGCTACTTCCATGTAAAATTCATGTAAATCGGACCAGTGGTACTTGCGTAATTGAGTAATACACATACTCTCACCATCTCATTTTTAGCCTCGCTTCGATCGCGTCATAGTCGTGTTATATTGTTATTCAATGAAATGCAGGTTTAACCCCGTTAACACCCCTTTAGAACCTGAATATCTAAAAATCCCTCCTTAGTAGACGTTTTCGACACACAACAAACATATCCCCAAAATATCATTCTTCTAACTTTAATAGTTTTGGTTGGTCGATGAGAGTGAACATCCAAAAATCCTTCCTTAGTGGACGTTTTTATTCCAGAATTTCACCCCTCCCCATAGGCCCCTTAAATTGGATTTATGAAAAAACGTTCGAACACCTATTTATTTTATTTATTTATTTATTTATTTATTTATTTATTTATTTTTAAGCTGATTGATTTCCTCCGAGTTTCAAACTCCTCGCCTATGTCGTTTAAGAGATACACGCTCCGTTAGGAATCTTTCAACCCCCACTTTTCATCCCTTTCACCTCATAATATACACTTCATCGAAAAACCATTAGACATGTGTCAGCTTATTTTTAATGATTAGTATATATGCCAAGTATCACATCCCCAAATGAAACCACTGGTGAGATATTGTTATTCAATGAAATGCACGTTTACCCCCTTAACACCTCTTTAGAACCTGCATATCCAAAACTCTTTCCTTAGTGGACGTTTTCGACATACAACGAATATATCCCCAAAAATGTCATGTTTCTAACTTCAATAATTTTGGATGGGCGATGATGAGTGAGTGAGTCAGTCAGGACATTTTCTTTCATTTATTTTTGATAATTTCAACCCTTCCCATGAACCCCTTAAATTGGATTTATGAAACAAACGGTCGAACACCTATTTACTTATTTAAAGCTGTTTTCCACCTGAGTTTGATGAGTGAGTAAGTGAGTGAATCAGTTAGGACACTTTCTTTCCTGTTTTTTTCTCCCCCCAAGAATTTAACCCCTTCTCCAAGGGACCCTTAAATTGGATTTATGAAAAAACGGTCGAACACTTATTTACTACTATTTTAAGCTGTTTTTTCCGCCGAATTTCAAACTTCTCGCCTATGTCGTTTAAGAGATACACGCTCCGTTAAGAATCCCTCAACCCCCAATTTTCACCCCTTTCACCTCATAATATACACCACATCGATAAACCCTTAGACATGTCTGATTATTTTTAATGATTACTTTATATACCGAATATCAAATCCCCAAAGAAACAACTCATGAGATATCGTTATTCAATGAAATGCACGTTTACCCCCTTAACACCTCTTTAAAACCAGAATGAACAAAAATCATTCCTTAGTTGACGTTTTCGACATACAGCGAACATATTCCCAAAATTTCATGTTTCCAACTTTAATAGTTTTTGCTGGGCGTGATGAGTGAGTGAGTCAGACAGGACATTTTCTTTAATTTTTTTTACCAGAATTTCACCCCTCCCCATGGGCCCCTTAAATTGGATTGATGAAAAAACGCTTGAACACCTATTAACTTATTTTTTAAGCTGTCTTTTTCCCCTGAGTTTGATGAATGAGTGAGTTAGTCAGTCAGTTAGGACACTTTCTCTCATTTTCCCCCCAGAATTTCACCCCACCTAATTGGCTCCTTAAATTAATTTATGAAAAAACGGTCGAACACCGATTTACTCATTTTTAGCCTACTTTTCACATTTTGCAAAAATGAGGAAAAAGTAGATCGGGAAAATGTGTGTCTGTCTGTCTGTCCTTCTGTCTGTCTGTCTGGCTGTGCGTGTGTCCCCCCCTATCAACTCCTAAACGGCTGCAGCAATCAAAACCAAATTTAGTATGAGTAAAGATTATCACCGGAATATCTCACGTCCATATTTGAAAATGATGTCAGTGCTACCAACTGCTGAAAAAACGCACTAGAAATTTGAGCGCCATGTTGGATATCTTGCAAGGTATGCATGGGAGCTATTCCAAAATTGGCACACATGTAGATAAGACTATTTCAGTTCAATTTCCAGGAGGCCAACCATGACAGTGTTGCCAAAATATTTTTAATCCTTCTGATAGGTCCAATGTTTAAATGCATATAACTTCTACACTATCAATTGGATTTCTACCAAATTTTGTATGTAATATGTTTACATAAACAGATATGACTGAGCGTATTCTTAAGAGCCACCAGGGCTGCCAACTGTTAATAATTGCTCTCTCTATTTCTTACCCAAATACCAATATATCTGAAGTATGCAAGCCAAAAGGTTTAAACTATGCACACGTATATTCTGACATTTTAGATTAATTTGGAGTAACTTATATACGTCAGTTCTACCAACATGATTATAAGCCTGCTGATAGTACCAATTTTTAAATACATGTAACCTCTATACTATCAGTTGGATTTCAACCAAATTTCGTTTGTGTTATGTGTACCATAACAGATATGACTATAAGTATTGTTAAGAGCAATCAGGGCTGCCAACTGTTAATAAATGCTGTCTATATTTTTAGCCTACTTTCGATTTTTGCAAAAAATGAAAGTAGACTTATGAGATCAACACAGGGCGAAAAAAGTGTGTCTGTCTGTGTGTGTGTATGTGTGTGTGTGAGTCTGTGTGTGTGTGTGTATGTGTGTGTGTGAGTCTGTGTGTGTGTGTGAGTGTGTGTACTCTGAATGTCTGTCCCCCCCTATCAATTCGAACACGGTGAATGCGAATTGAACGAAATTTGGTACAAAGGTAGCACTAGCAAAGGACACCTCAGTGTCATGTTTTATATCGCCGCCATCTTTACTAAAACTGAATGGCGGCCACTCAAACGTTCAAAACGTAAAATCAAATAACGACTAACCAAATCATCCAATCTCTACCAAATTTGGTAACAACATACCTTCGTATAGGATGCGTCTTGTGACCAAACTACAAGGTCGTCCGCCATACCATTTCAGGATGGCGGCCGTGCGAATTATGCAAACTTTATAATCCATATCATGGGACCCACCAGTTCCGATTATCGAGCCGAGAATCGTTTTAACTGTTCTAAAGGAAGAGGCACGTACGAAATTAAAAGTTTATTTTGTAATACTATAGTGCAGACGTGATTTTAAAAAGCTCAGCTGATTCATTAATAAGACAAGATGGCAGCGGATATCTTGTGCCTGACTTATATTTCACTAATTTGAGTATTGCAGGCAATATAGCGTACTGAAACAAAATAAATAAACTTTGTATGAAATGCTTTATATATAAATAATATACTTCAGTGATGAAATCGTTTAGTATAAATCATTATTTGCTAACAAGTTCTATGTAAGTCATTTTATATAGAACGATATTCGTTGACACAATTAGCTCAGTGGTAAAGCGTTAGTCTGTCATTCATATGCCTATGGTTCAAACCCCATCAGAGTTAGTTTTTTGCTTGACATTTTACATATTTGTTGCTTTGTAATGACTCAGACGTTTTAAAATTAAGCGTTATATTGTGCATATTACGGTGCAAAACATATACTTAATTAAAACATAATTCGCCAGCAGATTTAATCGAGACATCTAGCTGACAAAAAGGTAACAGATTTTATTGAAAAGTTTCTTCTTCTGGCCGCTAGAATGCACTCGCTCTGTTAGGATTATATTGTTCGATATTTCACAACTAGATATCACGACTAGTTTTTATATTTATTGTTTCTTGAGTACTGAGACGTTATAAAATAAAGCTTTATATGGTGCTTTTTGCAATGGAAATTATATATTAAAAAAACGACATTCTCCACTGGAGTGACATCTTCCAGCCTTCAGTTGTACTATGCAGAAGCTATAGATTCGAGCAGCGCTCTATACCGGCCAGTTAGTGAACCCAGTCTTAACGACTGCTAGGAGTAATAAGACAGTAACATTCGTTTATTCCTTGTGCACAGAGGCGTTGTTGATAATCTCAAAACTTGCAATATGGATGATTTGGAGATGGATTATTTTGTTATACCGTGTATTTAAGATTAGCCTATAAATTAACGGGTTGCGAAGTTACTTCACTTAGTTCTATATCATTCGTACACGACACAGAACAACAACGTGACGTCAGTTTCTGATCTGCTCTGATTGGCTATTACATTGCTGCAGTCGGGTAGTTGGCAGTCAAGGATAAAATTCTCGACTGCCAACTGCCAGCTACCAACTGCAACTTCATGTTGTGTATGGTGCCTATAGTATACACGGAGTCGATCGCGACTGCCGACCGAGGACTACCAACTACGGACTGCCGACTGCGCATTGTAGATGGGCCTTATTAGAGCAACGAAGTTTCAATTTTTGTAAGTAGTCGGTGTTTGGAGTGTTTGCTGATGAAATTGCAAAATGCTGGGGTAAATTATAAACTATGGTTTGAACGCCACTGTTCAAATCCTGTGTGCCAATTTGCACTTCAAATAGGAAGAAATTAGGAGATGATAAGGACAGAGAGTTATAACTATACCCATACATTTCGGAGAAAGTAGGCTATATGTTCTTTCCCGAACATCTTGTTTTACCCTAATATCTATATATCAGAAAGTATGCAAGCCAACTGCTCTATACTTTGCACACGTATAGCACCTGACACTCTGGATAAATTTGGAGTAATTAATACAAGGCAGTGCTGCCAACATGATTCTATGCCTGCTGATAGGTCCAATTTTAAAATACATGTAACTTCTATACTAACAAATGGATTTCATCCAAAATTGGCACAACAAGATATCATAATATTTCAGATTATTTCTGACCAGCACACGCATGACATTGTTGGCAACATGCTTTTACGCGTGCTGATTGATCCAGTGTCTAACTGCATGTAACGTCCATTGGACTTCAACCAAATTTTGTATTCTGTACCTTAAGAGATGGAACTAAGAATATATTCAGTCACCAGGGCTGCCAACTGTTCTGCTCTATTAGGCTACATTATACCAGGTATATTTTGAACTAATTAGATATTTCGATTTTACCAACTAAATTTCGTCATTATTCTAGATAGGTTCATATTCTGTAGAATAATCATTGGCATGAAAAGTAGGCTGTATAGTTCTTCACGGAACTTCTTGTTTTAGGTGATTTTTTTCGCGTAGTTTCAAATTTCTTGCCTATGTCGTTTAAGAGAAAGGCCTACACGCTCCGTTAGGAAACCTTCAACCCCCACTTTTCACCCCTTTCACCTCATAATAATACACCACATCGAAAAACCCTTAGACACACGTCTGCTTATTAGCCTACTTTTCACATTTTGCAAAAATGAGGAAAAAGTAGACTTATGAGATCGGGAAAATGTGTGTCTGTCTGTCCTTCTGTCTGTCTGTCTGTCTGGCTGGCTGTGTGTGTGTCCCCCTATCAACTCCTAAACGGCTGCAGCAATCGAAACAAAATTTGGTAGGAGTAAAGATCTATACCTGAGTATCTCACGGCCATATTTGAAAATGATGTCAGTGCAACCAACTGCTGAAAAATCGCAATTGAAATTTGAGCTCCATGTTGGATATCTTGGGAGCTATTTCAAAATTGGCACACGTATAGATAATAACATTGCAGTTTTATTTCCAGGAGGCCATACATGGCAGTGTTGCTAAATTGATTATAAGCCAGCTGATAGGTCCAAATTTTAAATGCATATCACTTCTACACTATCAATTGGATTTCAACCAAATTTCGTATGTGTTATGTGTACATAAACAGATTTGACTGAGCCCATTCTTAAGAGCCACCAGGGCTGCCAACTGTTAATAAATGCTCTCAATTTTTTAAATCCAAATACCCATATATCAGAAAGTATGCAAGCCGACAGCTTTAAACTATGGACACGTATAGTACCTGACATTCTATATTAATTTAGAGTAAATTGTATACGCCATTGCTACCAACATGATGCTAAGTCTGCGGAGAGGTCCAACTTTAAATACATGTAACTTCTATACTATCATTTGGATTTCAACCAAATTTCGTGTGTGCTATGTGTACCATAGCAGATATGACTATGCCGATTCTTAAGAGTAACCAGGGCTGCCAACTGTTAATAAATACTGTCTATATGTTTGTTACCCTAATATCAATATATCAGAAAGTATGCAAGCCAATAGCTCTAAGCTTTGCACACGTATAGTACCTGCCATTCTAGATTAATTTGGAGTAACTAATGTACGACAGTGCTGCCAACATGATTCTAAGCCTGCTGATAGGTCCAATTTTAAAATGCATGTTACTTCTCTACTAAATAATGGATTTCATTCAAAATTGACACAACAATAGATCATATTATTTCAGATTATTTCTGACCAATACATGTATGTCATTTTTGCCAACATGATTTTACGCGCGCTGTTAAATCCAATTTTTAACTGCATGTAACGTCCATGCTATCCATTGGACTTCAACCAAACTTAGTATTCTGTACCTTAAGAGATGGAACTAAAATATATATTCAGTCACCAGGGCTGCCAACTGTAGTTCTCTATTTGGCTGCATAACGCCAGGTATACAGTATTTCGAACTAATTAGAAATTACGATATTACCAACTTAATTTCGTCATTATTCTATATAGATCCATATAGATTAATCATTGGTATGAATCTTAAATTTTAATGAAAAGTAGGCTCTTTAGTTCGTCACGGAACTTCTTGTTTTTAATGATTAGTTTATATGCCGAGTATCACATCCACAAATGAAACCACTCGTGAGCTATTGTTATTCAATGAAATGCAGGTTTAACCCCCTTAAGACCCCTTTAGAACCTGAATATCCAAAAATCCTCCCCTAGTGTTCGGTTTTAACATTCAACGAACATATCCCCAAAATGCCATGTTTCCAACTTCAATATTTTTGGCTGGGCGATGATGAGTGAGTGACTGAGTCGGGACATTTTCTTTCATTTTTTTCTTCAGAATGTCATCCCTCCCGATGAACCCCTTCAATCTGATTGATCAAAAAAAATGTCGAACAGCTATTTACTTACTTTAAAGCAGTTTTGATGAGTGAGTCAGTCAGTCAGTCAGTCAGTTAGGACAATTTCTTTCCTGTTCCCCCTCTCCCCAGAATTTCGCCCCTCCCTATGGGCCCCTTAAATTGGATTTATGAAAAAACGGTCAAACACATATTTACTTATTTTTTATGCTGATTTTTTCCCGCCGAGTTTCAAACTCCTCGCATATGTCGTTTTAGAGATACACGCTCCGTTAGGAATCTTTCAATCCCCACGTTTCACCCCTTTCACCTCATAATATACACCACATCCTAAAACCCTCAGACACGTGTCTTCTTATTTTTAATGTTGAGTTTATATGCCGAGTATCATATCCCCCAATGAAACCAATCGGGAGATATTGCTATTCAATGAAATGCAGGTCTACCCCCTTAACACCCCTTTAGAACCTGAATATCCAATAATCCTCTCTTAGTGGGCATTTGCGGCCCTTGAGGAAGCTACATACCAAATGTCATTCCAATCCGTTCGGTGGTGTCGGAGATTTCGTGATGAATGAATGAGTGAGTGAGTGAGTGAGTGAGTGGTATTTGACAAATATATAGTAGATAGTGTCAAGTCTTTGTTATGCTAAACTCGGTTGACAGTGCTGAGTGAGGAGTTGAGTAACTAACGTGATTTCAAGTAAATATCCTCTTTTCTATACCGGTAGTGCAGAGCGCAACTGGCATCCAGTCGGCCGTGTCTCGACTTGAGCTATGTTGCTATGGAAGGGATCTGCCTTGCCATTCCTTCATGAGTATATTTTATGATTTGATTAGCCTGTGGTTGAGTGCAAAAGAAGAATGAGAAAGACTATCGAAAATTCATGTAGCCAGCGGTTCCTTCTGGGTCCTAAACTATGTGTATGCAAAGTTTGGTTGAGATTGCTGGAACGGTGTAGATTTGTATGCGGAACATACCCACATACTTACATACATACAGACTTTTACTTTTATATATAAGATAATGTTTCTTTCTCAAACACTAAATTCGATAAATGTTCCGGCATAACTCAACCTATTGCCAGCGTTTCGCCTCGGTGTATCTTTGGGCTCTTCAGTTGGTAAAAGTACACCTCACGAGACGCTGGTTAGCACACACAGGGAAGACCATTGCGAGGCTTATTTGATACATGTGTACCCACGTCACGAGCAAAGCCAGTGCACTACGGGCGTCAAAGCTTTGACCCATTGTGTGCTAGCCAGCGTCTTGGTGAGGTGTACTTTTACCAACTGAAGAGCCCAATGGTACATCGGGGCGAAATGCTGGCAATATGTTGAATTTTTCCGGAACATGTATCGCATTTTGTGTTTAAATATATAATGGTTCAACGGACAATACATATTTTTCTTTCGAGAACATTATATATAATGTTTCTTCGAAGAATGCCCTATTTAGTATATAGTAAGTTAGAGCAAAGCAACCCATGCTGACGAAGACCCCATTGAAGGGTTGAAAATACGTTACAACAATAGGCCTAAACACTATATCATTATAGTATTAACAGGTGTCCTTAGTAAATTTAATTAGGTTACATTCAGTCAAGTGCACGTGGCTAATGATTATAATGTCCCATGTTTTTTAACAAGCACAACAACAGCAACAGTTAGTAAGTTAGTTAGTTATTGTTCTTTTAAGGGGCGGAACTACGAGGTCATCTGCCCCTAACAACAACAACAACAACAACAACAACAACAACAACAACAACAACAACAACAACAACAACATTGAGAATGTAACGTTTTTCTGCTGTAGACACTGAGGTTGATTTCAATCTAAGTTCTAAACGCGATACCCTTGGAGTGCAGCCCACAATATTAGTATACTCGAGACGCATGGTAGATGAAGAGCCACAAATTCGGAAGAAACTCCTACTAGTCTGCAAGCAATGCCCGTCAAGTGCTCTCCACATCAGTCAAGTACACTTCCAGTAAACTGAATGAGCGGGCACGGAAACTCATGTTTATGCTCATTACCTCGACTGCAGCCCAAGTTAGACTGGGTCCGTTCCACGAGTGCTATTCACTGTGCACAACAACGCGTGAAGTGTGAATATTCAATATTGAATTTATTAATGCCTTCGCTGTAGGCAACTTGCTGCACATCTGTGTTATGCAAACATGCTAGTTAGGCGTCCAGATGCCTATTCTACTCCAATCCCGCATGTACAGTAATATTGCTTGCAACATTGGCCAATGTGAAACATAAAATAAAAGTAGTTTCCATGTGAAGATTGAATATTCAATAACATGAGAAAATGGAGAAACATATTTCTGTAAAATAGTTTGCATATCAGCCTAGGACACCACACAAGACACGGCATAAACCTAGAAAAATAGCTGAGTTTTTATTCAGCTTCATAGGAAGGTTAAAGCTGCTTGAGTTTTCAGCTCTCGCAGTTAAGAGGCTCAGGTGCGCTTCATAAAAAGGGAGGTAGCGCGCAGTTTTCTACTTCTGAGGGGGTCCGGGAGCGGACACCAAGAGCCCTCTGATGAGCCAGCTTGGTGTCCTAGGCGAAATGAAATCCCACACAAGACACGGTACAAACCTAGAAAAATACCTGAATTTTAATATTTCTGCAAATTTATTATTAATATGATCAACGTCTGGATTTGCTATACATCTGTCCGCCTTCTGGTGTAGAGGCTAGAATTCTTCCCTGTCACTGTGGAGGTACGAGTTTGATTCCTGGCTCTGCTAAGAAATTTAATTCAGTTCTCAGGGCTGAAACAGATTACACTGATTCTCGTGAGGTCACACTGAAAAGAGGTGGGTTCGATTTCCATCTCAGCCAACTGGAAGTGCTTTTCCGTAGTTTCCCCACTTCAACTCCAGGCAAATGCCGGGATGGTTCCTAACTTGAGGCAACGGCCACCTCCTTCCCAATCATCACACGGGTTACCAGAGAAATTAAAAAATATATATTTATTTCTTATTTATTTATTTATTTATTTATTTATTTATTTACAGACAGCGGTAGCTACGCTCGCTAACGTGCTGCGCTAGGCCAAGCTATCAGCTAACTTGGTAGACGTGGGTCCGAGTCCCGCCATCGACTGTCCTTGAAATAGTTTTCCATGGTTTCCCCATTTTCAACTTCAGGAAAATGCTGGGACGGTATCTTCAGACAGGTCACGGCTGCTTCCTTCCATTTCTTTGCCCAGTTTCATTAGTCTTCATTCACTTCATCTCTCATTAACTTCTGTCATGAGGT
The DNA here is from genome assembly GCA_946902985.2 of Meconema thalassinum. Lineage (NCBI taxonomy): Eukaryota > Metazoa > Arthropoda > Insecta > Orthoptera > Tettigoniidae > Meconema > Meconema thalassinum. Next base: position 1,239,073,610 of record OX336388.2, on the reverse strand, counting down.
TGGCGTCAGGAATGCATTCAGCCGTAAAAACCACCCGCTACCTATCATCGCATCTCATCCCTGACCCCGTTTAAAACGGAAATAAGAAGGGGTAGACATACACATTTATTTAATAACCAGGTGAACCAGCTGCCCCTAATAATATTGTTTATGCAGCCCGACTAACGCGTGTTGTCCGGAAGGTTGATATTTCCCTGCTTGCGTCCCGTATGGTACTAATGTGTAGTCATATCGAGGGAAAAATAATGGTGTTCAGTGTCGTTTGCAGCATATGCTTGCAGTGCAATAGTACCACACGGGACGCAAGCAGAGAAATATCGACCTTCCTGATAATAACGCTAATTGGGCTGCATAAAACAACACTGTTATTAGGGGCAGCTGATTCACCTGGTATACACACAAGTACACGGGCTAAATAACCATGATGCCGCAAAGCCCCTAAATCAATTAACAACTATAAAAAATGCAAACATAAACTGGAGTTACTGTAGTAATATAGCGTATTAAATAAACTACTTCCATTTCTGATAACTCAATAAATATTCAGTTCCTGGCCAGTGTTTATGTAACATTTTTGACCTTTTGTGGATTCTATACCTCTATATTGTCGCGCATTCGTATTAGTCAACATAATTATTTAGCAGACGAGTGCGAGAAGATTTGTTTCATATTTTACCGCAACGATGACTTAAAATTTGAAAAAAAAAAAAAAAAAAAAAAAAAAAAAAAAACCCCTCAAAAGTTACCGGACAGACGGTTGGTTCCTCAGTTTAGGGGCTGCAACAACGCGGTCATGTAGCCCCGTGTGCTTTGGGTGTGTGTAGAATTTGTCTGATAACCGGTGTTAATTGTGATGGCTGTATTAGTGTGTGTTATCTGTTATTAATTTAAGTAAAGACTTCAGACATTCAATTTTCAAGTAGTTCCTACTTTTGCTACCAAACGCCACTGTCAACGACAACTAGTTCTCAACTTGGTTACTAGATGCCAACGCAGTCGGCTCCTGGCGTTGAACGTTGGAACCTAAGAGCGTTAGTCAAATCTAACCTATAATTTAGCTTCACAAAAGTGTAATTAGTGGGAGGCTCTACCGCCGCGCCGGCTTTATTTCCACTCCGAAGGAAGGCATACTGAGGATTTTTTAACGCTCTTAAAAAGTCCGACGACTTCGGCCGGGTTTGAACCCGCCATTTTGGGCATAGAAGTTCAGCATGCTACCAGCTACGCCACCGAAGCCGCTACGAGACAGACGTCAGGGGCGGATCTGGGGGTGGGAGAGGAGGGCGACCGCCCAGGACCCCGCGGTCCGGGGGGCCCCGCGCCATGGATTGTTTTACATTTAACTAATTAATTAATTGCACTTTTCGAACTTTTCAAACTAATTTATAATTCATATTCTTTCTTCAGTGCAGCTATGACCTCCCGTGACCGTTTAGCAAGTTTAGATTTCAGTGAAATGATAGAGGACTTCAGCCGGGAAAAAAGTCGCAAAGTAATAATTTAATAGGGCCTATTTCATAGTTTACATAATCTTCTTCAAGGGGACTTAAAGGTTTCTTTCATATTATAAAAAATCAACTGTAGTGTATTCAAAATATTGTAACTATTCTTTATTTTATTATTATTATTACCAATCTATTTTCCTCTTTTATTTTATTTTAAATTTCCTATTGTTGTGGGCCCCACCTTATCATATCGCCCAGGGCGACGCAAGGCCTGGGTCTGCCCCTAACAGACGTTACATGTTGTTTGTAGAGAACATTATATGGTGTAGTAACCTTACCGCCATTCTTCACGCGTGTAAAGGACCCTGAAACTAAGTTTGTGTTCGACTCAGTTAACGAGGGAAGGAAATGAAAGTAGTTGAAAATCAAGTTAGTGCCTGCCTGCCCTTCCCAACTTTAAATGCGATGAGATAACTTGTAATTGGCTCATTGAAGAATCTTTGGCTGTGTCAACAACTTGTTGACAAATGAGCTGATAACGATGATCCACTGAGCGCGTGTGTATTTTACCGTAAATACAGATTGCTTACTTTTCACTCTGCCAATATAAATAATTGCCCGCGGCGTATCCGCAGCGAGGGCAGCTACAGTGAGTCCGGAGGTAACAGGTTCCAATCCAGGCACTGACAGTGTCTATCCTCAGTGTGTTTTCTCCAGGGTTTCTCCACACTCCCTCCATGTAAATACCGAGATAATACGTTACTTCTAGTGACGGGGCACCTACCTCAACCCAGTCCCTAATACAGTTACACACTCTACTACAGTCGTCACACTAACACAGGTTATCATACAAGTTCAACACATAAACACTGGTCTGTCAAGAAATTTAATTATACTGAGGGTTGGAACGGGGTACCCTCGTCCTCTTGAGGCAAAAATGAAAAGAGGAGGGTTCGATTCTCACCTCAACCATCCTAGAAGTGGTTTCCTACGGTTCTATCCCCACTTCTGCTCCAGGAAGATGCTGGAATGGTTCCTAAGTTAAGGCCACGGCCACCTTCTTCCCAATCAACACAATAGTACAGTCATCACAAACACACAGATTATCATACAAATTCCACGCACACCCAAATTTACGGGGCTACGTGACCACGATGTCGCAACCCCTAAAATTAGCAACAACATAATAAACCTCGTTGAGTTGTTGCTGTTACTTCATTTGGGGACATCTTGGTTATCAGTTCGGGGTGTGTTCGGTAGGGTTAGGATGTGTGATGAATTTGTCTGACGATTTGTGTTACAATGGTGCGTACACTGTATTTATTATGGTAAAGATTGGGGTAGGTGCTTCGGACTTGAAGATTAAAAGAACTGGAAAAATATATATTGATTATGAGAGCTGTCAGCGTCGGGATATGAACCTTGGATCATTGGACCTAATCTTCTAATGGCAGTAGTGGAACGTGGCTTCACGCGCTCAAGTAAGCAGCTACGCTAACTTTGTTGATACATGGATTATGAAGATAAAAAAAAAAAAAAAAAAAAAAAACAAACAAACAAACAAGTAATTTAAGACAATATCGGCAGCGGTGGGCGAGGCACTAACACGCTACCTCTTGCCTCGCTGGCATCGAGAGAGCGTGATTCAAATCCCACCACAGCCGTCCTGAAAATGGTTTTCCGTAGTTTCCCATTTTCACCCTCAGACAAAAGCCGGGACGGTTCCTTTCAACAGGTCCACTGCTGACCTCCTTCCCACTTCATTCCTTGACCCTTCCTTAATTAGACCCAAGCTAGCAGTCGCCTGCCACCATCCCCAGTTGTATCTGCTGACAAAGTGTATTCAGCTCACAGACACCATCCTTGTGACGGTAGAGAAATGATCCTTCGCAGAGTCCGTGGGTGAAGACGAGCTTGGAGGGTAGGCGATAAAAAAAAAAAAAAGATAATACTACTAATACTACTTGACATTTATTTTAGGCGAAGTTTTCGGCATTTAGTGATGGATGAACAGAGTTCATCGAGTATGAAAAAGTGCAAGTGGAGTCGAAGCTGCTTTCATCCATTCGCCAGTCACAGGTGTATCAGCATTTTTCACTTGCACTAGAGTTATTGTTGTTGTTGTTTGATTTAGGTGCTTTGTGACATCGTGGCCGTTAGGCCTGTGTACTTGGGAGTGTGTGGAGTTTGTCTTATAACCTGTTTGGTTAGATATATAGATAGATAGATTTATTTTGTCTGGCAAGATTAGGGCCATTGGACCCTCTCTTCCATCTAATCAGATTATACAATTGATACATAATAGACAATTTAAATACTACTTAAATCTAACAATAATACAATGTTGATACAATATAAAATACATATAAAATTAGATTAGCTTGGTATAGGCAGGAAATTGTAGTATTGCTAGGATGAATAAGCAAGATACTTAGAAGTAAGTTTAAAATTACCCATTTTCCAACGGGGTCGGGGATGAGATGCGATGGAAGTCTTTGTGGCGGATGGTTTTTACGGCCGGATGCCCTTCCTGATGCCAACCTCATGAGAGGAGTTAATGAGAGCTGAAATGAATGATGGTGAATGAAACTGGGCAAGGATGTGGCCTGTCAGAAGGTACCGCCCCAGCATTTGTCTGGAGTTGAAAATGGGAAACCACGGAAAACCATTTCAAGGACGGCCGACGGTGGGGCTCGAACCCACGCGTCTACCGAGTCAGCAGAGAGCTTGGCCCCATGACCTAACGCTGCGCTTTAGCGAGCGTAGCCACCACTGTCAGTTTAAAATTAGAGTAAGGTAAGGTAATTAGAGTAAGGTTGTGATGGCGTATATATTTGCAACTGGGGCTAGGATTAGGTAGGGGTGGCCATGGCCTTAAGTTAGGTACCATCCTGGCATTTTCCTGGAGTAGAGGTGAGAAACCACGGAAAAACACATCTAAGACGGCTGAGGCGGGTATCAAATCCACCCCATCTCAGATCTGCCTCACGAGGATGAACGAACCCCATTCTAGCCCTCAAATTAGAATTAAATTTCTTGGCACAGCCGGAAACCGAACCTGGGCCTTAGGGGTGACAGCCAGCAATGCTTAACACTATACCAAATTTCTTGTCTACAAAGAGGGGTCAGAACGTATGAATTACCCATCTTAGTCTACTTTATAATATCCATATTCATTATAGACTCCTTTAATTTCACTGTCCTGTCTAGTCTGCAAACCTCTATGAGCGAGCGAGTCGCCTCCATGATACCCAATTAAAAGTTGGTATAATAATAATAATAATGATAATAATAATAATAATAATAATAATAATAATAATAATAATAATAATATTGTATGGCCTCGGGTGCCGGGCGCAAGCTTTGTTATTTGACGCCCAGCGGGCAGCTTGCATGCCAAATTTGTCGTTCCTTGGAGTGCTATGAAAGTCAAGGAGGTTAGATGTCTAAGCTCCTTGACACTATAGCGCTTTCTAGTAGAGAATGGAGGAACTTTGTGTTGGGGGAAAATCCGGAGATTAATTTTGCCATTATGAACACGGCCTTCTGAATTCAAATGGATTCTATAACATGCCAACAACATATGACATGCGTGCCGAGATTTTTGTCACCGTTCAAATATTAATTACCACGGCCAGGAGTGAACCTGCAAGCTTGGGGTTGGTAGTCCGACACGATAACCACTCACCCACCGTGGCAAGCATTAACAGTTAGTACTGTAGATTGAGTTCATTAGCCTCTCTTCACTTGCCCCCACCATCTAAGCCGGCTCATACGAATAGCTTCATATCATGTGTTCATTTGTAACTTACCCAAACTATTTTTAATTCAGCAAACAAGTATAGATCAAAGGTACTACCCTACCAGGGAATTGTTACCGCTAGACGTGGAGCGGTGCTGTTGTGTATACATTACGTCATCTCATCTCGTTATGGCTGCAGCGAGTGGCTGTGGAGCAAGAGGGGGACGCAAGTACAGTCATACAATGAAAACACACCGCACAGCGCACGACCCAGCACGAATCATGCACACAAATGACACGCGATGAGGTTTCGCTGGCGACAACTGCATGTCTATCGCGGGCGTGTGGCTGGGCAGAACGTATTAGTTCTGATTTCCGCCACTGGTAACAATTCGCTGGTAGGGTAGTAAACTGTAATAAAAGAAACGAATAAATCTCATCAAAATATTAAATAAGAATACTTCGATGTCGAGAAATGTTGTTTAGGTTCTTGAACGTTAAAGGGAAGGAAGAAACATTGATGTGACGTGGTAACATTTAACCTTTTCTTTTCATATTTGCAACGGACACCCTAATTCACTACCCTTTTAAAACGAGGGATATACTAGTAGAGTAAAAAAACACGTTTTTATTTCTCCATATAATTCCATCTCTCTCAATTGGAGGGATTTTTATGAAATCCTGTTGAGCAGTAATTGTTCTGGAAAATTATATGGTTACTTAGTAAATAATGACCCGCGTGGGCATAAAAGGCTCATTCGCAATAATATTCGTGCACCTGAAATCCGAAGCCCCCAGAGCATAATTAAATAGAAAATAAATTATATTAATAAATAATGTAAAGCCTTGCTAGAGCATGATGACAAAGTTTCAAAAGCGCCCTGGGGATTTAAACTGCAGCTTTGATTTAACAATTCAATTTCATCCCAGGATAATCCACTTATTTACTCATCATTATTAAATGCACGATAAAGTTTCTGTTGCATTGATAAATATTTTTTTCGCATTGTAGTTGTTGTTTTTTCTGTTCCAGTTTGTTAGGTATAGTTATAACAAGTAGTTCCGTTAAGAACTATACAGCCTAGTTTCATATATCCTAATTATGTTAACTGCCACTATCAACATACAAAATTTCAGTTTGATTGCTGTAATAGATTCGTAGATATTGAGAACCGACTAAATATTTCGGATGGTCGCCATGTTGGATTTTATATACGTAGGTCCTAGAGTTATGTACAGTTACATGAAGATTATTGTGTACGTGTAGCATTCAAACTTCAATCGCATGATTAGGACAGAAGAAGTAACCAGGAGATTTTAAAATTTCGCACAGCTGCCATCTTGTGGTTATGGAAAAAATTGAAATAAATTAGATGCCAGTGGATTAACATTCATATAAGGATTTACTGTAACAAGTTTCACTGCACTCGGATGGTTAAATTGCGAGAAACGTCCATGTGAATATTTATACTTCACGTCGCCACCATGTTGGATTTGTGATCACCAGGTTATTTAAAGTCCTATAGGTGAACTTATGTTCATAGCCCCTATGAACATAAAAAAATCAGTTTGATTGCTATAATGGATTCGTAGATATTCTGAGCCGTCTAAATATTTCGGAAGGTCGCCATGTTGTATTGTTAAATGTATAGGTCATAGAGTCATGTACCATTAAAGGAAAATTATTGCGTAGGTTCATTATTCAAACTTTCACTTCGATCGCATGATTACGACACAAGAAATAAAAACTTAATTTTAAAATTCGCACAGCCGCCATATTGAGGTTATGTAAACAATTGAACTAAATTAGATACCAGTGCATTACAATGTGTATAAACATTTCCTGTACCAGATTTCATTGCGTTTGGAACATTAAATCGCGAGAAAGATCTATTAAAATTTTTAATTCGCTTGGTCGCCATGTTCGTTTTGTAGTTAACCGCTTTTTCAAAGTATTATAGATGAACTTCCAGTAGTGCCCTTTATCTCCGTACAAAATATCAGGGTGATACCGCTAATAGTTTCAGAGATATAGAATGCCGGTGAAATATTTCGCACATCCGCCATCTTGTGGTTATGTAAACAATTGAACGAAGTTTGATGTCGGTGCATTACAATGTGTATAAACATATACTGTACCAAGTTTTATTGCGTTTGGTTGGTTAAATCGCGAGAAACGTCTATTTAAAAGTCGCAAATTCGCGTGGCAGCCATGTTGGTTTTGTAGTTACACGTTTTTCAAAAGTCACATAGGTGAACTTCTACTAGTTTCCTTTATCACCGTAAAAAATTCCAAGATGATATCGGGAATAGTTTCGGAGATATTGAATGCTGGTGAAATATTTCGCACAGCCGCCATGTTGGATTGGCTAGACGTATCAAATTTTGAAGGGCACGGTCGGGATCGCCCGGAGTAGTGCTATGAACTTACCGAGTTTCATTGAAATCGCTCCATCCGTGTAGAAGTTATTAGGGACACACACACATACACCTCACACACACACACACACACACACACACACACACACACACACACACACACACACACACGCACACACAGACACACGGACAAAAGGTGATCTCACAAGCTTATTTTTTCAAAATTGAAAATAGGCTAAAAATTATAATACTTCACATTGGGTTGATGAATTATGGCAGACATAACCTGAGTATTTCAGATAATTAATCATGTGTGCCCCAGGAGATTGCCAGTCAGGATGGTGCTCACTCCCTCTCTCCCTACCCCCCCCCCCCCCCCCTATCCTGAAATGGTGGCTTCGTATTTATGGCGAGTGATCATATTATTAGGTCCACTAGCTAAAAGTATTATTTTCAATGCTTCGCAATAGAAACCCAAAACGGGCCCTCAGACCAGAATTACATTTCTTGGGAATCAAACTCAGACCTCAGGAGTGAGAGCCAACAATGCTAGAGGCTGGGGCAGCCCGAACCAGAACATACTACGATTTTTAAATTCTTGGCAGAGCCGGGAATAGCAAAACATGGCAAAACCGTAAAACAGTATCATGAAGTGTAGTCTTCCGGACCATGAACATTTTAATCAACGTGTAATAGAGAGCGACCACCTCGTGGCGTAGTGGCTAGCATTCTTGGCTGTAACCTCAGAGGTCCGGGTTCAATTTCGGGCTCTGCCAAGGAATTTTATTCTGGCCCTTTAATTGGTTTTCTGTGGTTTCCCAATCCAGCAATCCTGGAAGCGGCTTATCGTGGTTTCTATCCATTTCTACTCCAGGCAAATGACAGGATGGTTCTTAACTTAAGGCAACGGTCACCTCCTTCCAAATCACGAATACACAAACTACACACAGGCTATCAGACATATTCCACACACATTCAAGCACACGGGACTACAAGGCCAACATGTTGCAAAGACCCCAAGTGTATCAACAATAACATAATAATAAGGAGAAACTTAATTTTATTGACTGTCTATGATGTTAGCAAAAGAACCATTGTTGTTGTTGATTTATTTAGAAGATTTGTGGCATGGAGGTCATATGGCCCCGTAATGAAGGAACCAAAATGATGGACTAGCATACCCACTTTCCTAAATCTTGTGTAATCTTCCTACGTCATTGTTAGTTGAAAACTATAATATGTGTTGTGATTTCTCACAAAGAAAACCAGAACGATTCAATTCAGTTAATGATTTACATAAACATGCAGCCCGATATTGGAAATCTCTCCCTACGCAGTATTAACGTTTCAAAACTAAAGCTCACGAGATAGAAATTCAATGGTTGGAAATAATTTCAATTGGCAATTTTACTATTTGTAAAACGTCGCTTTGATTTAAATATATTGAACCCTTTATCCTCTGATGGATAAATGATTCGATGTTTTATTTCTACAATTAATTAATATTTCCACCAGCGTCATGAAATAGCCAGACGAAGATGAGGAAACTTCAAGCATTTGTTGGAGACAGTGGGGATATACCTGCAGCAGTTTGACAAAAGGCTAAATATTTAAGGAATATGAAAGAAAAGAGCCTATCGATGATTCAGAAGGACAGGTGCTGGCTACCTCAGAATAGAAGGGACGCGTGGTGAGACACGCTTGTGGCATGTTCATTGTACTATTCGCGCCTAAAAAAATATTAATGCAGTAACTTGAGTGGCTGATGGTAATACTGGACACTCCTACTAGGCCGAGGTCTGATGAAAACCGCGAAGGCAACGTAAAAGTGGAACCAATAGGAGATGAATGCTTATGAACGCGCCAAGTCTAGCTCGATAGCTAGCATTAATGCGGGAGATCGGCTAGACAACATCTCTACGATCGATTCTAGAATTAATGGGCATATTCTTGACCTGCGCATTTTTACGAGTCCAGTGATATTTGTTTCATTCCTGTACTACTATTATTTGGAGAATTTTTTATATATTTTCCCCCTCTATCGATACTTAGGGCCTGTTCATTTTTAAGTGGCGTGAAGAGCCAAGACGATTATTACATTTCGTGCGTATGAGGACGTTAGAGACATAACTTATTCTGCGTGTCCGAGGACACAAGTTATTTTCATTGGTGTGTCGAGAGGCACTTGTACTTTTGTGTCATAAAGACACTGTTATAATTTTGAGGCTACAAGTTGTTTTAAATTCAGTGAGTGCTAGGTAGTCACCAGCACTACAATAAATAGGGCCAGTTTCGTCGATAATTCGCAAATAGACTAGTCCAGGGAACTGAGTACCTGGATCGGCGAATTTAGCAGAAGGAAACAACGTGTGTATTAACTGTGTAATTTTTTTTTATCAGCAGGAGATGACGTCGCACTGGGAAGAAGAAAATTGTGAACACTCTGTCGAGATGTCACGGAGCAGCTAAGCATCTAATCAGGGAGATGGCTGCAGATGTCCGCTGAGGGGTGACTGGCCGAGGATGAGTACTGAATAATATTCTTATTATCTGACAAATCAATTTATGGTATATGGGACATATTTTGTTTGTAAATATCTTGCTTGTGTTGATTAACGTAGTGTATTTAGTTTGGGTCTGACACACATTTTTGCATGGAAACAGCTCGCACAATTGTTTGTAGAATCATTATAATCTCCGAAGCGTTATCTTATCGCAAATTGTTTTTTTATTCATGTAAAATAATGTCAGCCGTGAGGCATATGTTTTTTTGTTTGTTGTTGGTTTATTTTTAGTCTTGTGTCAGTGACTCCGAGTGGTCACGTGCGGCGCTGTGTTTCCTTGTTTGTTTGTTTGAGCATTTGGCCTTGCAGGCAAGCTCGTTGTCAGATGAGCTATCTCACTGGGGAGAGGGTCTCGAGGGAGATTCCTGTAAATATTTGATATTAGGTTGTGTGTCAGCATTAATTTAAGGGTTTTTATTAGTGTTGTGTCCTATATCCGTAAACGTTGATTTACGAGATGATTGTTCGTAAGCACCGTGGCTGTTACCCGCTGTAAACGAACAGTCATCCAAATACTCATTCCTCGTAGTTAGTCATTACGCGTGCATAAAATCCTGATGCAAGTTGGTGGAACTTGGATCCACACTTTTATGAGGAGGAGATCCGTCTGATCCCTCAACGTTATGTATATTTCTGTCATGGGAAGATTCAGGGAGGAAAAATATTGTTGTTATTTTATTCATTTATGTACTATTAGTCATTAAATTATGTTATTATTTTACGTCTTGTCACTTCCTTTCTTAAATATAGTTTTAATCTTATGACCCTTCACTCAGTAGAGCATGTTGTTTGGCGAACGTATATATCACACTATGAACTGAGCGCGACCCCTTGATAAAGATTCTTGCATATAAACACTGCGATACTGAAGGGTTCATAGGAGGTAAACTGGCGGCCAAGCGTGGGGCGGTTCAATGTGGTGTAGCGGCAAAGAAATTGCACATGTCATTGTAAGCGTAGTTGGGATTACAAACTGACGCAACAATGAAGGTGTATTTTTTTGCTGGTTCGCTGCTGGAACACATTTAGTTGGCGTATTTGAGTAAAACTGACATGCCACAAATGGAGGCAGATATGACAGTATTTTAATCACCGGAAAGTGATATATTATTAAAAGTAATTGAGGCGAAGAGGATACCGCCAACTGTGTGAAATATAAATTAAAATCAGGAGTTTGCAATGTAAAATACGGTTCACGTTTTTGTCTATTGAATTAAAGTAAAAGTAATATACGTGATATCGGGCGTCCAATGATTAAAGTTAAAACTGGATTTGTGATAGAAAGTCAAACTCCATGAAGGTAATAGGAAGGCCTGTGGCTTTTAAACAGACAATTAATATTTGGTTAATGTGTCTGTTGTTAATATCAGATCAGGATAACAATTTAATGACTTAATATGTGTTTGGGTTTAAATTAAATTGAGTAAAATTAGAACCACTCAGAGATGCGATTGAATAGTGGGATAAAATGTAAAATATAAATGAACTGAGTAGGATAAAGGAATTAAATGTGCATTAGGATTGTATGTGTGTGTCAGGGGGCATTGCTTTATGCCATTTCCCTAATGTCTCATATAAAGTGTATAACATGGCAACAGTGCAACAGATTCAAGAAATCATTGAAAATGCTGCTAGGAGGACACAGGAATTGTTGGACACTAAATTGGCGGAACAGAGTGAATCATTAAACGCTAAATTATCTGAACAAATAAACAATAGTATGTTAGAACAAAGCGAGTCTATAAACAAATTGTCTGAGCAGAGTGAATCACTAAAAACTAAACTATCGGAACAGAGTGAATCATTAAATACTAAACTATCTGAACAAAGTGAATCAATAAACAATAGTATGTCTGAACAGAGCGAGAAATTAAACGCAAAAATGTTAGAACAAAGTGAATCATTGCGGACACAATTAAACAACAGTAGGATTGAACAAAATGAATATCAGGCGGAACAAGCTAGATTATTAAAAAGTGAAATCAATGACACTATCAATTCGCAGTTAGAGGCGCAGAATGTTAAAAACACGAACCAATTAGCTTCGTTAACCGCAGAGATGAAGGGTCACACTAATCAACAGATGGTATTGCTGGCCCTAGATGTTAGTAAAAACAATGAAAAACAATTAGATCAGATTAAGAAAATGGAAATTGTTTTTGATCAAAAACTTAGCATTCTAGATGGAACGGTTTTAGGTAAATTAGAGCAAATTGAACTAGCATGCACTATGAGTACGAGCGAGGTCAAGATAGCTCAGGATAAGATGGAAGGACGATTTAAGGAAATGGAAAAAAGCGGCAAGGTCATTCAGCAACAATTATCAGCGGTAGATGAAAATATATCCGGCATAATTAAAGATATGGACCGCCTCGAAATAAAATCAGCGGAGCAATGGAAACGCCTAGAAGCGGATCAGGATCAATTAAAGAGTACCATCGACGAAAATAGCGCGAGATTGGAAGATAGGCTGAGCCAGATAGAAAGCAATCAGGACGACACTAAAAGCCAGATTGAGGAGAAATTAAGCACAATTAAGGAGCAAATAAGAAAAGATTGGCGAAAAATGAATATCGATTCTAAAGAGGAAAGATTAACCATCATTAAGACAGTAGGCGAAAATCATACTCGTATTCAAGCATTAGAACAGGAAATTAAGAGTAAACTTAAAGAACATACAGACAGGATCATTAAAGCTGAACTAAGGTCGATGGAACAAACCTCGATATTTAAAACGGGAACAACTAAAGATAAGCAGGATGACTCAAGTAGCCCGGAGGCGACAAGCACAGCAGGAAGTCAAACTCAGACAGAGAGCCCATTAACGACAAACACGGAGGGATTTCACAAGAATGTTGAAAGGAGTTCCACGCCACATGACGGTCATCAGCCCACACAACTTATCCAAGTAATTCGCTCGAACGATTATAAACCGCAGAAGTACACGGAGAACTCAGGGGTGACACCTAAAGCCTTCATTAAAGAAATTGAAGATCATTACAATGACACTGGGGTACCTGAAGCACGTAGGTTAAGGATGATGGAGAGATTTTTGTCAGGAAATGTCCATACATGGTTTTTAAGCTTCAAATATACATTTGGAACTATGCCAGATTTCAAAGTCGCGTTTCTGCGCAAATATTGGTCTCCGGCACTGCAACAGAGTTTAAGGATGGAGCTTTACTCTAGGAAGTACCAAACTACCCAGCAAACAAAATACTCCGATTTCTTTAACATGCAAATGCTAGAATTTCGCGATCTTGATTACCCTTTGAATGAAGCGGATCTGGTGATGACTATAGCTTGGCAGTTACCAGTCAACGTGCAACAAGTATTAGTCGCAGCGAACGTTAGTACGGCCTTACATGCAGAACAGATATTACGCCAGATAGATGAGACTACATCTCATAATCATTATAGAGGAGGAAGACAACTGGAGTTAGTAAATGCGACAGAGGTTATAAAACCGAAACAGATGAACACTAAAACGCAGGGTACAAATACAAGTACATCCACACCTAGGCGAAACCAGGAAGAGGTAGAAAACCGACCGTACCAGCGTAACGAGAATAATTATAACAATAGGTTATATCAAGGCAACAATAGATATCAACAGAGAGGGTATCAACAATGGCGTGAAAATCGAAGAAATGAGGGGCCTTATGGAAGATACGGTGATTACAATGGGAATCAAAGATGGAAAGGAAGGAGAGATCAAAATCAAGGAGAGGCACGTAATTATCGAAATGACTGGGATGATAGGCACGCTCAATCACAAAATTACCTAGAGGAATTACACGCTAGTCAAGGAGGAGAGCAAGGACGATGGGAGAAAGCCATTGGGAACATGAAGAATCCAGATACACATACTGAGGAAGCTGGAAGTCTACTGAGACAAGAGGAATGTCAGGGGCATGGGCGACAAAAGGATGATGGAAGTCGCAGCGGAGCTAAAAAAAATTCTAAATTTGGATAAAGGAGACAGTCTACAAACGCAACAGTCGGAAGTTGAAGATGGATGGATAGTAGCGAACATACAAGAATGGATTGCATTGCCAGAAGATTGCCTGGAGGAGACGGTGAAACCACGGAACGATGAAATTAGGCAGTTACCCATTATTTACGCGAGGAATGGTGGAATTAATATAAGATGTTTATTGGATATGGGGTCGCAGATCAGTCTGGTATCGGAGGCCTTGGTTCGAGAGTTGGGACGGAGTCAGAATATTCCTGTGATTCCCGTACCACAACTCAAAGTGAGGGGTGTTATTCCTGAACGCACAGTTACTTGTAAACGTCAGGCATACTTAGAGCTGAACATATTGGAACACACTTTTGGGCAAACGTTCATCGTCATGGCAAAGATGAATTTCAATATAATTCTTGGTGCAAATTTCATTTGTGACTATCAAGCAGTGATAGATTTGCACAAGAACACAGTCAGTTTTAGAGAGTATGATCAACTGAAGAACGTGGGATTGCATATGGATGAAATCACTACCGGAAGAGATGTAAATTCTTGGGCATTGGAAGCAATATCGGAAGAGACGGAAGAGGAGATACCAAAGGCAGAAGATAACATCATAGAAGGAGCTGTTGTGGAACTAGATGAGGAGAGTGAATCCCAGGAGATTTGGTCTTTATTAACAGAAGGAGATGACAGTGATGCACAATTTGAAGAGTTACTACAGGAGCGGCTCAATGACATTCAACTTGGGGGTGAACATAGAAAACAATTGGAAAAGATTTTAAGGAAGCACAAAGCAGTATTCGGTACAGAACCTGGGAAAATATTAAATTTTAAATATTTAATGCAAGTCGAGGATTGGTCACCTTTCAAAAGTAGATTGTACCCAATTCCGGAAAAATATCGTGGTCAAGTCAAGGTCATTATAGATGAGTTGTTACAAGCTGGAGTGATAAGGAAGACACCTACACCGTATCTAAATGCGATTTTGGCAGTCACAAAACCAAATGGATCTATTAGACTCTGTTTAGATGCCAGAAATCTCAACATTAGACTCATTTTTCCTGAGTATGACAGAGCGCCAATTATCAGAGACGTACTAAAAGGCTTTAAGAACCAGAGCATTTATTCATCAGTGGACTTGACGTCCAGTTTCCACCATATTGAATTGGATGAGAAGTCATAGCTTCTAACTGGCTTCTTATTCGATAACCAAACGTTCTGCTTCGTCCGAATGCCCTTCGGTGTCAAAACAGCGGGCTGTGCTTTAATCCGAGCCCTGGATCGGAATCTAACCGAGGAGGTTAAGGAGATGACGGTGCGCTACATTGATGACATTCTGCTGGCATCCGACAACATTGAAATACACATGGAAAATTTAGATAAAGTATTAGGCAACCTTAATGCATCAAATTTCAAAGTAAACCTGAAAAAATCGCATTTCTTCAAGAGCGAGATCTTATATTTGGGTCACATCATTGACAAGGAGGGAGTGAAGCCAAACCCAGCTAAGATCGAAGCGATAAAGAATTTCCCTACACCAACGAGAGTCAAGCACATTCGGGCTTTCTTAGGCGTAACGGGATTCTTTAAGGGAAACTGTCCAGGTTACACGGAGACTGTAGCTCCAATGCAGGAAATGCTAAAAAAGAATAATAAATGGTTATGGAATGCGGAGTGTGAGAAGGCGTTCAAAGCAACAAAACAGCTACTGGAAAACTGCATTAAGTTAGGATATCCAGACTTCAAGCACAAATTTATAATCCAAGCGGATGCTTCGCTAATTGGTATAGGTGCCATGCTCTACCAAGAAGATCCAGCTAACCTGCAACATAAAACATATTTGGCATTTGTCAGCCGAAAATTGCGTAAGCACGAGCGCAATTATACTGCAACGGAACTAGAGCTGTTGGCCATCCTTCATGCGCTGCAACAATGGAAACGAATAATTTATGGATACCCCATTGTTGTCAGGACCGATCACAAGGCACTAACATTCTTGTTTAAGACGTCGATGGCAAGCGAACGTGTGACACGTTGGTCTATATATATTCAGCAGTTTAGCATTGAGATTGAACATTGCCCAGGGAAGATGAACGTGATCCCGGATGCACTCAGCAGGAACCCAGAGCCTGATGTTGAAGAAACAGCGATGGTACAACACTTGGAGTTAACACCGAAGAACCGGGAATTCTTGGAGGAGTTACGTGAGATCCAGCGAGAACAGGAAGCGGAACCATGGATGATGCTATTAATTCAATACTTTAGAAAGCAGCTACCTTCAGGAACACCTGCATTTCGAGAAGCCAAAGAAGGAAGATATGTTTATGTCAACAATTTGCTGCACAAATGGGTAGATAATGACCACACCAAGTTACGCATACTAGTACCTGCATCTTTACAGCGAGGATTGACCTGGCATACTCACGAAAGTTACGGACAGGTCGGATTAGACAAATGCGAAGCGACAATAGGAGAGACATTTACATGGCCACGTATGAGAACAACTATATGTGACGTCATTACGACTTGTGATCCTTGTCAGAGGACGAAGCCCAATAACTATTTAATGAGGCAGTATCCTAAACCACTGTTACCTCAGAAGCCGTGCGAGATTCTGGCAATCGACTGTTTCGGTCCAATTCTGAAAGGGAGGCGAGGGTGCCGCCATTTATTAGTTTGTCTGGATGTATTCTCCAAATTCGTAGTATTGTGTCCCATCCAGAAAACAACATCTAAACAAGTACTAAGCCGCATACGCAATAGGGTAATTCCAACTATGGGAAAACCAGAGTTTATTTTATCAGACCATGGTAGCTACTTTACAAGCGCCGAATTCAAGAAAGGTATGGAGGACATGGGTATAAAACACTTTTTAAGCAGTATCCGACATGCCCAAGCTAATCCAAGTGAGCGTGCAATAAAATGCGTGACATCGTACTTGAGAATCTTCAATCCCAATGAGCATCATAAGTGGGTGGATAAAATTAAGGATGTGGAGACATGCATGAATTCTACCAGGCACGAGTCAACAGGACAGATCCCTATGGTCTTACACAAGAACGAGTATCCAGTGAGAACGTGGAAAAGCATCATTAACTGCCCACAAGATCCCATGATAGCACCTGACCTGCGAATAGAGAGAACGAGAGCCTACATGAGAAAACAAGCAAATCGCTGATTACGGCGAGTGAGAAATAAGAGATTTCACCGTGATCTAGAAATCAACCAGCTCGTTTTGGTGAAACGACCCGCTACATCTGATCCAGAGAAGAAGATCTTCAGCAGATTCTGTGAAAAGTTCGTAGGACCCTATTCTATTGTAAGAAACCTAGGAAATAATGCGTACAGAGTGAAAGAGTTAAGCATAGGAACAATGTCGGTCTACAATGCAGCCAATTTAAAGACGTATAGAAGAAGTGAACCACGGGAGCGCCGAAATAATGATGCAGTTTAAATATATGGACGTCCTATATCAACCAAATGGACGGGGGGCAGTTGAGTACGGCACGTGAAGGAGGAAGTGGAGGTGGTGTTGACAAACATTAACGAGACGGGCAGAGTGTTCCTAAGGCATCAGCGCGTCACGCAAGCAGACTGAGAGGGTGAGGTCCAAGCAGGAAATAAAACGAGTAAATGCCATTCAAGACAGGAGCGGCTAGACCAAGTAATAGAAAAGGGGTGATTCTGAAATAAAATAAATTGGCCTACGGAAGTCTTAAAAAAAATCGACTTTATGCTAAGTTCGAATTTTTGTGAGTGAAGGAGTTGTGAACCCTTTATCCTCTGATGGATAAATGATTCGATGTTTTATTTCTACAATTAATTAATATTTCCACCAGCGTCATGAAATAGCCAGACGAAGATGAGGAAACTTCAAGCATTTGTTGGAGACAGTGGGGATATACCTGCAGCAGTTTGACAAAAGGCTAAATATTTAAGGAATATGAAAGAAAAGAGCCTATCGATGATTCAGAAGGACAGGTGCTGGCTACCTCAGAATAGAAGGGACGCGTGGTGAGACACGCTTGTGGCATGTTCATTGTACTATTCGCGCCTAAAAAAATATTAATGCCGTAACTTGAGTGGCTGATGGTACTACTGGACACTCCTACTAGGCCGAGGTCTGACGAAAACCGCGAAGGCAACGTAAAAGTGGAACCAATAGGAGATGAATGCTTATGAACGCGCCAAGTCTAGCTGGGGCACGCGATAGCTAGCATTAACGCGGGAGATCGGCTAGACAACATCTCTACGCTCGATTCTAGAATTAATGGGCATATTCTTGACCTGCGCATTTTTACGAGTCCAGTGATATTTGTTTCATTCCTGTACTACTATTATTTTGAGAAATTTTTATATATTTTCCCCCCTCTATCGATACTTAGGGCCTGTTCATTTATAAGTGGCGTGAAGAGCCAAGATGATTATTACATTTCGTGCGTCTGAGGAAGTTAGAGACATAACTTATTCTGCGTGTCCGAGGACACAAGTTATTTTCATTGGTGTGTCGAGAGGCACTTGTACTTTTGTGTCATAAAGACACTGTTATAATTTTGAGGCTACAAGTTGTTTTAAATTCAGTGAGTGTTAGGTAGTCACCAGCACTACTATAAATAGGGCCAGTTTCGTCGATAATTCGCAAATAGACTAGTCCAGGGAACTGAGTACCTGGATCGGCGAATTTAGCAGAAGGAAACAACGTGTGTATTAACTGTGTAATTTTTTTTATCAGCACGAGATGACGTCGCAATGGGAAGAAGAAAATTGTGAACACTCTGTAGAGATGTCACGGAACAGCTAAGCATCTAATCAGGGAGATGGCTGCAGATGTCCGCTGAGGGGTGACTGGCCGAGGATGAGTACTGAATAATATTCTTATTATCTGACAAATCAATTTATGGTATATGGGACATATTTTGTTTGTAAATATCTTGCTTGTGTTGATTAACGTAGTGTATTTAGTTTGGGTCTGACACACATTTTTGCATGGAAACAGCTCGCACAATTGTTTGTAGACGTAGGTTCATGTTTGTTTGTTATAATTAACGTGGCTATGTGGACGACCGTGTTCGCATATGTTTACGCAATGCGGTTAAGAAACGTCTCTCGGTGATATGTTGTGTTTCAGAAGTAGGACTGAATTAATATAATCATAAAGTAGATTGGCGGGTAAATCGATCTTTGTAGTGTTTATTATTGGTCAGATTCATTGAGTTTATTGCCTTTGGAGCAATGTGAGTTGTGGCGAAGAGCATTCAGTTCTCTCATAGGTTTTAATAATCTTAAATAAATTGTGAGCATCTGATTCAACCGACCTGTGTGAAAAGTGTTATGTCATTCCCAGCAATGAGTGTGTGTGTGTTTTATTGGTCATTACAAGCGGGAATTACAGCGTAGACTGATTTCTGTCAGCTTGATGCCGAGTCCATATCGTGACCTTGCGAGGGCGTGTGTGACTATATCGATTAATGTCTTGCCATATGTGCATGTGGTTGAGATTTCTACGAGATAACGGGACAGGAGGTCAAGTTATTTTTACACACTGGAGCTGGATGATGACAAGAGTTGAGAGGAAGGGGGAACCTGTTTTCACCAGTCGGGTTGAACAGATTTCATCGAGGTCATTAGTGGAGTACAGGTTGGCTCCGTATTAATAGTTGAAATACAGAATAAGAACTGATCGATGATAAATAATTGTTTAAATAAATGGGAGTTGCCTACGAATCATTATAATCTCCGAAGCGTTATCTTATCGCAAATTTTTTTTATTCATGTAAAATAATGTCAGCCGTGAGGCATATGTTTTTTTGTTTGTTGTTGGTTTATTTTTAGTCTTGTGTCAGTGACTCCGAGTGGTCACGTGCGGCGCTGTGTTTCCTTGTTTGTTTGTTTGAGCATTTGGCCTTGCAGGCAAGCTCGTTGTCAGATGAGCTATCTCACTGGGGAGAGGGTCTCGAGGGAGATTCCTGTAAATATTTGATATTAGGTTGTGTGTCAGCATTAATTTAAGGGTTTTTATTAGTGTTGTGTCCTATATCCGTAAACGTTGATTTACGAGATGATTGTTCGTAAGCACCGTGGCTGTTACCCGCTGTAAACGAACAGTCATCCAAGTACTCATTCCTCGTAGTTAGTCATTACGCGTGCATAAAATCCTGATGCAAGTTGGTGGAACTTGGATCCACACTTTTATGAGGAGGAGATCCGTCTGATCCCTCAACGTTATGTATATTTCTGTCATGGGAAGATTCAGGGAGGAATAATATTGTTGTTATTTCTATTCATTTATGTACTATTAGTCACAAGAGTTTAGTGCTTTTCAGTCGGTAAACACGAATGTACCCAATAGAGATGGGTTATGCACTAATCCTGAAATAAATTACATTAGATTAATAAAACACTAGGATGACCAGTTTCGATCGTCAAGCGATCATCATCACATCCATTACACTTAGGCTACAAAATCTATGTTTGAAATACAGGCGAAAATATTTACAATATGTACAATTATTTAGTTGTAGTATTGGTACTGCAACTGTCAGTGTATGCTAAATGCAGTATATATGTTAGGTGAAATGCTAAATGGTGATAGCTATCCGTAGATTGTACTTTAGAGAGATTATATGGTTGTAAACTATGGTTTAACTATAAAATTTTAGGCTAACTACTTATCTGATTGTCTTCCGTGCTACAGCTACTCGCTGTTTTCGTGCTCACTGGAAATCACTGTGCGGTCGACTGCGGTGGTTATCTTAACGACTGGTTTTTCCCTGCTTTCTCCCCCTGCCCCTACGTGCTGTGGGGAGTGATAGCGATGTGTTTATGTGAGGTGTTGCCAACCTAGATAAGATGTATGTTATTGAATGAGGTGGGTCTACAACTATTAAAGACCGTGGATTAGCCCTCGCCACACGTGGAGCATAACCCATTCGAACTAAGTGTTGACGGTCTTATGAGGACGTCCCGGCACCTTTAATACTGCCGCCAATATGGGCCTTGGTTTATTGCAGAAGAAAAGTACATCGTACACCTGATCCAGATAACATTTACCTATTAAAAACCCCCTAATTTCCCCCCTTTTTAGCCTACTTTCGATTTTTGCAAAAAATGAAATTAGACTTATGAGATCAACACAGGGCGAAAAAAGTGTGTCTGTCTGTGTGTGTGTATGTGTGTGTGTGTGAGTCTGTGTGTGTGTGTGTATGTGTGTGTGTGAGTCTGTGTGTGTGTGTGGGTCTGTGTGTGTGTGAGTGTGTGTACTCTGAATGTCTGTCCCCCTCCTATCAATTCGAACACGGTGAATGCAAATTGAACGAAATTTGGTACAAAGGTAGCACTAGCAAAGGACACCTCAGTGTCATGTTTTATATCGCCGCCATCTTTACTAAAACTGAATGGCGGCCACTCAAACGTTCAAAACGTAAAATCTAATAACGACTAACCAAATCATCTGATCTCTACCAAATTTGGTAACAACATACCTTCGTATAGGATGCGTCTTGTGACCAAATTACAAGGTCGTCCGCCATACCATTTCAGGATGGCGGCCGTGCGAATTATGCAAACTTTATAATCCATATCATGGGACCCACCAGTTCCGATTATCGAGCCGAGAATCGTTTTAACTGTTCTAAAGGAAGAGGCACGTTCGAAATTAAAAGTTTATTTTGTAATACTATAGTGCAGACGTGATTTTAAAAAGCTGAACTGATTCAGTAATAAGACAAGATGGCAGCGGATATCTTGTGCCACACTTATATTTCACTAATTTGAGTATTGCATGCAATATAGCGTACTGATAAAAAATAAATAAACTTTGTATGAAATGCTTTATATATAAATAATATACTCCAGTGATGAAATCGTTTAGTATAAATCATTATTTGCTAACAAGTTCTATGTAAGTCATTTTAAATAGAACGATATTCGTTGACACAATTAGCTCAGTGGTAGAGCGTTAGCCTATCGCTCAAATGCCTATGGTTCAAACCCGATCAGAGCTAGGTTTTTTGCTTGAAATGTTATATGTTTATTGTTTTGTAATGACTCAGATGTTTTAAAATTAAGCGTTATATTGTGCACATTATGGTGTAAAATATATATTTAATTAAAACATAATTCGCCAGCAGATTTACTCGGGACATCTAGCTGCCAAAAAGGTAACTTCCAGATTTTATTGAAAAATTTCTTCTTCTGGCCGCTAGAATGCACTCGCTCTGTTAGGATTATATTGTTCGATACTTCACCAATAGATGTCACGACTAGTCTACGTGGGGATCCATTGATTACTATACCATTATCATTCTATGCGCATCGAATTTGAAGAATGACAAGATGATACTACGATACATTTTAACTTTTTATTTTAAAGGGTTTGTAACAGCCTGTTTTGCGTTACTTGAAAATGTTATTAAGCGTTATATTGTGCACATTATGGTGTAAAATATATATTTAATTAAAACATAATTCGCCAGCAGATTTACTCGAGACATCTAGCTGCCAAAAAGGTAACTTCCAGATTTTATTGAAAAGTTTCTTCTTCTGGCCGCTAGAATGCACTCGCTCTGTTAGGATTATATTATCGAAAATATCCACATAGTTTGTATACACACGTCTCTGTAGGGTCATGGAAAGATTTGTTAATTCAATTAGGGTTGTGAAAGCCATGCACAACCAGACGTGTAAAGACATGCCTCAACTCAAAGTTGGATGTTGCCCACGGCAGGTCGTAATAATAATAATAATAATAATGTAATTGGTTTTACATCCCTTTTAACTACTGCTGATTTTAGAGACACCGGGGTGCCGGAATTTTGGCCCGAAGGGGATCTTTAACGTGCCAGTAAATGTAGTGACACGGCTCCCTCGCATTTGTGCACCCTCAAATGCCAGCTGACTGCGCCAGGATACGAACCTGCAACCTAGGGCCCAGCAAGCGAGAACGTTACCGCTGAGCCACGCCGCCAGTCCGGTCGATTATGTCTCCAGATCCACAACATCCTTGATATACTTCTTATCTTTCTTTCTTCAATGATGGTAGCAGTTTTTATCTAGGTTGTGGCGTTTGGTAGAGGTAAATCGTTTCTAAGGTCTTCAACAAAGAATAGTTCTATTATACTCTTTGATAATAACAACGAGTTATAACTATACTCATACATTTAGGAGAAAGTAGGCTATATGTTCTTTACTGAACATCTTGTTTTATCTAGCTTGGATGTGTCCCTAAATTGTGTTTTGTTTCCGACAGGATGTGTTTTTAGTAGCGTGAAGAGGGGTGAGCTATCCATGAACGTGTGTTCATTTAGATTGTTGGGATTGTTTCGTTTGGCTAGGTGTATCTCGATTGCTTCCTTTATGTCAAGAGCTCTGCCTTTCGATTCGTGATGGATTATTTTAAGGTCCGACTCTATGTTGGTAAAGCTGTGCCCTGCGTCACACATATGTTCGCACACGGCTGAATGTGTTCCGTATCTTATCGCATTCCTATGTTCATTATAACGTGTGTCTACTCGCCTTCCACTCTGCCCGATGTAATTAGCTTGACAATTGGTGTCTTGGCACGTTATAGAATATACCCCTGACCTTGAATACGGGTCACGTTTATTTAGATTACTATTTAGGAGGTGCCTAGCGGTTGTGTTTGTCGTCGTGAAAGCTATCTTTATGCCTTGCTTTTTGAATAGGTTAGTGATTTTATATGTATTCGCATTCACATAGTTGAAACGCGCAAATTTTTTCTCATTACTGTCCGGTTTGGGAATCGTTTTATCTTTATTTTTATGTTTGGCTATAATTTGATTTATTTTGCTTGGCGAGAAGTTGTTTTCCTTTGCTATTTGCATAATAGTTCTTATTTCCTTATTATAGTTGTCTTTTGACATG
Organism: Meconema thalassinum; assembly: GCA_946902985.2. Taxonomy (NCBI): domain Eukaryota; kingdom Metazoa; phylum Arthropoda; class Insecta; order Orthoptera; family Tettigoniidae; genus Meconema; species Meconema thalassinum. The sequence continues at coordinate 1,239,049,628 of OX336388.2, read as the reverse complement.
GGTATGTTTAATGCCCTGTGCACCATTGAATTGAAACCCGCTAGTTTGTGCGTACTGGGGTGATTAGACTGATTGTCGATTGCATGCGAGGTTTGTGTTGCTTTCCGGAATATGGAATATGAAAGGTCGTTGTCTTTACGTTCAATAGTTATATCGAGATAATTTATTTCACGGTCTATTTCGGATTCCTTAGTGAATTTGATAGAGTGGTGAAGGCTATTAATGGATTGGAGAATTGTTTCTTCGCTTGTTAGTTCAGTATCGTAGATGCAAATTACATCATCTACGTATCTTTTCCATATTACTATTCCCTTTGTTGAAGTCTTTTCTAAGAACGCATTTTCTAGTGCATTGATGAAGATGTCAGCGATTAACCCACTTAGTGGCGATCCCATTGCTAGGCCTTCTCTGTGTGTGTATATTTTAGTGTCGAATTGAAACACGTTTTGGGTGAGAACGACCCTCAGTAATCTCACAATCTCTTCAATTTCTTTTACCGAATTGTTGGATTTTAAGTTGTTTTCGATAGTGTTGATTGATTCAATAATCGGAATATTGGTGTACATGTTAGTTACGTCGAAGGATAGTAGCCTGAAGCTAGGTTTCATTTGTAGGGTGTTCAATGCTGTTACTAGTTCTGTTGTGTTCTTTACAGAGTTGTTTTTGTCGTTGGAAAGACGGTATTTTAAGATTCTTAGTAACTCTTTGCTGATTTTGTAATTAGGGGCATTCCTACAATTGACTATTGGTCTCATTGGGCATTCCTTTTTGTGTATTTTTGGTTGTCCCCTCAATGACGGTATTTTCGGGTTCATGTTTATTAGTTTTGATTTTTCGTCTTTGGTCAGTATGTATTCTGTTTCTTTTAGCGCACTTTTTATTTGTTTTTGGAATTTGTTGGTGGGGTCTTTTGTTAATTCGTTGATTTCGTTGTTGTTTAGGAATTCGACTGTATTTTCAATGTATTCTGTTTTGTTCAAAATTACTGTAGTGTTTCCCTTATCTGCTTTTGTGATGATTAAGTCATGTTCTTTTATTTTTTGTTTCAACGACTTTATTTCTTTGAGATGTTTGTTGTTTTGAATGTTATTGCTATCGCCCTCTCGTTTGAGGATTTTTTTGGCTTCGTTGGTGGCGAGATTTTTGGTTAATTCCCTGTCTTCTGCTGGGAGGTTGTGACTGGCTATCTCAATATCTGTGATTAACTGTTTTATATTGTGGTTCGTGTGTGCGTCTGTGCAGTTGTATTTCAAACCTTTGTCTAACATATTCATTTCACCTTGAGAAAAGGTTACGTTCGTTCTGTTGTTTACTCTGCTGTGGAAATTGAATTCATTGTTATTCGTGTGTTGTTCGTTAGTTCGAATGGGTTATGCTCCACGCGTGGCGAGGGCTAATCCACGGTCTTTAATAGTTGTAGACCCACCTCATTCAATAACATACATCTTATCTAGGTTGGCAACACCTCACATAAACACATCGCTATCACTCCCCACAGCACGTAGGGGCAGGGGGGAGAAAGCAGGGAAAAACCAGTCGTTAAGATAACCACCGCAGTCGACCGCTCAGTGAGTTCCAGTGAGCACGAAAACTGCGAGTAGCTGTAGCACGGAAGACAATCAGATAAGTAGTTAGTCTAAAATTTTATAGTTTAACCATAGTTTACAACCACATAATCTCTCTAAAGTACAATCTACGGATAGCTATCACCATTTAGCATTTCACCTAACATATATACTGCATTTAGCATACACTGACAGTTGCAGTACCAATATTGCAACTAAATAATTGTACATATTGTAAATATTTTCACCTGTATTTCAAACATAGATTTTGTAGCCTAAGTGTAATGGATCTGATGATGATCGCTTGACGATCGAAACTGGTCATCCTAGTGTTTTATTAATCTCATGTAATTTATTTCAGGATTAGGGCATAACCCATCTCTTTTGGGTACATTCGTGTTGACCGACTGAAAAGCACTAAACTCTTGTTTACTAAGGCAACACTGAAAATATGGCTTCAAACACCACAATGTTCACGGCTAGTCAGGCAAATCGTGAAGCCAAGAAATTCAAATCACTCAGGCTTAAACTCATGAATTTAGACAAGTCAATTTGGTTCAACAAAAAATGTATAGAACTAATCCTCACCCCTAAATACGTACCAATTAAAACCGTACCGAACACACCAGCCTCGATCATTTCAACCAAACAAGCCAAAGCGCTTTGGATAAAAAACCAATTAAGATTTGCATACATAAGAAAGCAAAAAATTAACCAACAATTATACGACATTCAATTGCAACTAAGTAATTTCTGGCACGCAGCCCAATGGGACAGCTTCACCGAGCACCTACATGATACCATCAAAATCAGAGCAACGAGGAAGCATGAAACGCTAGAAAATAAATTAAGAAAACTAGGAGAAACACAGAACCATCAATCTAACGAACAACACACGAATAACAATGAATTCAATTTCCACAGCAGAGTAAACAACAGAACGAACGTAACCTTTTCTCAAGGTGAAATGAATATGTTAGACAAAGGTTTGAAATACAACTGCACAGACGCACACACGAACCACAATATAAAACAGTTAATCACAGATATTGAGATAGCCAGTCACAAGCTCCCAGCAGAAGACAGGGAATTAACCAAATATCTCGCCACCAACGAAGCCAAAATATCCTCAAACGAGAGGGCGATAGCAATAACATTCAAAACAACAAACAACTCAAAGAAATAAAGTCGTTGAAACAAAAAATAGAAGAACATGACTTAATCATCACAAAAGCAGATAAGGGAAACACTACAGTAATTTTGAACAAAACAGAATACATTGAAAACAGTCGAATTCCTAAACAACAACGAAATCAAGGAATTAACAAAAGTCCCCACCAACAAATTCCAAAAACAAATAAAAAGTGCGCTAAAAGATACAGAATACATACTGACCAAAGCCGAAAAATCAAAACTAATAAACATGAACCCGAAAATACCGTCATTGAGGGGACAACCAAAAATACACAAAATGGAATGCCCAATGAGACCAATAGTCAATTGTAGGAATGCCCCTAATTACAAAATCAGCAAAGAGTTACTAAAAATCTTAAAATGCCGTCTTTCCAACGACAAAAACAACTCTGTAAAGAACACAACAGAACTAGTAACAGCATTGAACACCCTACAAATGAAACCTAGCTTCAGGCTAGTATCCTTCGACGTAACTAACATGTACACCAATATTCCGATTATTGAAGCAATCAACACTATCGAAAACAACTTAAAATCCAACAATTCGGTAAAAGAAATTGAAGAGATTGTGAGATTACTGAGGGTCGTTCTCACCCAAAACGTGTTTCAATTCGACATTAAAATATACACACAGAGAGAAGGCCTAGCAATGGGATCGCCACTAAGTGGGTTAATCGCTGACATCTTCATCAATGCACTAGAAAATGCGTTCTTAGAAAAGACTTCAACAAAGGGAACAGTAATATGGAAAAGATACGTAGATGATGTAATTTGCATCTACGATACTGAACAAACAAGCGAAGAAACAATTCTCCAATCCATTAATAGCCTTCACCACTCTATCAAATTCACTAAGGAATCCGAAATAGACCGGAAAATAAATTATCTCGATATAACTATTGAACGTAAAGACAACGACCTTTCATATTCCATATTCCGGAATGCAACACAAACCTCGCATGCAATCGACAATCAGTCTAATCACCCCAGTACGCACAAACTAGCGGGTTTCAATTCAATGGTGCACAGGGCTTTAAACATACCCATGTCAAAAGACAACTATAATAAGGAAATAAGAACTATTATGCAAATAGCAAAGGAAAACAACTTCTCGCCAAGCAAAATAAATCAAATTATAGCCAAACATAAAAATAAAGATAAAACGATTCCCAAACCGGACAGTAATGAGAAAAAATTTGCGCGTTTCAACTATGTGAATGCGAATACATATAAAATCACTAACCTATTCAAAAAGCAAGGCATAAAGATAGCTTTCACGACGACAAACACAACCGCTAGGCACCTCCTAAATAGTAATCTAAATAAACGTGACCCGTATTCAAGGTCAGGGGTATATTCTATAACGTGCCAAGACACCGATTGTCAAGCTAATTACATCGGGCAGAGTGGAAGGCGAGTAGACACACGTTATAATGAACATAGGAATGCGATAAGATACGGAACACATTCAGCCGTGTGCGAACATAAGTGTGACGCAGGGCACAACTTTACCAACATAGAGTCGGACCTTAAAATAATCCATCACGAATCGAAAGGCAGAGCTCTTGACATAAAGGAAGCAATCGAGATACACCTAGCCAAACGAAACAATCCCAACAATCTAAATGTACACACGTTCATGGATAGCTCACCCCTCTTCACGCTACTAAAAAACACACCCTGTCGGAAACAAAACACAATTTAGCGACACAGCCAAGCTAGATAAAAAAGGGGGGAAATGAGGTTTTTTTTAATAGATAAATGTTATCTGGATCAGGTGTACGATGTAATTTTCTTCTGCAATAAACCAAGGCCCATATTCGCGGCAGTATTAAAGGTGCCGGGACGTCCTCATAAGACCGTCAACGCTTAGTTCGAATGGGTTATGCTCCCCGCGTGGCGAGGGCTAATCCACGGTCTTTAATAGTTGTAGACCCACCTCATTCAATAACATACATCTTATCTAGGTTGGCAACACCTCACATAAACACATCGCTATCACTCCCCACAGCACGTAGGGGCAGGGGGGAGAAAGCAGGGAAAAACCAGTCGTTAAGATAACCACCGCAGTCGACCGCACAGTGAGTTCCAGTGAGCACGAAAACTGCGAGTAGCTGTAGCACGGAAGACAATCAGATAAGTAGTTAGCCTAAACTTTTATAGTTTAACCATAGTTTACAACCATATAATCTCTCTAAAGTACAATCTACGGATAGCTATCACCATTTAGCATTTCACCTAACATATATACTGCATTTAGCATACACTGACAGTTGCAGTACCAATACTGCAACTAAATAATTGTACATATTGTAAATATTTTCACCTGTATTTCAAACATAGATTTTGTAGCCTAAGTGTAATGGATCTGATGATGATCGCTTGACGATCGAAACTGGTCATCCTAGTGTTTTATTAATCTCATGTAATTTATTTCAGGATTAGGGCATAACCCATCTCTTTTGGGTACATTCGTGTTGACCGACTGAAAAGCACTAAACTCTTGTTTACTAAGGCAACACTGAAAATATGGCTTCAAACACCACAATGTTCACTGCTAGTCAGGCAAATCGTGAAGCCAAGAAATTCAAATCACTCAGGCTTAAACTCATGAATTTAGACAAGTCAATTTGGTTCAACAAAAATGTATAGAACTAAACCTCACCCCTAAATACGTACCAATTAAAACCGTACCGAACACACCAGCCTCGATCATTTCAACCAAACAAGCCAAAGCGCTTTGGATAAAAAACGAATTAAGATTTGCATACATAAGAAAGCAAAAAATTAACCAACAATTATACGACATTCAATTGCAACTAAGTAATTTCTGGCACGCAGCCCAATGGGACAGCTTCACCGAGCACCTACATGACACCATCAAAATCAGAGCAACGAGGAAGCATGAAACGCTAGAAAATAAATTAAGAAAACTAGGAGAAACACAGAACCATCAATCTAACGAACAACACACGAATAACAATGAATTCAATTTCCACAGCAGAGTAAACAACAGAACGAACGTAACCTTTTCTCAAGGTGAATTGAATATGTTAGACAAAGGTTTGAAATACAACTGCACAGACGCACACACGAACCACAATATAAAACAGTTAATCACAGATATTGAGATAGCCAGTCACAAGCTCCCAGCAGAAGACAGGGAATTACTCAAAAATCTCGCCACCAACGATGCCAAGAAAATCCTCAAACGAGAGGGCGATAGCAATAACATTCAAAACAACAAACAACTCAAAGAAATAAAGTCGTTGAAACAAAAAATAAAAGAACATGACTTAATCATCACAAAAGCAGATAAGGGAAACACTACAGTAATTTTGAACAAAACAGAATACATTGAAAAAACAGTCGAATTCCTAAACAACAACGAAATCAAGGAATTAACAAAAGACCCCACCAACAAATTCCAAAAACAAATAAAAAGTGCGCTAAAAGAAACGGAATACATACTGACCAAAGCCGAAGAAGAGGGGAAAGCAGAATATAGACGTCTGAGAAATGAGGTTAACAAGAAGTGCGAGGAAGCGGAAGAAGAATGGTTGAAAGAGAAATGTGCAGGTATAGAAAAGTGTCTGAAATTAGGAAAAGTAGACACAGCTTATCGAAGGATTAAGAATACTTTTGGGGAAAAGAAGACTAAGTGCTGTAATATTAGGGACACAAATGGAAAGCCTCTAACAGATAGGGAAGAAAAGGTTGAGAGATGGAAAGCTTACATAGAGTGCTTGTATAAGGGAAAGGAGATTGAGAATCATCTAATGGAAAGGGAGGAGGAAATTGAGGAGGATGCAAAAGGAGTTTTAATATTGAGATCAGAATTTGACAGAGCATTAGAGGACTTAGGCAGGAACAAAGCACCAGGCATAGATGATATACCGATTGAGTTGCTACGCTGCATAGGAGATGAAGGTCTGATCAGGTTATTTCACTTGGTGTGTAGGATTTATGAGACAGGTGAGGTACCCCCTGATTTCAAGAAGAATGTTATCATCCCTATACCAAAGAAAGTGGGAGCTGACAGATGTGAAGATTACCGTACAATCAGCTTGATTACTCATGCTTCAAAGATCCTGTCTAGAATAATTTACAAGAGGATTGAAAGCCAGATAGAAACGGAGTTGGGTGAAGACCAGTTTGGTTTCAGGAGAAATGTAGGAACAAGGGAAGCTGTACTAAGTCTCAGGCTGATTTTGGAAGGTAGAATAAGGAAAGATAAGAGAACGTTCATGGCATTTGTAGACTTAGAAAAGGCTTTTGATAACGTTGATTGGACTATGTTGTTTGACATTTTGAAATCTATTGGAATAAAGTACAGGGATAGGAGGCTGATATACAATCTATACAGAAACCAGACAGCAGTCATTCGAGCTGAAGGATATGAGAGAGAAGCTGGTATTATGAAAGGTGTAAGGCAAGGCTGCAACTTATCACCCATGCTTTTCAATCTTTACATTGAACAAGCAATGAAGGAAATTGGAGAAAAATTTAAAGTGGGAGTGAAGATTCAAGGAGAAATAATTTCAACTCGGAGATTTGCTGATGACATCGTCATCTTGGCAGACAAGCCTGAGGATTTGAATGAGTTTTTGAATGGTATGGATTCCGTCTTACGGGAGGACTTCATGATGAAAATTAATAAATGTAAAACAAAAATACTGGAATGCAGCCGAAATAAATCAGAAACCTCTATGGAGATCAAATTGGCAGGTGAAAAGCTGAAGGAAGTAGGAGACTTCTGTTACTTAGGAAGCAGAATAACCAGTGATGGACGAAGCAAAGAGGATATAAAAAGTAGGTTGGCTCAGGCAAGGAAAGCCTTTCTACAAAAAAGGAATCTGTTGACATCGAATATAGATTTAGGTATTAGGAAGTCATTTTTGAAAGCCTTTGTCTGGAGCGTGGCGCTCTATGGAAGTGAAACTTGGACTATTGGTGCAGCAGAAAAGAGGAGAATTGAGGCATTTGAAATGTGGTGTTACAGGAGAATGATGACGATCAGATGGGTAGATAGGGTTACAAACGAAGAGGTATTAAGGCGAGTGGGAGAGGAGAGATGTTTCTGGCGACTGCTAATGAAGAGAAGAGATAGGTTGGTAGGACACATACTAAGACACCCAGGAATAGCAAGCTTAGTTATGGAAGGAAGGGTCGAGGACAGGAACTGTAGGGGTAGACCAAGGTTAGAATATGTTAAACAGATTGCCTCGGATGTAGGGTGTGGTAGCTATGTAGAGATGAAACGATTAGCTCAGGACAGGGAGGCATGGAGAGCTGCATCAAACCAGTCAAAAGACTGAAGACTCAAACAACAACAACAACAAAGCCGAAAAATCAAAACTAATAAACATGAACCCGAAAATACCGTCATTGAGGGGACAACCAAAAATACACAAAAAGGAATGCCCAATGAGACCAATAGTCAATTGTAGGAATGCCCCTAATTACAAAATCAGCAAAGAGTTACTAAAAATCTTAAAATGCCGTCTTTCCAACGACAAAAACAACTCTGGAAAGAACACAACAGAACTAGTAACAGCATTGAACACCCTACAAATGAAACCTAGCTTCAGGCTAGTATCCTTCGACGTAACTAACATGTACACCAATATTCCGATTATTGAAGCAATCAACACTATCGAAAACAACTTAAAATTCAACAATTCGGTAGAAGAAATTGAAGAGATTGTGAGATTACTCAGGGTCGTTCTCACCCAAAACGTGTTTCAATTCGACAATAAAATATACACACAGAGAGAAGGCCTAGCAATGGGATCGCCACTAAGTGGGTTAATCGCTGACATCTTCATCAATGCACTAGAAAATGCGTTCTTAGAAAAGACTTCAACAAAGGGAATAGTAATATGGAAAAGATACGTAGATGATGTAATTTGCATCAACGATACTGAACTAACAAGCGAAGAAACAATTCTCCAATCCATTAATAGCCTTCACCACTCTATCAAATTCACTAAGGAATCCGAAATAGACCGGAAAATAAATTATCTCGATATAACTATTGAACGTAAAGACAATGACCTTTCATATTCCATATTCCGGAAAGCAACACAAACCTCGCATGCAATCGACTATCAGTCTAATCACCCCAGTACGCACAAACTAGCGGGTTTCAATTCAATGGTGCACAGGGCTTTAAACATACCCGTGTCAAAAGACAACTATAATAAGGAAATAAGAACTATTATGCAAATAGCAAAGGAAAACAACTTCTCGCCAAGCAAAATAAATCAAATTATAGCCAAACATAAAAATAAAGATAAAACGATTCCCAAACCGGACAGTAATGAGAAAAAATTTGCGCGTTTCAACTATGTGAATGCGAATACATATAAAATCACTAACCTATTCAAAAATCAAGGCATAAAGATAGCTTTCACGACGACAAACACAACCGCTAGGCACCTCCTAAATAGTAATCTAAATAAACGTGACCCGTATTCAAGGTCAGGGGTATATTCTATAACGTGCCAAGACACCGATTGTCAAGCTAATTACATCGGGCAGAGTGGAAGGCGAGTAGACACACGCTATAATGAACATAGGAATGCGATAAGATACGGAACACATTCAGCCGTGTGCGAACATATGTGTGACGCAGGGCACAGCTTTACCAACATAAAGTCGGACCTTAACATAATCCATCACGAATCGAAAGGCAGAGGTCTTGACATAAAGGAAGCAATCGAGATACACCTAGCCAAACGAAACAATCCCAACAATCTAAATGAACACACGTTCATGGATAGCTCACCCCTCTTCACGCTACTAAAAAACACACCCTGTCGGAAACAAAACACAATTTAGCGACACAGCCAAGCTAGATAAAAAAAGGGGGGAAATTAGGGTTTTTTTAATAGGTAAATGTTATCTGGATCAGGTGTACGATGTACTTTTCTTCTGCAATAAACCAAGGCCCATATTCGCGGCAGTATTAAAGGTGCCGGGACGTCCTCATAAGACCGTCAACGCTTAGTTCGTATGGGTTATGCTCCACGCGTGGCGAGGGCTAATCCACGGTCTTTAATAGTTGTAGACCCACCTCATTCAATAACATACATCTTATCTAGGTTGGCAACACCTCACATAAACACATCGCTATCACTCCCCACAGCACGTAGGGGCAGGGGGGGGGAGAAAGCAGGGAAAAACCAGTCGTTAAGATAACCACCGCAGTCGACCGCTCAGTGAGTTCCAGTGAGCACGAAAACTGCGGGTAGCTGTAGCACGGATGACAATCTGATAAGTAGTTAGCCTAAAATTTTATAGTTTAACCATAGTTTACAACCATATAATCTCTCTAAAGTACAATCTACGGATAGCTATCACCATTTAGCATTTCACCTAACATATATACTGCATTTAGCATACACTGACAGTTGCAGTACCAATACTGCAACTAAATAATTGTACATATTGTAAATATTTTCACCTGTATTTCAAACATAGATTTTGTAGCCTAAGTGTAATGGATCTGATGATGATCGCTTGACGATCGAAACTGGTCATCCTAGTGTTTTATTAATCTCATGTAATTTATTTCAGGATTAGGGCATAACCCATCTCTTTTGGGTACATTCGTGTTGACCGACTGAAAAGCACTAAACTCTTGTTTACTAAGGCAACACTGAAAATATGGCTTCAAACACCACAATGTTCACTGCTAGTCAGGCAAATCGTGAAGCCAAGAAATTCAAATCACTCAGGCTTAAACTCATGAATTTAGACAAGTCAATTTGGTTCAACAAAAAATGTATAGAACTAAACCTCACCCCTAAATACGTACCAATTAAAACCGTACCGAACACACCAGCCTCGATCATTTCAACCAAACAAGCCAAAGCGCTTTGGATAAAAAACGAATTAAGATTTGCATACATAAGAAAGCAAAAAATTAACCAACAATTATACGGCATTCAATTGCAACTAAGTAATTTCTGGCACGCAGCCCAATGGGACAGCTTCACCGAGCACCTACATGACACCATCAAAATCAGAGCAACGAGGAAGCATGAAACGCTAGAAAATAAATTAAGAAAACTAGGAGAAACACAGAACCATCAATCTAACGAACAACACACGAATAACAATGAATTCAATTTCCACAGCAGAGTAAACAACAGAACGAACGTAACCTTTTCTCAAGGTGAAATGAATATGTTAGACAAAGGTTTGAAATACAACTGCACAGACGCACACACGAACCACAATATAAAACAGTTAATTACAGATATTGAGATAGCCAGTCACAAGCTCCCAGCAGAAGACAGGGAATTAACCAAAAATCTCACCACCAACGAAGCCAAAAAAATCCTCAAACGAGAGGGCGATAGCAATAACATTCAAAACAACAAACAACTCAAAGAAATAAAGTCGTTGAAACAAAAAATAAAAGAACATGACTTAATCATCACAAAAGCAGATAAGGGAAACACTACAGTAATTTTGAACAAAACAGAATACATTGAAAAAACAGTCGAATTCCTAAACAACAACGAAATCAAGGAATTAACAAAAGACCTCGCCAACAAATTCCAAAAACTAATAAAAAGTGCGCTAAAAGAAACAGAATACATACTGACCAAAGCCGAAAAATCAAAACTAATAAACAAGAACCCGAAAACACCGTCATTGAGGGGCCAACCAAAAATACACAAAAAGGAATGCCCAATGAGACCAATAGTCAATTGTAGGAATGCCCCTAATTACTAAATCAGCAAAGAGTTACTAAAAATCTTAAAATGCCGTCATTCCAACAACAAAAACAACTCTGTAAAGAACACAACTGAACTAGTAACAGCATTGAACACCCTACAAATGAAACCTAGCTTCAGGCTAGTATCCTTCGACGTAACTAACATGTACACCAATATTCCGATTATTGTAGCAATCAACACTATCGAAAACAACTTAAAATTCAACAATTCGGTAGAAGAAATTGAAAAGATTGTGAGAATAATCAGGGTCGTTCTCACCCAAAACGTGTTTCAATTCGACAATAAAATATACACACAGAGAGAAGGCCTAGCAATGGGATCGCCACTAAGTGGGTTAATCGCTGACATCTTCATCAATGCACTAGAAAATGCGTTCTTAGAAAAGGCTTCAACAAAGGGAATAGTAATATGGAAAAGATACGTAGATGATGTAATTTGCATCTACGATACTGAACTAACAAGCGAAGAAACAATTCTCCAATCCATTAATAGCCTTCACCACTCTATCAAATTCACTAAGGAATCCGAAATAGACCGGAAAATAAATTATCTCGATATAACTATTGAACGTCAAGACAACGACCTTTCATATTCCATATTCCGGAAAGCAACACAAACCTCGCATGCAATCGACAATCAGTCTAATCACCCCAGTACGCACAAACTAGCGGGTTTCAATTCAATGGTGCACAGGGCTTTAAACATACCCATGTCAAAAGACAACTATAATAAGGAAATAAGAACTATTATGCAAATAGCAAAGGAAAACAACTTCTCGCCAAGCAAAATAAATCAAATTATAGCCAAACATAAAAATAAAGATAAAACGATTCCCAAACCGGACAGTAATGAGAAAAAATTTGCGCGTTTCAACTATGTGAATGCGAATACATATAAAATCTCTAACCTATTCAAAAAGCAAGGCATAAAGATAGCTTTCACGACGAAAAACACAACCGCTAGGCACCTCCTAAATAGTAATCTAAATAAACGTGACCCGTATTCAAGGTCAGGGGTATATTCTATAACGTGCCAAGACACCGATTGTCAAGCTAATTACATCGGGCAGAGTGGAAGGCGAGTAGACACACGTTGTAATGAACATAGGAATGCGATAAGATACGGAACACATTCAGCCGTGTGCGAACATACGTGTGACGCAGGGCACAGCTTTACCAACATAGAGTCGGACCTTAAAATAATCCATCACGAATCGAAAGGCAGAGCTCTTGACATAAAGGAAGCAATCGAGATACACCTAGCCAAACGAAACAATCCCAACAATCTAAATGAACACACGTTCATGGATAGCTCACCCCTCTTCACGCTACTAAAAAAACACACCCTGTCGGAAACAAAACACAATTTAGCGACACAGCCAAGCTAGATAAAAAAGGGGGGAAATTAGGTTTTTTTTAATAGGTAAATGTTATCTGGATCAGGTGTACGATGTACTTTTCTTCTGCAATAAACCAAGACCCATATTCGCGGCAGTATTAAAGGTGCCGGGACGTCCTCATAAGACCGTCAACGCTTAGTTCGAATGGGTTATGCTCCACGCGTGGCGAGGGCTAATCCACGGTCTTTAATAGTTGTAGACCCACCTCATTCAATAACATACATCTTATCTAGGTTGGCAACACCTCACATAAACACATCGCTATCACTCCCCACAGCACGTAGGGGCAGGGGGAGAAAGCAGGAAAAAAAAACCCAGTCGTTAAGATAACCACCGCAGTCCACCGCACAGTGAGGTCCAGTGAGCACGAAAACTGCAAGTAGCTGTAGCACGGAAGGCAATCAGATAAGTAGTTAGCCTAAAAATTTTATAGTTTAACCATAGTTTACAACCATATAATCTCTCTAAAGTACAATCTACGGATAGCTATCACCATTTAGCATTTCACCTAACATATATACTGCATTTAGCATACACTGACAGTTGCAGTACCAATACTGCAACTAAATAATTGTACATATTGTAAATATTTTCACCTGTATTTCAAACATAGATGTTGTAGCCTAAGTGTAATGGATCTGATGATGATCGCTTGACGATCGAAACTGGTCATCCTAGTGTTTTATTAATCTCATGTAATTTATTTCAGGATTAGGGCATAACCCATCTCTTTTGGGTACATTCGTGTTGACCGACTGAAAAGCACTTAACTCTTGTTTACTAAGGCAACACTGAAAATATGGCTTCAAACACCACATTGTACTATTAGTCATAAATTATGTTATTATTTTACGTCTTGTCACTTCCTTTCTTAAATATAGTTTTAATATTATGACCCTTCACTCAGTAGAGCATGTTGTTTGGCGAACGTATATATCAAACTATGAACTGAGCGCGACCCCTTGATAAAGATTCTTGCATATAAACACTGCGATACTGAAGGGTTCAATATTAAACGGTTGATTAATACCAAACCATTATTTATTTTTCATTACGATTGAGCATATAATTAATGCTTATTTTATTGCTCAAAGATAGAATAATTAGTTACTCATTTCAATATACACAAGGAAATATATTATGTCAATACCCTTGTGCACCTTTCATGATTCCAACGTTTTGAGAGAATGATTGATTAATGTTTCAACTTAGAAGACTCAACATTGTGGTGTGGGAAGCCATTTTACAGTGGTACTTCAGTAAACGGAATTTGAATGCTTTTCAGTCTTTCAACACGATTGCAAAGGGTGTTGTTCCCTTAACCTGAAAAAATATATGAAATTAATAAGTTCATTTGTATTACTAGTTTCGGTCGTCAAGCGATCGTCATCAGATCCCTTACACTCAGACTATTAAAAATACTCGTAGACTTATATTTGTTGTTGATTCTTTTGGGACTTTGTGACATCAGGGTCATGAAGTCCCATGTACAGTACTTGGTTGTGTGTGTATGTGGGTAATTTGTCTCATAACGTGTGTTATTGTGATGGCTGTATTAGTGTGTGTGTATTTGTAATTCAGATGAGGATTGGGAAGGAGGCGGCCATGACCTTAAGTTAGGATCCATTCCGGCAGTTGTCTGGAGTAGGAATGGGAAAACACGGAGAACCACTTCCAGGATGTTTGAGGTGGGAATCGAACCTACCTCTTCTCAGTTTTACCTCACGTGGTTGAGTGTACTCCGTTCCAGCCATCAGATCAGAATTACATTTCTTGGCAGAGGTGGGAATCGAACCTAGGCCTCCGTGGTGACAACCAAGAATGCTAGTTACTACGCTATGAGGTGGACAAGACATTGATAGAATGTACGCCACTGGTTGTTTAATGAAGTCATTTGTTGTTATATTGTTAATTGATTTTAAGGGATTAAAACATCTTGGTCATCAGCCCCGTGTACATCCGTGTGTGTTGATTTTGTCTGACAAACTGTGTTTCAGTGATGACTGTAGTAGTTTGTATAACTATATTAGAGACAGGAATGGGGTTAGATGTCCCGGGATATGAGATAAGGTACTATCCCGGCATTTGCTTGGAATACCACTCTTAGGATAACCACTGTCAGTGCTGGGATTTGATCCTCTTATCTCCAGACTTGCTGCAGCTCCCCATGCTGGTCGTAGTGCCCTATTTAATGAACATGGCTACGTCGCAGGATATGAAGACATTTCACGACGATGACGCACGGCAACGTAGTCTAATTTAGGAATCTTTCTCTTACTTCTACTGTTACAAAGGAGCACCCCTGAAGTGAGGCATCGGTATATTATGCCTCCTTATCGATGATTCGGGCAAATTATCAATCCCCTGAATATATTTATTTTACTAAGACGAATTACTGCCAATGTTCAAAATGACTGTGCCGGGAATATAATCTAAAATAGAACTGGGGCATAGCTAGGAATGAAACGAGGGCATAGGGCAGCCGTCGGACTGGTTCAGTTTGGAATTTCCTGAACATGTGCCATGATGTGAGCTGTCACAGTTTGTTATTATTATTAGTGTTAATTATTATAATTTATTTACAGCGTATTTTCCCAATATTGGAAAACGTTAAGCAATTTGAAACAGTTATGCCAATTTTCTTTCGTTAGACCATTGAGGTCTGTAAGGTGTAGGTTTTGGTTGCTCTGGTTGGACTTCCCAGTTGTTCACTTTGTTACGGAAGGAGTCTCTGTCTGATGTGTCGGTTATGTTAGCAGTTCGCATGTCTTTTTGTACTTCTTTCATCCATGGTGTTGTACTTTTGAGTGATGATATGTAATGTAGTATTATTTTGGTTAGTCGGGAATTCGGCAGACTACTTATGTGCCCGAAGAATTTCAATCGTCTTTTTCTGATGTCAACTTCGATGTTTGAGTATTTTTCAGTTGTCTTGATTGACTGTAGCCAGCACCCGTCAGGAGTGAGTCTTGCTCCTAGTATTTTCCGAATGATTTTTCTTTCTTCTTTCTTGATGTCTTCTAGTTCATATTTCT
This sequence comes from Meconema thalassinum, assembly GCA_946902985.2. Taxonomy (NCBI): domain Eukaryota; kingdom Metazoa; phylum Arthropoda; class Insecta; order Orthoptera; family Tettigoniidae; genus Meconema; species Meconema thalassinum. The sequence continues at coordinate 1,239,033,682 of OX336388.2, read as the reverse complement.
TATTGAGTGTAAGTGTTTCGCTTGCGTAGAGACTTGCCGGTTTGATGACAGTGTTGTAGTGTCGAAGCTTGGTTTGTCTTGACATGCATTTTTTGTTATAGAGGTTTTGGATAAGTCCGAGTACCCTCCTGGTTTTCTGGAGACAGTTTTGTTGTAATATATTTTCGTATCCCAGATTTCTCCCAGATATTTGAAATGTGGGACTCTATTGATCGTTCCGTATTTTGTTTGCATTATTATTATTATTATTATTTTAATTAATCGCTTATGCTCCCAGTTTGGCATCAACCATGAACTTTGAGAGGGATCATTCCTCTACCGTAGCAAGGACTGTGTCTAGGAGCTGAACACAATTTGTTAGCTGATACAACTGGGGATGGTGACAGGCCGATCGCCCAGGTGAACGCTTACTTGGTCTAATTAACCCTTACACATCGTTTGTGCTGCTATCTGTTGGTTGCGTGACGAACGTCGTAGAATTTTAATATTTTGAAGCAGGGAACCGTTAAACTATTATTTAGAAGGCCGTGCAGCCTGTCAGTTGTTCCTCAGCGATCATCAGAATGGTAGTAAACAAACATGGTGGATCGGATATTGACAGAGCTGTAGGGAAAGTAAAGAGAATTTCAAGTCATGGGGTAAGGGTTAAGGAAGGTTCAGGGAAGGGATATTGGAAAAAAGTCGGCTGTGGACCTGTTGATAAGAACCGTCCACGTATTTGCCTGGTGGTGAAAATAGGAAACCATGAAATTAATTCTGGAGGCTACCAAATCCTGTCTTTTACACTTCTACCTGGCATATTATTGAAAATACAACCTCTGTCCGAACATTTCGGTGAATGGGTCTATATTACGAAGGAATTGTTGGCTTATCTGAAACAGCAGTTACTGTCCTTCGAAGTTATCCCCGTGGATGGATATGCACCCCTGAGAACATCTGTAAAAGTCCTGGAAACTCCTGGCATAGTCTTCTTTAGGGATAGCCTTCAGTTGGGTCATCAAACCTCTGTATTGAATGCGAACATTTAGCAGAATCTATGCAACCTGCCATGCACACCTGTTCGACGGGTGGCACTGGGATGGGAGAATTTATGCAACTTGCCATGCAGACCTGTTTGATGGGCGGAAGTGAGAAGGGTGAATGTTCCGTGGAATGGAATGGTCCTGATAACCATCGTCATGGGTGACGAGACCTAGTGCCCCGAAGGCAAGCGTCAAAGTATGGAGTGGTGGGGTCCAGGGTCGCCGAAAAGACCTGAAGGGCCTGAGGCTATCGGACATTTCAGACATCCAACGTAATGTGACGACCCAACTGAAGGCTATCCCTAAAGAAGACTGTCAGGAGTTTCCAGGACTTGTACAGCCGCTCTCAGAAGTGAATAACCATCCACGGGGATTACTTCGAAGGACAGTAACTGCTGTTTCAGATAGTATAGACCCCTTCACTGAACTTTTCGGACAGAGGTTGTATGTGATTTTCATACCTGAGAGCCAATTATCAATGTTGCACCGGAAATATTTGTTATTGATATAGACTAATAATAATAATAATAATAATAATAATAATAATAATAATAATAATAATAATAATAATAATAATAATAATAATAATGAAAATGAAAATCCACAGCCTGCTTCCAGTCGACCGACCGGGTCAGGGATGGAATGAATGAAGCCCCCATCTAGCGCCGAGGATATGAAATGTGCCGGCTGCCGATGCCTGTCGCACTCCTCTGAGGCAATGATTAAATGAATGTCAGATGAAATGAAATGATAGTGGAGAGTGTTGCTGGAATGAAATTTTGACAGGGAAAACCGGAGTACCCGGAGAAAAACCCGTTGCCTCCGTTTTGTCCAGCAGAGATCTCATATGGAGTGACCGGGATTTGAATCACGGACCCAGCGGTGAGAGGCCGGCGTGCTGCCGCTTAAGCCACGGAGGTTCTAATAATAATAATAATAATAATAATAATAATAATAATAGAAGTCCAGAATGTAAAAGTCTTAAGAAGCGCGAATCTTGACTCTGGTCACTATCTTTCAAAGATAAAATTAAAACTTCTTCCAAGACCCACCAAGAGATTTCAGGGAAGAAAGATCAACAGGTTTGATGTGGAAAAACTGAAAACACAAAGCGAATTCAGTCAGAAACTTGAAACACTTGAGCCACAGAATTGGGAACAACTCAAAGAAGCAATTCTTGAAACGGCACAGGAAACCATCCCACTGACAAAGTTGAGGCGGCATCCTTGGTGGACTAATGAATGTGACGATGCCATTCACCAAAGGCGGCTTGCCTGGTTGCGATGGAACAGACAGAAGAATGAAGAAAACAGAGAGAGATTCCTGGTCGTGAGAAAGCAGGCTGATAAAACCATACGAGGGATAAAACGAGCATTCCAAAAATATCAGTTGGCACAGATAGACCAAGATTTCAAAAAGAACAACACCCGTGATTTCTATAAAACCTTCAAGCAAAATCTCAGTAAATACACACCACCCAGTCTTCACTTTAGGAATTCCGATGGGAAAGTTGCTTACAATGACAAACACAACTGTCAGATCCTGGCGAAATACTTTGAGTCCCTTCTCAATTGTGAGGCTCCAACGTCGAAATTTTCCTTTCAGAATAATGTGCTCGTCAATCCAGACTCATGTTCACCAACTAGGGAAGAAATCAAGCAGATCATTCACTCACTTAAGAACAATAAAGCACCAGGTGAGGATTCAATAGTTGCCGAACTCTGGAAATACGCAGGTGAAAAACCAGTCGACAAGCTAACGGATATCATCCGGGAGATTTGGGAAACAGAGAAACTGCCCAGTGATTGGACATCGGCCCTAATTCATCCCCTGCACAAGAAAGGTGATAAAGCGGACGTAAACAACTATCGTGGCATATCACTCCTCTCTATAACATACAAGATTCTCGCGAAAGCGCTTCAAACGAGAGCGGAAGCACAGCTCGATCAACACCTGGGCGAATTCCAAGGTGGATTTCGAAAGGGATGCTCTTGTGTTGAGCAAATCATGAATCTAAAATCAATTCTATCGTACATGAATCTGAGAAGTAAGAAATTTGTTGTGACTTTTGTTGATTTCAAGAAGGCTTACGACTCGCTGGATCGAAGTACCCTGATCCAGGTTTTAAGAGAATTTGGTTTAGATAATAAGACAAGAGCAATCATTCACCAATCCCTATTGGATACGGCTTCCAAAGTGAAATTCAGGGGAGAGATTTCTGAATCCTTCGCAATACGGACAGGGGTGAGACAGGGAGATGGGCTCTTGCCTCTTTTATTCAACTGTGTTCTTGAGAAAGTTATTCGAGAATGGCGTAAAGAATTGTGTAAGGATGGTATAGAGAATGGGGTCAGACTAGGTTGTAAGAACAAAAACCTGACAATCGACTGTTTAGCTTTCGCAGATGATGTTGCAATTTTCTCTAATTCTCTTGACACAGCCACACAACAAATCAATCAATTACAGGTGCAAGCAGCAAAGGCAGGTCTTCAGATTTCGTTTGAGAAAACGCAGTTTATAACGAACATCAAGTCGGAACCCAGAGAACTTACGGTGAATGGAGGACAAATAACACAGGTAGAGAAATTCAAATACCTGGGTGAATGGATTGAGCCCAACATTCGTGAAAAGGAAGCCTTCGGGGCACGGATTAACAAAATGGAAATGGCTTACCATTTAACCAAAGACATTTATAAATCACGATCAATGTCCTTCAAGGTCAAACTGAGGCACTTCGTTACCGTTATTCGCCCGGAGGCGTTATATGCATCAGAATGCCTGGTGATGAATAGGAAAGGCCTGGCAGAACAACTCGAAGCCAAAGAGAGGAAGATTCTGAGAAAGATCTTGGGCCCGGTCAAGGAACGAGGAGAGTATAGAAGACGACACAACGATGAAATCTATCTACATGTGGAGAAAATAACGGACACCATTCGCAAAAGAAGACTCTCCTTTTATGGCCATTTAACACGAATGAACTCCGGAAGATTGTCCAATCGAATCTGTGCCTACTTTGTGGGAAAGAAAACCAAAGGGATCTGGTTTACAGAGGTGGAAAAAGACCTACAATAACTGGGGTTATCACATGAGGACATCTTGGAACGTGACTCTTTGAAGAAGAAACTTGGGGAGATACAGAGTTTTCAGCCAAAACCTATATTGAAAACCGACAAGAAGTGGACCGAAGAACGAAGGGAAGCTCACCGAAGAAGAATGCGCGAATACTGGGCCAATGTGAAAGAACGAGGGAAAAGGCAGTTGAAATAACGTGGTCCATAGACGACCGAAACGATAAAATAATAATAATAATAATAATAATAATAATAATAATAATAATAATAATAATAATAATAACCCCTGGCACTACAGTCCTTGAAGGGCCTAGGCCTACCAAGGGACCGCTGCCCAGCCACTTGGCCTGCAGATATTGGGGTGACGCGTGGTCAGCGCATCGGGTTTCCTCGGCCGTTAATCTTGGTTTTCGTGACCGGAGCGCTGCCTCACTATCAGACAGCTACTCAATTGTCCCCACGAGGCTGAGGGCACCCCGTTCCAGTCCTCGCGTCAGTTTCTAAAATCTCTGACGGAGCCGGGAATTGAACCCGGGGCCTCCTGGTGAGAGGCAGGGGCCGGCATATTTGTTATATGACGTAAAGAAATGTTTTTATGTCTTGCTCACTCGACGGCAGCTATGTCTCGGAGGCGCATGAGGTCTCTGCCACTGTTACTCAGACGTTGGTTGGTTGGTTTCATAGTTTAGGGGCTGCGACAACGCGGTCATTGAGCCCCGTGTAGAACCTGTCTGATAACCGGTGTTAATTGTGATGGCTGTATTAGTGTGTCGTGTATCTGTTTTTTAATTCAAGGAAGAACTGCAACTTTGAATTTATCAAATAGTATCTACTTTTGCTGCCAAACGCCACCGTCAACGAATACTAGGCCTAGTTCAGAACTTAGCTACTAGACACCACCGCAATCGACTCTTGGCAACGAACGTAGGGACCTAAGAGCGTTGTTTACATTCTTAACCTATACAATTTAGCTTCACTCAGGTGCAATTAGTGGAAGGTTCTTTAACATGCCATAAATCTATGATATGGGACCGCCGGCTTTACTTCCCCTCCGAAGGAAGGCATACTGAGGGATTTTTAACGCTCTTAAAAACTCCGACGGCTTCGGCCGGGCTTGAACCCGCTATCTGCACACATTGACTTCAGTTCATTGCTGCCAACATGTGGCATACAAAATACACTACACGACACACGTAAAATTGTAATTATGCGTAAAAGCGTTAATTAGCAAAACCATTGGCCCGGATAAAGATTATCTATGCGTGACTAACCCTACTGTGCGTGACAAAAGCCAGGAGTGTGTATATAATATTAGCTAACGCGGATCGCAGGACAATTATTGGTCTAGGCAAAAACCATTGGTCAGGATGAAAATGATTGATGCGTTTTAGGGTAATTCCAGTCTTAGCGGAAGCTAGAATATAGATCAATTGCTATTTAAAAAGAAACTGGTGCACTTGGATGTCTTCAGGGTGATTTGTTTCGAAGAGGTACTCTGTATGGAACTTGGCGCATTATTATGTTTGACGATACCGGCTATACGGTAGTACCTTATGCGTGGGGTTGGCAATGTTGTATTTGTCCATAAATCACGCTTACAATGGTGGACTCAGCTGTAATGTTATCTATATAAGTCGTGATTTAAAGCGGGGAAAGGTGAGTAATAGTCATCGGAGGAGTAAACATTTATCACTACATCATTTCCAGATTGTTTCCCTACCTTACCACAGGTATTTTGGCTAATTTCAGTGGTTTAATATTTTTTTTGCCCCAGGATTTGGTACCCTTTAGTGTTGCCACAAGGAAAACCATTTTCAGGACAGGAGGCTGGCATGCCTCCTGGTGCCAGCGAGGCATGCGAGGCAAAACTGAGAAGATATGGGTTCGTTTCTCACCTCAGTTGTCCTATAAGACATTTTACGTGGTTTCCCATTTCTACTCCCGGTAAATTTCGGGATGATTCCTAACCTGAGACCACACCCGCCTCCTTCCTAATCTTGGTCTCACCACTACAGCCTTTACAATGACACAGGTAATCTGATAGATTACACACTCACCCAAGTACACAGGACTAGATATTGCGATACCTAAGCACCTAAACGAATGAACAACATTTTTCTGATTAAATCATGACTAATGATTAAAGAATCACCTTGCGAATCTTATACTGAGAGCTCTACAGAGAAAGTTATTTAATTTTATGAATCGATTTATGTGAAACTAAAAGTGATGTATATATTTTACATTTGATGAAAAGTGACACACAACAAGTTAGGAATAATTCGGACAGGCCATGGTGGCCGAGAAAACACATTGGCATTCACATTTACACGAGTGGAAATGCTCTCTATTTCTGTGATTATCACGTCAAAGCTCATCTTGTAAACAGAATGCATCGAAAACCGCTGCCACATTTAGCACTTAAGATTTTCTGTCATCTAGTTGATGAATTTTTATTGATTCATCTAGATTTTTATGACAGCTTGGTCACGAAACCCCGTGTACTTGAGTGTGAGGCTGACTCTGTCAGATAACATGTGTCATTGTGATTAGCTGTTCTAGTGAGTGTACCGTATTTGTAACTGGGGGTAGGAGGTTGCCGTGGCCATAAGTTAGAAGCCATCCCAGCATTTTCCCGGAGTAGAAGTGAGGAGGCTACAGGATAACACTTCCTGGAAGGCTGAGGTGGGAATCGAACCTACCTTCTTATTTTTGCCACACGAAGCTCTGAGTATACCCAGTTCCAGCCCCCAGACCAGAGGTCAATAAATTGACTTAGTCAGGAATCGAACATGGACCTCAGAAGTGACAGCCAAGAATGCTAGCCACTTCACCACGAGGTGGTCAGTAGGCAATGAGGACGTTAATAAGAACTAATTGAGATGCCTAAAAGCCAGAAAAGATACGTGGTGGTTGAAAAGTAAGAGGTGGTTGTGTTTGTTGCTTGAAGGGTGGAACATCGAGGTAAGGAGAAGATGACCTCGTAGTTTCGCCCCTTAAAACAGCAATAACTAATTAACATCGAGATAAATACTTCAGAGTAATTTTCCCAAATGAAGAATATGACAGTTATCCTCTTTGATGTTTAGGCAAATCAATTATTATTAAAATGAAGGAAACAGGGGAAATTATAATTGATAGTAAGAAACTTAATCAAATGTTACTTACCATTTTACTGCTATGAGCTGATGCTTTTCCATATGAGCATGCATTATCAAAATTTTCATATGAAATATTTGAATTAAATTCACTCATACTACACTTCTGAAATTCACTGGTTTTCATGCTAGAAAGATCAACACCAAATAATGTAGGACGATAAAATAACATTTAACACGAAAGATTCACATAGGAACAAATTGTTTTGAATGAAACACACTTCACTTGTGATCAATGACTTTTTGTCCGTAGTGAAAAGGTATGTTTTATGAAGACCATTAGTGACAAATGATGATGTCTACATTTTGCTGAAGCACATGGTAAAGCAGGAGGCGAGCTATCCGGCCCGCGGGCGGACTGCGACTGACTGACACAGACACAGGGGGCCATGGAACAAAGCCAACACATCTGCTCGCGCCGTGTAGCGTCGCCTCGCGCATTGCATGGCGTCTTCATGACAATGCGTAAGACTCCCACTCTCAAGTCTCATCGGTATGTACAATTAATATCCTTGGCATGTTCTGAATGAAGCGTCTTCGCGTAATCTCCTAAGTCCATGTCGGGAGGTATTAAATGATTTCAATGAGTTACGCATGATATCAGTAGTCTGTCAAGTTATTGTTTGATCCTAAATAAGAGCTACCGAAGGTTATATGGGCAGAAAGGAAACCAAAGCCAGAGCTATAATGAGGCACAGAAGGCGAGGTGAAGAGTAAGTTAGTTTGACATTTAGGCTATGATAATAATGATAATTGTTTTAAGAGGCGGAACAACGTGGTCACCCGCCTCTCGTAACTGACTTAAAATACAAATTTATATGAATAATAATAATGTTATTAGTTTTACGTCCTTTTTTACAAATACGACTTTTAGAGACGCCGGGATGCCCGAATTTTTCCGCAAAGGGGATATTTAGCGTGTCAGTAAATCTACTGACACGGCTCCCTCGCATTTGCGCACCCTCAAATGCCAACTGGCTGCACCAGGATTCGATCCTACAACCTTGGACACGGCAGGCGAGAACGTTACCGCTGAGCTACGCAGCCAGCCCCAAGATTTGATTAGCTACAATATTTAGGCGTATGTCTAAATAGATTGATGGTTTTGTATTTGTCTTTTGGTGCAGGTTAGAGAAAAATTTGAGCTACTTGGTTGTGTGTGTAATTTGCCTGATAACCTGTCTTATTTGTTTTAGCAGTAAGACGGGCGAAATCAACACTGCTGTGAGGAGTACTTAACCAAGTTCAGTTAACATTATGATTCAATTCTCTAGTGCTTGTTAAATTTGTTTTTATTGATGTGTAACGTCTTTCCGCTCGGTTGCTGGATATTTTTAATGTGTAACATCATTCCACTCGGTTGCTGTATATTTTTGTGTGGGGGTGATTTTGTAAAAAGGGACGGAAGTGGCACGGAAATGCAACGGAAATATATTCATCAATAATATTTGCTGAAAACAATTTTTAGCCTATTTTCAATTTTGAAAAAAAAATAGGCTTATGAGATCACCTTTTGTCCGTGTGTGTGTGCGTGTGTGTGTGTGAGGTGTGTGTGTGTGTCCCCTAATAAAATCTAAACGGCTGGAGCGATTTCAATGAAACTCGGTAAGTTCATAGCGCTATTCCCGGCGACCTCGACCGTGCCCTTCAAATTTTGTTACTTCTCACCAATCCAACATGGCGGCTGTGCGAAATATTTCACTAGCATTCAATATGTCCGAAACTATTACCGATATCGCCCTGAAATTGTGTACGGTGATAAAGGGCACTACTAGAAGTTCACCTATGAGACTTTCAAAAACCTGTTGACTACAAGAACAACATGGCGGCCAAGCGAATTTGAGACTTTTAAATAGACTTTTCTCGCGATTTAACCATCCAAACGTAATGAAACTTGGTACATCAATTGTTTATACACATTGTAATGCATTGAAGTCTAATTTAGTTCAATTGTTTACACAACCTCAAAATGGCGGCTGTGCGAAATATTTCACTGACATTCTATATCTCCGAAACTATTACAGATATCACCCTGAAATTTTGTACGGTGATAAAGGGTACTGATACAAGTTTACGTATGTATATTTCATAAACCTGTAAAGACAAAACGAACATGGCGACCAAGCGAATTTGAAATATTTTAATAGACTTTTCTCGTGATTTAACTCTCTGAGCGCCGTGAAATGTGGTACAGTAACTGATTTTGCAGTTTGTAATTCACTGCCATCTAAGTTAATTCAATTGTTTACATAACTTCAAGATGGCGGCTGTGCGAAATTTTAAAATTAAGTTTATATTTCTCGTGTCGTAATCATGCGATCGAAGTGAGAGTTTGAATAATGAACCTAGGCAATAATTGTCCTTGAATGGTACATAACTCTATGCCCTATACATATAACAATCCTAAATGGCGAGCTTTCGAAATATTTAGACGGTTCACAATATCTATGAATCTTTTACAGCAACCAAACTGATTTTTTTTATGTTCATAGAGACTACGAACATATGTTCACCTATAGGACTTTCAGTAACCTGGTGAGCACAAATCCAACATGGCGGCGACGCGAAGTATAAATATTTAAATGGACGTTTCTCGCGAATTAACTATCCGAGTGCCGTGAAACGTTGCACGTTAAATGCTTATACAAATGTTGATCCACTGGCATCAAATTTATTTCAATTGTTTGCATAATCACAAGATGACTGCGGTGCGTAATTTTAAAATCTCGTTTTTACTTCTTGTGTTCTAATCATGCGATTGAAGTTTGAATACCACACCTAAACAATAATCTTAATGTAATAGTACAAAAATAAAAATCCAACCTGGCGACCATCTGGAATATTTAGACGGTTCTCAATATCTACGAATCTGTTACAGCAAGTAAACTGAAATTTTGTATGTTGATAGAGGCAATTAACATGAGCAGGATATATGAAAATAGGCTGTATATTTCTTCACGGAACTACTTGTTTTTTTAGTCGTTTACCCTCCAGGTTGGTGGAACCCACGGACTCAGCGAGGGAACTCACCACTACCGCCTCTACGGGCAGTGTCCTAGAGCTGGGAACATCGAATCGGAAGGGATACAACTGGTGAGGTGTGATTGGCACCTCGCCCAGGCGGCCTCACCTGCAAAGCGAACAGGGGCCTCATGAGGGAAGGTAAGGCATGGTTAGGATGGATAGACAAGGAAGAGGGAAGGAGGCAGCCGTGGCCTTGAAGAAGGTACCATCCCGGCATTTGCCCGAAGACGAAGTGGGAAACCACGGAAAACCACTTCGAGGATGGCTGAGGGGGAATCGAACCCCCTCTACTCATTTGGGCCACCCGAGGCTGAGTAGACCCCGTTCCAGTCGTCGTACCACTTTTCAAATTTCGTGGCAGAGCCGGGAATCGAACCCAGGACCTCCGGGGCGGCAGCTAACCATGCTGACCGCTACGTTTCGGAGGCGACTTGAAAACAATTATGATTTGTTAAATCTTACTACTTTTGCTGTGTTCTTATTTAATGTAAGCACTCGAGGTACTGTCGGCCAAAATACAGCACTATGTGTAATGTATATAGCAAACGGTTTAATTCAAGGTTTGGAGGCCCCATTAAAGAAATTCCTACAATAAATCATCTTCTAGTTGTCGTTCTTTGGTGTGAAAATATTTTTCTTTCTTCGGCTTTTACCAATTAATTGGGGGTGGCCGGAGCCAACCAGGCTCATTTTGATTTTGCCCGGATGCCCTTCCTGACGCCACGTGATTTTTCAGGTGAAAATTCCACCCCGCTGTCACCGGGATTCGAACCAGGGCCGTCCGAGTGAAAGACGAGCGGATAAGCCACTGCGCCATCACGCTCCCCTGGCGTGAAAATATTCATTATATCATATTTGCTGAAAGGATTTGTCACTGGAGTTTTACAAGTAGTTATTGCATAAATAATAGTGATGAGAACTTACCGATGGTAATAACACGAGGGAATCCTTCATGTTTGATGGCACAAGGTAGCACTATGAGTTCGTTCTTAAAAAAAATGCGATTAAGAAATATGGAATTATTCGAATAACATGTCAGATGTTACAAATCATATTATTTAATATTATTATTATTATTATTATTATTATTATTATTATTACAGTTTTTAGATCGTAGGCTTTCGCGGCCGGTGTCTAGTTTATCATCCAGGCTTACAGGAAATCAACAGAGATAAAGCAGCCTAACCAGGACGCAGGAGTTTACAAAGCGCCTTGCTTCTGTGGACAGGTATACATAGGGCAGACAAAAAGACGCGTTTCATTAGGATTTCAGTGCACATTTGAGACGCAAAACAGATACACAACAGATCTGCAATAGCTGAACATGCTGACGTCACGAGACACGCCATAGAATTGGTAAGGTTAAAACTGTTGCTAAAATTCCTGGATATCAAAAGAGGTTAATTCGAGAGGCAATAGAGGTCGTGATGCATCCCAATAATTTCAATCGCGAAAATGGTTTCAGACTTAGAAACACTTGGAAAGTTCTCCAAGCGCGCGACTGGCAGAGGCGCGGACCAATCAGGGAGCAGCGTGACGTCAATGCAGTGCAAGCAGGCACAGCTGGCTGACAATAACCGCCAGTTTGAGTACAAACACCATCTCGTCCCTACCCATGATTAATGCTGCTGCAATGACAGCCAAAACGTCGGCAAACAATCACCGATACACGACGCGGCTCCATCCTGTAAGCCTAGATGATGCATTATTACAGTGTGTTATTCTAAATATAGAACGTGCATATACAACTTTACTCACGTAATTCACAAAACCTTTGAAGACAATACAAACCTAACATATAACGAGATTCAAATTGCGAATCGTATTATAATCACCTACGACAAGCTTCTGTACAATAGCAGTGCATTTACATTAGGGAAAATTTTAAGCCTAGGCACAGTGATCAGGATCTGATGATGCCCACTTGAGGGTCGAAACACGTAATTCTAAATTGCTCCATTTAGTTGTGATATTTATCTAATACATGTAATTTTTCCAGGAGTGTATTTTAGCCTATTTTCATTTATGAAAAAATAGGCTTATGAGATCATCTTTTGTCCGTGAGTGTGTATGTGTGTGCGTATGTGTGGTGTCCCCCTTTAATAACTTCTAAATGGCTAGAGCAATTTCAATGAAACTCGATAAGGTCATAGCACCATATTGTCCAACCCAGACAGTGCCCTTCAAATTTTATTACGTCTCAGCAATCCAACATGGCGGCTGTGCGAAATATTTCACCAGCATTCTATATCACCGAAACTATTACTGATATCACCCTGAAATTTTGTACGATGATAAAGGGTGATACGACAAGTTCATCTATGCATCTTTCATGAGCATGTAAACTACCAAACGAACATGGTGGCCAAGCGAAGTTGAAACATTTTTATAGACTTTATTCGCGATATAACACTCTGAGCGCAGTGAAAAATGCTACAGTAATTTTTTATACACATTGTAATGCACTAGCATCTAATTTAGTTCAATTGTTTACTAAACCTCAAAATGTCGGCTGTGCGAAATTTTAAAATTAAGTTTTCAATTCTTGTGTATTAATCATGCGATCGAGGTGACCGTTTGAATAATGAACCTACGCAATAATCGTCATCTAATAGTAGATAACTCGATGGCCTACAAATATAACAATCCAACATGGCGACCATCCGAAATATTTAGACGATTCTCAATAACTATTAATCTACGACAGCAATCAAACTGAAATTTTGTATGTTGATAGAGGCTTTGAACATAGTTCACATACGGGACTTTCAATAACCTGGTGAGCACAAATATAAATATATAAATGGACGTTTCTCGCGTTTTTTCCATCCGAGCGCAGTGAAACATGGTACGGTAAATGCGTATACAAATTGTAATTCACTGGCATCTGCATTATTTCAACTGTTCTCATAACCACAAGATGGCAGCTATGCGAATTTATAAAATCTCGTTTCTTATTTCTTGTATTCTAATCATGCGATTGAAGTTTGAATACTGCACCTACACAATAATCTTCATGTAATAGTACATAACTCTAAGCCTTACATAATATATAAGATTCCAATATGGCGACCATCCGAAGTATTTAGACGTTTCTCAGTATCTACGAATATATTACAGCAATCAAACTGAAATTTCGTATGGTGATAGAGGCAATTAACATAAGTAGGATATGTGAAAATAGGCTGCATTGTTCTCCACGGAACTACTTGTTATATTTATATTTTGTACCACGCCCATTCATTAGACATAAACATGTTGACCGACTGAAGAGCAACAAAAGCACTGGAAGAATGGCTTCAAATCTCTACAAACCTATCGTATTGTGTTGGCTGTATTAGTGTGTGTAGTTGCAATTCGGATGGGGATAGGAAGGCGGCGGTCGTGGCTTTAATTTAGGAACCATCCCGTCATTCACTTGGAGTAGAAGTTGGTAGGCTGTGGTAGGAATAGAAACCACCTCTTCTCAGTTTTCATTCACGAGGCTGAGTGAACCCATTTCCAGCCCTCCAGCCAGAATTTAATTTCTTGGCAGAGCCAGAAATCACACCCGGGCCTCCGCGGTGATTCAAAGCAGACGGAAGGGTTGGAGTGAAATTACTGTGATCTTTTAAAATGTACCTTATTTACATTTGCATGGAGTTGAAGATGAGGAAACCACGGATTCGGATGTACCTTTAACCCATGTCCTTGACTGTTAACGTACGTACCCGTAGCTACAGTGAGTCCGGGAATGTTCTCCGCAGCGCCTACATGCGTCTGCGAGAGCTAGCGACAGAAGTTACGTTGGCAGCACGGCTGGCGCTTGCATCATAATTAGCGGTGGAGAAGGGAACTATTCTTTGTTTACTTGTGTCACACGTCAGCCTGCTTCGTTGACATGTGCAGTTGCGCTAGTAGGATATGACTCAGCTCAAGTAGCCTCTGTCATCGTTTAACTGTCCGTGGTGACATGAGCTCCTATGGTGCGCAATGCTGCTTGACTTATGTACAGAATGCATTCTGTCATCGCTGTGTTCCCTAATAACAAGCAAACAGTAAACTTTGTACTCAGCACAACCATTCATAAAAGATGCTAGATGTGCTGATGACACATAAGCTCGCTAATTGCAATACACACTGACGATTTCGACAGGCTGCAGCCCACACGTGTGGGATTCACCCTGTCAAGGTACCAACTAAACCGATGAGGCAACCACTCACAGCTGCACGTAACCACTGCGGAGAACATTCTCGGGCGCCCTGTTTATCAGTAAGCAAAACTCTTTTTGGATTATCCGAATTATTTGGGATCACCTGACCCAGCGTGGCTCATTATGGCAAGTCTAATGTCCTTCATTACCCACCCAGCATGTTAAATCGCTCACCATGACAGCGACACGGAGTCGCAGTACGTCCGGGAATTGGAGGTTCGCATCCTGGCGCCGACAGCGTCTATCCCACATTACTTCCAAGCAAATGCCAGGATAGTACCTTATTAGCCTACTTTCGATTTTTGCAAAAAATGAAAGTAGACTTATGAGATCAACACAGGGCGAAAAAAGTGTGTCTGTCTGTGTGTGTGTATGTGTGTGTGTGAGTCTGTGTGTGTGTGTGTATGTGTGTGTGTGAGTCTGTGTGTGTGTGTGTGTGTGTGTGTCTGTGTGTGTGTGAGTGTGTGTACTCTGAATGTCTGTCCCCCCCCTATCAATTCGAACACGGTGAATGCGAATTGAACGAAATTTGGTACAAAGGTAGCACTAGCAAAGTACACCTCAGTGTCATGTTTTATATCGCCGCCATCTTGACTGAAACGTAATGGCGGCCACACGAATGTTCAAAGCTTAAATCAAATTACGACTAACCTAATCATCCGATCTCTACCAGATTTTGCAACAACATACCTTAATGGGGGGGAGCATCCTTTGACCAAACCAAAAGGTCATCAGCTTAATAGTGTGCGGATGGCGGCCATCTTTGTGTGAAAATCGATTCCCCCTATTAATTCTAACACGGTGCAACCGAATAGAACGAAATTTGGTACAGAGGTAGTACTAACAAAAGGCACCTCAGTGTCATGTTTTATATTGCCGCCATCTTGACGGAAACGTAATGGCGGCCACACAAATGTTCAAAGCTTAAATGAAATTACGACTAACCTAATCATCCGATCTCTACCAAATTTTGTAACAACATACCTTTATGCGGGGAGTATACTTTGACCAAACTAATAGGTCATCAGCGTAATAGTTTGCGGATGGCGGCCATCTTTGTGTGAAAATCCATTCCCCCTATTAATTCGGACACGGTGCAACCGAATGGAACGAAATTTGGTACAGAGGTAGTACTAACAAAAGGCACCCCAGTGTCATGTTTTATATCGCCGCCATCTTGACGGAAACGTAATGGCGGCCACACAAATGTTCAAAGCTTAAAACAAATTACGATTAACCTAATCATCCGATCTCTACCAAATTTTGCAACAACATACCTTTATGGGGGGAGCATCCTTTGACCAAACCAATAGGCCATCAGCGTAATAGTTTGCGGATGGCGGCCATCTTTGTGTGAAAATAGATTCCCCCTATTAATTCGAACACGGTGCAACCGAATGGAACGAAATTTGGTACAGAGGTAGTACTAACAAAAGGCACCTCAGTGTCATGTTTTATATCGCCGCCATCTTGACGGAAACGTAATGGCGGCCACACAAATGTTCAAAGCTTAAATCAAATTACGATTAACCTAATCATCCGATCTCTACCAAATTTTGCAACAACATACCTTTATAGAGGAAGCATCCTTTGACCAAATGACTAGGTCATTAGCCTAATAGTTTGCGGATGGCGGCCATCTTTATGTCAAAATTGATTCCCCCTATTAATTCGAACACGGTGGAACCGAATGGAACGAAATTTGGTACAGAGGTATCACTAGCAAAGAGCACCTCAGTGTCATGTTTTATATCGCCGCCATCTTGACTGAAACGTAATGGCGGCCACTCGAATGTTCAAAGCTTAAATCAAATTACGATTAACCAAATCATCCGATCTCTACCAAATTTTGCAACTACATACCTTTATGGAGGGAGCATCCTTTGACCAATCTAATAGGTCATTCGCCTAATAGTTTGCGGATGGCGGCCATCTTTATGTCAAAATTGATTCCCCCTATTAATTCGAACACGGTGGAACCGAATGAACGAAATTTGGTACAGAGGTAGCACTAGCAAAGGGAACCTCAGTGTCATGTTTTATATCGCCGCCATCTTGACTGAAACGTAATGGCGGCCACACGAATGTTCAAAGCTTAAATCAAATAACGATTAGCCTAATCATCCGATCTCTACCAAATTTTGCAACTGCATACCTTTATGGAGGGAGCATCCTTTGACCAATCTAATAGGTCATTCGCCTAATAGTTTGCGGATGGCGGCCATCTTTATGTCAAAATTGACTCCCCCTATTAACTCGAACACGGTGGAACCGAATGAACGAAATTTGGTACAGAGGTAGCACTAGCAAAGGGCACCTCAGTGTCATGTTTTATATCACCGCTATCTTGACGGAAACGTAATCGCGGCCACCCAAATGTTAAAAGCTAAAATGTAATTACGACCAACCTAATAATCTAGTCTCTACCAAATTTTGCAACACCATATCTTTATGTGGGAAACATATTCTGACCAAACTGCAAGAACATCAGCCCAATAGTTTGCAGATGGTGGCCAAGTATGTGTGCAAATCGATTCCCCCTATCAATTCAAACACGGTGAAACCGAATTGAACGAAATTTGGTACAGAGGTAGCACTAGCAAAGGGCACCTCATATTCATGTTTAATATCCCTATAGCACGTTGTATTTCAACAAGCTACTACAACCAACATTCAATCATACTCCTTGAAAAGGACAAAGAGTTATAACAATACCCATGCATTTAGGAGAAAGTAGGCTATATGTTCTTTACTGAACATCTTGTTTTAATCCCCAGAACACCTATCATATCCCCGATGCAATAATTACAGTTACACACCCTACTACAGTCATCACAGAAACAAAGGTTAGCAGACAAATTCAACACTCTCCCCAGTACTCGCGGTTTATGACCGAAATGACCAACCCTCTTAAAATAATTAAATAAAAGCAGCCTTCCTCACTATCCGAGATTCAAACTTCGAACCTTTAGATGATAGAAAAGCACATATGAATATTGAATATTGGTGTTTCATTCAAAATATATGAAGTTAGTTAGTTATTGTTGTTTTAAGGGCCGGAACTAAGTCGTCATCTGTCCGTAAAATATATGAAGCAAAGTAGGTTAACACACCACGAGGTGAGCATGTGAATAATTGACATCCAGGAAGTAAATATCTACATAATCCTGATTGACAATATTTTTCAAGGAATAAAATACATTCAGTGGTTGAAATTGCCAGCCCCGTGGTGTTGGGGTAGCGCAACTGCCTTTCACCTGGAGGCCCAGGATTCGATTCTTGGCTCGGTCAAGGATTTTAGAAGCTGACGTAATGGTTGGAACAGGTTGCACTCATCCTCGTGTGGACAATTGAGTAGCTGTCTGACAGCGAAGCAGCGCTCCGGTCACAGAGACCAAGAATAATGACCGAGGGGACCCGATGCGCTGACCACATGTCACCCCAATATCTGCAGGCCAAATAGCTGGGCAGTGGTCGCTTGGTAGGCCTAGGCCCTTAATGGGCTGTAGTGCCAGGGGTTATTTATAGTGGTTCAAATAACGACTTTGACTATACAGAAAACTCACTAGTTCGCTTTTAACTAAGGATTTCGTCATGTCCGAGCATTAATATAAACAAATCCATAGCACTGTCAATAAGTTCGATGACAACATTATCATTCCTTACAGGCTGCCAAATTGGTTCGCGCGATAGTTGGCTAACAGCAGAATGAACACACAGCTCTTTCATCGCTCTAAGATGATTCAGAGAATAACAATGCAATGAATGAAAGAATATCTACTGCTAAATCAGAACCCTCTATGGACATCAAATTGGCAGGTGAAAAACTAAAGGAAGTAGGAGACTTCTGTTACTTAGGAAGCAAAATAACCAGTGATGGACGAAGCAAAGAGGATATATAAAGTAGGTTAGCTCAGGCAAGGAAAGCATTTCTACAGAAAAGGAGTCTGTTGACATAGAATATAGATTTAGGTATTAGGAAGTCATTTTTTAAGGTCTAGGTCTGGAGCGTGGCGCTCTATGGAAGTGAAACTTCGACTATTGGTGCAGCAGAAAAGAGGAGAATTGAAGCGTTCGAAATGTGGTGTTACAGGAGAATGATGAAGATCAGATGGGTAGATAGGGTTACAAACGAAGAGGTATTAAGACTAGTGGGAGAGGAGAGATGTTTCTGGCGACTGCTAATGAAGAGAAGAGATAGGTTGGTAGGACACATACTAAGACACCCAGGAATAGTAAGCTTAGTTATGGAAGGAAGAGTCGAGGACAATAACTGTAAGGGTAGACCAAGGTTAGAATATTGTAAACAGATTGCCTCGGACGTAGGGTGTGGTAGCTATGTAGAGATGAAACGATTAGCTAAGGACAGGGAGGCATGGAGTGCTGCATCAAACCAGTCAAATGACTGAAGACTCAAACAACAACAAACGACTCGTCTTACTGTTACCATCAAGTACTGTACCCATGTGAGTAATCTCGTTGGATAATATGCATCCGCCTCCAACTAGCATCAGCTCTCAGGCGTGTACGGTAACCCCAATTTTGCAGTGCATATTTTGGATTTGAGGCTAACAGGTATCAACTCTACAATGATAAGGCACAACTCTATTCTAAAACTTTAATTCATTGAAATAAATCATGGCTTCAAACACAAAACAATACCCAAAAAGCATAAAATAAAAGCAAACAAAATTTTTACTTCCACAATCCACAAGTAAACAAATATAAATCACAACAAAGTCATACCTAGCCATAATGCTTTACCCTTCTGTGAACTTCACAAGGATATACTAGTGCGCTGATGCACCTACGACTTCAAAACAAATGTACATTAACATAACAGTCATACAATGTGACTTCTTTAATATTACAACAAGGATTATTCCTTAAACCTCTTTATGTTAAACAATTATGTGTGCCGTGCGTGTTTTAATATTTTTCTTCTCACCAATGAAATGCTTTGCATGCATTTACCTATTTGGACGTTGCACCAAAATCAACGTGCAACTCCATAATTATGTAAGCTACCCCCTACATATCCTTCAATTATATGGTTTCACCGCATGCTGTCTGTGATTCCTAGATAAAACGTTACGTTATAGCTTATGTCGGATTGTACGATAGACTGCCTCGCGCTCATGGCGATTGGCATCTAGTAACCAACTACATGACTTTGTTCCAGTGACAGTACAAATATATCATGTAACTATTCGTCAGATAGCTAAATTAATGAACCATCAGGATTGACTATAATTATCCATGTGTTCACAAACCACATGGCTATAATACTCAACATAACAATCTCGCATTATATGTCATTTTAACAAGGTCTAGAATCTCTTCCCTCTTTAACTTGCCTGAGCGGTTCGGGTGGTTGGCACCGACCCTCGGCTAAGGAAATCGCTACACAATAGAAAGTGGGATGGGTCGTTCCACCAATTATCTCGACCTTTCTAAAAGTTTGAAAGCTTCCCTCTCTAAGCAGTGGAGATTTACAAGACAAATACTGTGTCCTAACCGGCACACATGTTCCCAAAGGATCTTAATTGACTATTATGCCAACAGGTATTGAATGAGCTTTTGTAATTATTCCTACGTCGAGGATAACGATTAATTAATGGCCTCACATGGGTCCATCCAACATGAAGGTTCGGGGTTCGTAATGCATGAGCCTGGCGGTGACCGATGTCTCAAGTATAATATAGGCGCACAAAACCACTGTCGCCATGAGTTTTCGCTGCCCACGAGCGTACATAACTCATCTAAAAGTTCTCGGGAAATCATAGAGCTGCGAGGTGTCCTTGTTATCCTCGACTCTATCATAGGATTCCAACCCGGAACACATTTCAATCCTTCTTCAGAGCTAGGGTCCATTCACTAAAACTCCGGAATAAATAATGTCTCCAACAATGTCCACGACATAGGAGAATTCATACGTAGAATAGACTATCTGGCCCCTAATGCTCCATGCTACGACATTCCGACCTATAATATTAAGAGAAATCTAACATTTACTCTATAAGCTTCTCAATTAAGCTGCAAATTCAATTCACTAAAAAGCTCTTTCATTACTGGTATCATTACTGAATATATGCAATATTCTGATATAAAACTTCTTTCCATAATTACTGAAATGTAATCTCATTGTAACATCTTCCTGCTTAGATTGATAAGTCTTGCACTTAGCGTTAATAATTCTCGCTTACAACAATTTATTTGTTTCCTGATGTGTTCATTCATACTCTTAATAACCATTATTATTATTATCATCATTTCTCACTGACATAAATGACCAAAATCATTATTTTATTATTATTATTATAAATCTCATTGACATAAATGACCAAAATCATTATTTATTATTATTCTCACATAAATTACCAAATTTCCGACATAGCTAAACGTTTTAAACTCGAAAAATCGCGTTCGTTACATTTACATAACTGATTGCCATTCTTAATTCATAGTGGGAAAAATTACTCCACTTAATGATGCAAATCATCATTTCAACTCTATAAAAATCAACTCAATACTGATTAAACATGGAGGATCAGCCTCCTAACTGACTTTTACTGGCATCTATAAGGAATTCACAATATCTTTACGGAATCACAGACATGCATCGGTCCATACTTCTACATAATTATAACCGTAATTTGTGGGGTACTTACATCTCTATAGGCATCTAAGGTGGCTCCAACCAATCATATTCTTCCATGTCGCCCGCCCTAATGGGTTTAACGCGACATATTTCTCTTGTTTACACACATTTGATTATACATAATTTCTATCACCAACACGACACGTTGCATACCTTTCAGGAAGTTATCACTCCCCAAACATGTGAAACACTTCATCAAACACTACTTTAAATGATATTTTTACACATACATTACACTGAACACTCGTCACTTATACACACTTCAATGCTGAAATTCCCTAGCAGAGATCGAAATTGCAGGTGTCGACGGCATCTTACGTTACCAACTCCTGATTGAAAGTCTGGTTATCTGCTCTCGGAACTCTCCAACAGTTTTGTGACGATCATTACTCCTACAGTAAGCGTTACCATCTGGTACTCTCATGGCAATACCAAACACTTAGTAAAGTTTCTTTAGCGCATTCTATCGTTGTTACACACATACGATTAGTTAATACAATACACACTGCGCTTAATAAAGTTCAACACTTTCACAAATAATTATATACAATAATGCTGCCGTTAGTCTATACGGTGCTTCATAACTGAACACGTCATAGTTCGTGCGGCTGATTATGCCTGTATCACGACTATTATTCATACAAACATATTTACTGTTTCTTTTACACATACCAGTCCTTGTTCGGCGTCTCGATGAATAGATCCGTCATGCGTTATGCCTTGACGAACTTGCTTCACCCTGGCTGTAGCTGACTGAAGTTTCACTCGAAGACTGCACGTAGCTTATTTGAAGACTTCTGTCTGCGGCTTACACGCTGTCTCGTACTGCTGCATATTTGCTGCATACTGATTGCAACTTATTTCCATTGTGCTACAATTGACAATTGAGTAAGACAATAACTGGTTGTAACTGCGCTTGGCGGCATGTAGACTGAGCTTGACTGAGTTAGAACAGAGTGACACTGAGAACAGAGTAGGACTGAGATTCAAGTGAGAGCTCCTCCTGGGGTCTACTCCCTTATATCGGATTTCCACAGAAAGTAGAGCAACATCTTCCCGCGTAATCTTCGCTCCTCTCACAGCAAGATTCCTGTCTTCAAACCATGATCATTGTGTTCCTCTCTCTTCACAGGTCCCAAAACTATCTGTGTGCAAAGGAATCGCTCGTTCAATTAATTTATATTAATTCCTTTCTCCATGGCGTGGGACGCTACCTAACCGGGAACTCCCCGTCAACATCTTCACATCCCTCCGCGAACAATGGTCGCTTCACAGTCCTTACGCACATCACTAAATATGCACCAATTTCGCATGTAAAAGACTCTAAAATTATCTTCTTGCCAAGATATTCACCTGTGTGCAACTCTCATCTCGATTCGTTACTCCAATCACGAGTAATCAATGATTTTTCTGGGCATTTCACCGCCCCTCCTCTACATCTATTCTCCGTCGGGGAATAACTGTGTCATTTTTCAGGCCTCTCCCCTGCTCCAGACGACATAATGGGGTGACAGAGATGGACGTGGCTCCACTGAGACCAACCCACAATTCTGGGCCGATTAGTAAATGTCAGCTCTGCCCTCCTCTCTGCTTCAAACTCCCAATAGCTTACACCAAATCGTCTTATAATGATACAATCCGCTCATTATTTCCTACATTATTTTAATAAATAATGCCATTTCATCAAAATCACGCCAGTGATTAAATATACATCTCTTTCGAGGGGTTTTCACCAAGAAACTCCCTGTACAGATCTCTGGTTCGCTTCCTGGCGGAACCTTTTTACTGAGATCACAGTCTCTGAGAACCATGTTCGATTCCAGTCAGCATAACCCCATCGGGTTCAGTACCTAGTTAGAACCGACAGTAGTGGCTACGCGGGCTAAAGCGCTGCGTTAGGTCAAGGGGCCAAGCTCTCTGCTGACTCGGTAGACGCGTAGGTTCGAGCCCCACCGTCGGCTGTCCTTGAAATGGTTTTCCGTGGTTTCCCATTTTCAACACCAGGCAAATGTTGGGATAGTACCTTCTGACAGGCCACGGCCGCTTCCGTCCACATCCTTGCCCAGTTTCATTCATCTTCATCCATTCCATCTCTCATCCCGACGCGCAGGTCGCCCACGGGCGTCGCCTAGAAAGACCTGCACTCGGCCTTTCAGGAGGCTACACGAAAAAAACAACAAAAAAACCTAGTTAGAGTATAGACGGTATGTGGTGAAGCTTCAAGGTCATGCTGACCACTCTGGGCGGACATTTCCAGCCACGTTTCAGTGGTGGGGGAATAGCGACAGCAGTTACTCGTCACCCGCCGTTCTGTTGACATAGCGAATTATGCTTAAAATCTGTGCAGCCAATATTCTTGAGCTCGGTGCACTTAAGTAAGGGGTGTCTCCTCTCGCGCTCCAGCTTCCCGCAACTTGTACTATACCACGCCCTTGGAGCCTCACCACATACTCTATTTAATATTTGAATTAAATTCAAGCTGCAGACACATAAGAGTAGGTCGAATATACAGTGTGGACCCCACTATCGAACGGAGACTCGCGGTGGCCACGTGGCGACTTGGGCATTGGCACTAGCAGTAGCGCAGTGCCCACCTAGTTTAACACATTTACACTTTTTAACGTATTTAATAATCATAACTACTTATACGAATTTCAGAGCAGTTGTTGGAAATGCTGTCCTTAAATTTCTAAACACACGTTGTACCGACGTCGAAAATTTGGTACATTCGCTGTAGGCCTAATTCATACTCACTGATATTTCGTATCAGTTCAGTTATTTCATTCTCGAGAGCCTCCAGAGTACGCGGATTGTTTCTGTATATCTTAAGTTTGAGGTTTCCCCAGAAGTAAAATTCGCACGACACTGAAACTTACGAACATATTGACTGCAAACCTCCTCTTGAGAAAATTAATTTCCACTAAGAAAATTCGTTGTTCTATTCTATATATAATCATGTTCACGGGATGTGAGGCAGACTACAGTTCTTCACAGCAAGTCTCAACTCTCATAACTAAGGTATCTTGCCAGCTCCGTGTGTAATAAATGCTATGACAGCATCCAGGGCTTTACGACCCGATGTTGTAGGCCTACTCGTTACATGTTATGAATCAGACGGGAGTCATTGTGACCTGTCCGCGACACGCGCTTTGGAAATCTCCGTTCTTTAGGGAGGGCCCACATTGTAGATATGTGAAGTTCTTTTGTGTTGCGTGTACAAAGTGTTAATTTATAATATTCAGTCGATCGACACGCTTTTGTTCATTGTGATTGGGCGGGAGGTACACAATATCTTTATATATATAATTCTTCGACACGTGTGTATGTGACTGAACTCCTCCTAAACGACTGAACCGATTTTGATGGAATTTGGTATGTATATTAGTGTGGGTTCATGTATGGTTTAGATTCACAATCCGACCCGGTAGGTGGAATGAACACAATTTTAGAAACACAATTTACACACAATTTTAGAAGTACAATATACAGTCAAAAACAGTCGTCATGGAAACCACTAGCCTTGGCCTTCGTGAAAGCTGATGTCTTTGGACGGTTTGTTTCTGCACGTTAGAGCCACCTGGTCGCAACCTGTGCAACTACCGCCATTACATACACTCCGCCCGTGGCGAAAAGTTGTGTTTTATACCAAAGGTGGCAGTGATGTCGAATTCTACTGTTTGTCTCTGCACGTTAGAGCGTTTCAAAGTCCCGTATGCGTTTATATACCATTCGCGATTGCCATGAAACTTGGGTGATATGTTGAGTGAGCTCCAGGGAGGGTGTTTGGCTCAGTAAATCCATTTTACAATAGATAGCGCACGAATAGATTCAACAAATGAGCGAAGACGCGCGAAGCGCTTCAAAAAGGCCCCGTATGCGTTCAAATACCATTCGTTCGATAGCGATGAAACTTGGGTGAGATGTTGTGTACACTCCAGGGAAGGCTTCTGGCTTAGTAAATCAATTTCACATTAGGTAGCGCACGACTAGATTCAACAAATGAGTGACGACGCGCGAAGCGTTTCAACAAAATCCCGTATAAGTTTATATTCCATTCATAGATTGAGATGAAACTTTGATGAGTTTTTGTGTACACTTAAGTGAAGGTTTCTAACTTAGTAATCCATTTCACAGGATGTTGCGCACGAGTAGATTCAACAAATGAGCGGCGATGTGCGAAGCGTTTCAACAGAGTCCTGTATGCGTTCAAATACCATTCGTCCGATAGCGATGAAACTTGGGTGAGATGTTGTGCACACTTACGTGAGGGTTTCTAAATTAGTAAATCCATTTTACAATAGGTAGCTCACGAGTAGATTCAACAAATGAGCAACGACGCGCGAACTTTTAATCAAAGTCCCGTATGCGTTCATATACCATTCTTCCGATTGCAATGAAACTTGGGTGAGATGCTGTGTACACTTAGGTGAGGGTTTCTAACTTAGTAAATCCATTTCACAGGAGGTTTCGCACGAGTAGATTAAACAAATGAGCGACGACGCGCGAAGCGTTTCAATAAGGTCCCGTATGCGTTCAAATACCATTCGTCCGATTACGATGAAACTTGAGTGAGATGTTGTGTACACCCTACGGAAGGTTTCTGGCTTAATAAATCCATTTTACAATCGGTAGCTCACGAGTATATTCAACAAATGTGTGACGGCACGCGAATCGTTTAAAGAAAATCACTTATGCGTTCATATGCCATTCATCCGATTCCGATGAAACATTGATGAGTTTTTGTGTACACCCCTGGGAAGATGTTCAACTTGGTAAATCCATTTTACAATATTGGTAGCGCACGAGTAGATTTAACAAATGAGTGACGACGTGCGAAGCGTTCCAACAAAATCCTGTATGCGTTCATATACTATTCATCGATTGCGATGAAACATTGATGAGTTGTTGTGTACACTTACGTGAAGCTTTCTAACTTAGTAAATCCATTTCACAGTTGGTAGAGCGCAAGTAGATTCAACAAATGTGTGACAGCGCACGAATCATTTAAACCAAATCGAGTATGCGTTAAATGCCATTTATCGGTTTGCGATGAAACTTTGGAGAGTTGTTGTGCACGCTCCGACGAATGTTTCTAAATTAGTTAATTCAATTCACGATAGTTTAGAGGCAGTTAACAGAAATTGAAAAAAATATTGTGTATCCAAAAGCACTTCAAGAAACAAAGTTACAACACTTTCTTTGATTGGCAGGACAACGTCTTCCGGGTCAACTTGTGTTTTATATAACACAAGCTCTAAAAGAATAAAAGTACTAGCTCTAATGGGCAATGGAGAGAATTAACGTCTATGTCCGCCATTCTTTCCTAAATGGCTATGTCACTACAGTGCGATGCTACTGAACGGTGTTCAATTTTCCTTGTCCAATTCTTTTCTATCTGCCTTCTCCCAGTTGACTGGAACTGCGTCAAACTGGCATCTCGACGACCGTAAAGGAGTTCGAGTAATAATAGGTACGTGGGAAGAGCACAAGCCAATCTACCATAACAATGTACAGTATATCCTAATAGCCAGTAGCTGAAGAGAATGTTTACTGTACTTGGCAGAAAACCTAAAATACGGACTGAAACTATATAAGACGAAAGAAGCTTTTTGAAGATTCATCTAGGGGCTTTGCGACGTAGCCCCATCTGCTTGGATGGGTCTGAAATATATTTGATAACCTGCATCATTGCGATGATGTATTGGTGTGTGTACTGTATACGTAAATGGGGTTGGCATTTGGGTAGGAGATGGCCGTGATCTTAATGTAGGCATCATCCTAACATTATCCTGAAGTAGAAGCGAGAAGGATAGCTGAGGAAGGAATCGAAACCACATCTTCTTATTTATGCTTTTGAAGCAAGTGAACAAGAACTGTCATCTTGGCCATTGACGACACAGCTACGAAGAAGGACATTCTATCGGCTCTTTGTCTGGACTTAATTTGTTATGAGATTTGTTTCATTCTTTCATATCTATACCTCTGTTATTTGGCTGTTATTTGTACAAGCGTGAAGGGTACACATAACTGTAGCTTGCGCTTTGATTTAATAAATCATACTAATATATAACAAGAAGTTGGGAAGCCTCCGTGGCTTAGGCGGCAGCACGCCGGCCTCTCACCGCTGGGTCCGTGGTTCAAATCCCGGTCACTCCCTGTGAGATCTGTGCTGGACAAAACGGAGGCAGACAGGTTTTTCTCCGGGTACTCCGGTTTTCCCTGTCAAAATTTCATTCCAGCAACACTCTCCACTATCATTTCATTTCATCTGTCATTCATTTAATCATTGCCCCAGAGGAGTGCGTCAGGCCTCGGCAGCCGGCACAGTCCATATCCTCGCCGCTAGATAGGGGCTTCATTCATTCCATTCCTGACCCGGTCGGAGACTGGAAGCAGGCTGTGGATTTTCATTTTTTATATAACAAGAAGTTCCGTGAAGAACTATACAGCCTACGTTTCATGCAAATGATTATTCTACAGTATATGAACCTATCTAGAATAATGACAAAATTAAGTTGGTAATATCGAAATATCAAATTAGTTCAAAATATACCTGGTATAATGTAGCCTGATAGAGCACTATAGTTGGCAGACCTGGTGACTGAATATATTCTTAGTTCCATCTCTTAAGGCACAGAATACAAAATTAGGTTGAAGTCCAATGGACGTTGCATGCAGTTAGACGCTGGATCTATCAGCACGCGTAAAAGCATGTTGCCAACAATGTCATGCGTGTGCTGGTCAGAAATAATCTGAAATATTATGATATCTTGTTGTGCCAATTTTGGATGAAATCCATTTGTTAGTATTGAAGTTACATGTATTTTAAAATTGGACATATCAGCAGGCATAGAATCATGTTGGCAGCACTGCCTTGTATTACTTACTCCAAATTAATCTACAATGTCAGGTGCTATACGTGTGCAAAGTATAGAGCTGTTGACTTGCATACTTTCTGATATATTGATATTAGGGTAAAAAAATATAGACAGCATTTATTAACAGTTGGCAGCCCTGATTGCTCTTAACAATACTTACAGTCATTCTGTTATGGTACACATAGCACATACGAAATTTGGTTGTAATCCAACTGATAGTATAGAAGTTACATGTATTTAAAAATTGGTACTATCAGCAGGCTTATAATCATGTTGGTAGAACTGACGTATATAAGTTACTCAAAATTAATCTAAAATGTCAGAATATACGTGTGCATAGTTTAAAGCTGTTGGCTTGCATACTTTCTGATATATTGGTATTTGGATAAAAAAATAGAGAGAGCAATTATTAACAGTTGGCAGACCTGGTGGCTCTTAAGAATACGCTCAATCATATCTGTTTATGTACAGATATTACATACAAAATTTGGTTGAAATCCAATTGATAGTGTAGAAGTTATATGCATTTAAACATTGGACCTATCAGAAGGTTTAAAATTATTTTGGCAACACTGTCATTGTAGGCCTCCTGGAAATTAAACTGAAATAGTATTATCTGCATGTGTACCAATTTTGGAATAGCTCCCATGCATACCTTGCGAGATATCCAATATGGAGCTCAAATTTCTAGTGCGTTTTTTCAGCAGTTGGTAGCACTGACATCATTTTCAAATATGGACGTGAGATATTCCGGTGCACATCTTTACTCATACTAAATTTGGTTTTGATTGCTGCAGCCGTTTAGGAGTTGATAGGGGGGGGGGGGGCACACACACAGCCAGCCAGACAGACAGAAGGACAGACAGACAGACAGACAGACAGACAGACATTTTCCCGGATCGATCTCATAAGACTACTTTTTCCTCATTTTTGCAAAATGTGAAAAGTAGGCTAAAAATGAGATGGTGTGTGTGTGTCTGTCTGTTACTCAATAACGCAAGAACCACTGGTCCGATTTAAATGAAATTTTGCATGGATGTAGCTGATTTACCAGGTTTACATATAGGACACTTTTGATTTCGATATTTTGCACTATTGAAAATGGCGACCATTTTAGTGACGTCACTACACCCTTTGGTTTCAAAACTTCATATTTCCATATCAAATAAAAAGAGAAAGCTAAGAAATAGCAAACTTTTGATGGGACATACGAGCTTTAAAATTTAATTTTCTATCCGAAAGGTCCTTATCACTTTTCGTATATCTCCAACGGTTAGCGAGTAAAACCAAAATCTGTGCAATAAAACACGGTCAACACCGAGCGGTGCAGTAGCTCTCTCTATATAGAAAAATGAAAATGTGTGTGTTTTTCTCTGAATTTCTACGGAAATTTGTGTTCTTTACGCGTTTCAGACTGTTTTACGAAGGATGCGCGCGAAAATAATTTTTTTTGTCTGTGGACAAATTTGTTCACTTATAACTCGAGAACGGCTGGGTGTATCAACGTAAAATTTGGTACAGATATCCATCAGAGGCACGACACTAATCATTGATGTAACTCTTCTCCGTACCCCTCATAAAAGGGGGCATACCCCCTTAAAATACATGCTGAAATAGGCGTAGAAGGACGAGAAAAAGCTCATTTTTAGCACCTCATGTGAGAGACAAAACTCGTGGAAAAACACATTTTAGGGCCCTAAAACCAACCATGTTTTGAGATATTCCCAGAAAACTAATTTCATTTAATAAACTAATGAACGAATGCAAGCCGGTAACCAACGCAACAGATTCTCAGAGGTCCATCTATTGCTGTAATTCCATTAATTACATTAGTGTGAAAGTTTGCAAATGGCTGGAAGGTTATCACAGAACCAAATAAGCTGTAAAATTCATCAATACGTATAATACGCTTAAGGGGGTCAAGGGGTACTCTAGATTTTTTCACGCGATTTACACCTGCGGGTGTGGTATGGCGGGTCTATTATATTCCTATCCCTATATTATATTATATTATTATTATTATTATTATTTGAATTATATTATGGCGTACAACGACGAGACAAAGCCCCTCGGTGCCAGAAACAAAACTCGGGGGCCCTAAAGGGTCCTCGAAAACTAAATTATAAGGCTCTAAATCCAACAGTTTCTGAAATATTCCCGGAAAACTAATTGAATTTAACATACTAATGAAGGAATGCAAATCGGTAACCATGACAACATTATCCAACTTTACATCTATTTCTGTAAGAAGCAATGTCACTCCATTTGTTAACATTTCTGTGAAAGTTTGCAAATGGCTATAAGGTTATCATGGAACCAACGTAGACTGTATAATTCATCAATGCAATTAAGGGGGTCAAGTGGTAACCTAGAATTTTTTCATGCAATTTTCACGTGCGACATATAGTACAGAAGGTCTATTACATCTCCAAACAGCAACATTATTTCCCAAAATTCCTGAATTGAATCAGCATTTTTTGAGGCTTTTAGGAATTAGGGCCATTTGAGGCTAAAGAACCTGAATTTTTATGCACAATAAGCCTTTATAATTTATGAAAGGGGTCTTCCTGTGTATGGGGACCTAACCCAACGTAGAGGGTAAGTTCTTATGTGACATGTATTGCGTTTCGTCTACGAGGCTTTCAATTCTATTTGACGTCAGGAAGTACACATTAGGTGAATTTAGTTTGAGAGCACATTTTAACTAATCTTTTTTTTTGGTCGACATACGGGTTCATTGTAAGGATGATTTTGTTTGATACGTATGGTGGATATACCCATATTTGGATATCTGGGTGATACGTTGTAGACAATAGAATTGTCTGTCTTTCTGTGTATCTTTATGTACGCATATAACTCGTGTTCGGATGCTTGGTGCATCGTAAAGTTAGGTATGGTAACCATGAGTCAATACACCAATCATTTATAAAACTCTTCACCCTACTTTTCACACAGTAGAAGGGTGGATATAGGGAAAACTTCTCAAAATACATGCTGAAATAGGCGAAATACAAAATTATCCTAGAAGGACGACCAAAGCATATGTTGCGCTTCTCAATATGAGACACAAAATTCGGGAGTCTATAAAGGGTCTCCGAAAACCACATTTTAAGGCCCTTAAATTAACAGTGTGTGTGATATTCCCAGAAAACTAACTTCGATCTGATAAACTTATGAAGGAATGACAAACCCCTAACCATTGCAACAGTAGCTCAATATATAATGTCTGGTGTTAACACCGAACACCGTTCGAAGAACGGGTACTTCTGCTAGTAAATAAATAAATAAATAAATAAATAAATAAATAAATAAATAAATAAATAAATAAATAAATAAATAAATAAATAAATAAATAAATAAATAAATAAGTAAATAAATAAATACATAAATAAATAATGAAATAAGTTAATAAATAAGTAAATAAATCAGTAAATAAATAAATAAATAAGTAAATAAATATATAAATGAATAAATAAATGAATAAATGAATAAATGTATAAACAAATGAATAAATGTATAAATAGATGAATAAATGAATAAATAATTAAATAAATTATTTAATAAATAAATAATTTAAAGTACAAAGTAAAGTACTTAAAGTACAACTAATTCACTCTCTGATACTGCCTACATTTGACTACTGTGTCAGTATGTTGACTGAAATAACCTGCGACGGTAACAAGAAACTGGACCGGTGCCTGAACAACTGTGTAAGATATATCTTTGGTCTGCGATATGATGATCATATATCACCCTATTATAAGGAGCTGTCGTGGCTTCGAGTGCACCAGCGTCGTGAACTCCACATGTTATCACTACTGCACAAAATACTTTCCACTAATACCCCTAACTTTCTTGTTACACCGTTTTCTTACCTCTCGTCCTATCATGACCACAATACGAGATCTGGCTCCTCTCTTGCCATACCTATAAACCGAACTGCTGTTTACAATCGCTCGTTCATAATCTCTGCGTACAGGTCATGGAATTTGCTACCTGCGAACATTAGAGACAATCCCTCTCATCGCAAGTTTAAAGTGGCTTGCTGCGAGTATTTGCTGGGTGGTTCCCGCTGACTTCCTGGATAAATGTTGAATGAACGAATGAATGAATGAATGAATGAATGAGATGAATGATTGGATTGCTGTAGTTATGTCATTTATGTGTACTTTACTTCGTGTATTTTGAAATTAAGGATTCTATCATTATTCATGTTATCACTATTCTTATTGCTATTAATATTATTTGTGCTATTGGTATTTGTAATTATAAGTCATGTAGATGTATAGGCATACTCATCTAGTGGTTACGTGTAAGAGAGGGCCTTGAGCCCAAACTTCGCCACCAATAAAGGCATTATCTATCTATCTATCTATCCATCTATTTATCTATCTATCTATCTATAATTTCATATGTTTAGGCTAACCGCTGTGGTTTTATAGACACCGGTGACTTGGAACGTATGGGCCATACAGCTTCATTGGAATTTAGCGCTGAGTGTCTTAACAGTTGAAAGACAACTTACATACATCGCATTATCTTACAGCTGTTAATTAATACATTGAATTTTAACGAGTTACGTAGTAAAATCCTCAGTTTCTCGCATTGAAATATCCTTACATACCAACTGACTGTGCCAGGAATATTTTAATATTAATCGGACGATTGTGTCATTTCCTTAAAAAAAAGAAAGAAAGACGAGATGTATTTGGTATCATCCATTTTCTTAAATGTACCTTAAATCCAAATATTTCACACATCATACAGTTCCTACACCAAATCTCACCCATAACACTACAATAACACCAAGAACGCAACAGGCGGCGGCTGATTGCACTTAGGCTATATTGCAATAATATATTGCCAACTAAATGTATACCTCTTCAACTGTATCTTCAATGTAAACTATACCAATCCAACCACTAGAGGTCTTTTACATTTAACATTTTTTTTTCAATTTCATAAAATACGATGCTGTTCTAACATTTAAACAAATAAATTTCCTTATGAAAATTACTATGTACCATTAACATAACGGCCATGTCAACGACTCCATTGCTAACTTTCCCAATACGAAAGTGACGGTCAACAGCTAAGGCTGGTCCCAAATGTTTGCAGCCTTTGGGAATGGCTGGTGAATACCAAAAGCACTACTATTCTCCAATGACCATTAATGGGATCTAAGTTATCTTCTCCATTTCTATATCAATAGCATATCAATAATTTCATACAAATTCATATTATCCAAATAATTCATACCGAAACTGCTACTGCTGTCTAAAGCTAACTCGCGTCTCAGGGAAGCAACGGTGATCAGCCCTTGTTGGTGACCCATATGATGTGGAGGTGTGATGGTTGCCATAACGTTGCCGACATGGTAATGATAATCTGCAATTACAACCCAATTTTTCCGCATCTCCAACTATTAAAGCATACTATCTAACATCATACTTTCTTGATGCCTATTATCAACGGAGTAGTAGTTGCACTTATTTACTCAAACCTAAATGTATTAATTAATTTTATACTTCACTATTTTATTCTCACTGACAGGGCATAAGGAGCACCTTAAGAAGATGAAGGTCTCTATATTAAATGAGTTGGAGATAAGTTAATCTGAACTTTAAAAATTAAAAATTAATTTTGAACTTTTCACGTCGTCGAATAACATTCCTGTACATGGAAATATCTAATTCTAAGTCTTGAATAAAATAGTTTTAAGTGATTACTTATAAGATATGGAGGAAAACAATCTACTGTAATTTATTATAATTTTTGAAAACTAAAATAATACGATCAAGTATTGAAGGTGATGCGATATATTTTTATTTCCACCTACTGTAATTCTGGTTGATAGAAACATGCAATATCTGTTATCAAACTCATAATGTAGCTACAGCAGTAATTGATATGCCAAAAACTGATGAATAAACCGTTGAGAGAGGCTCTTCATTCAAAATGGAACTCTCGCCCATGTTGATGAATTTTGTCATTATAATGCGAGTGATTGGAGCTGATCAATTGCCCCCTTGGGCGTGCTAATGCTGCGATAATACACTCTAAATAACGATGGTATCAATTACGCTCCCATCAGATTCGTAAACAATGCTCCTCATTGCTGCTGATCTAATATTTATCTAATAAAATGTTCCGCCCCTTAAAACAGCGATAACTATCTAATAGAAGCTAATGCAAACCCACTAGGCCTGCTTGGGCAATGGATACCCTGTGCTCAAACACTGCTTTCACTCACATAGACAAGATACATTTGCCAGACCAAAACAAAAAAGACAAGACAACAAACAATAAACAAAAATAGGTAAGACAAAAAAAAAAAGGACAAGACAACAACCAAAAACAAAAATGAATACAAGACAACAAATACAAACAAAAAGGACAAGACAACAAATACAAACAAAAAGGACAAGACAAAACACAAAAAAGCAAGACAAGAAAACAAACAACACAAAAGATACGACAACATAAGATAACAAACAAAAACAAAAACAAAACAACAAACAAGAAACAAAACAAGAAAAGACAAGAAAACAAACAAAGAACAAAAAAGACAAGACAAAACAAGACAACAAACGAAAACAAAAAGGACAAGACAACAAACAAAAAAGACAAGACAACACAACAAACAAAAAACAAAAAAGACAAGACAAGACAACAAGGAAAAGACACTATACAACAAACAAGATACAAAACAAACACGACAAAACAAACAAAAAACAAAAACGACAAGACACCGAACTAAAAGACAAAATCAAGATAAAACAAGACTAACCAAAACAAGTAAAAACAAGACTAAAGACAAAACAAAATCAAAGAAAATCAAAAAACAAAATAAG
The DNA here is from genome assembly GCA_946902985.2 of Meconema thalassinum. Taxonomy (NCBI): domain Eukaryota; kingdom Metazoa; phylum Arthropoda; class Insecta; order Orthoptera; family Tettigoniidae; genus Meconema; species Meconema thalassinum. The sequence continues at coordinate 1,238,998,821 of OX336388.2, read as the reverse complement.
AAAGAAAAGTAAACATTTCATCGAAGATTCATAATGTATACTTGAAATATATCATTCATCATAACTTAATACTTATTTGATGGATACTTAAATGTTGTAACAGAATATGGAGGTGATGAAATGCCTCTCACTACTGGACATGTTTCTCATGGCTCTGCGGTGGAAGAATTGCTTAGTTTAGTTTCTTACCGAACCAACCATCGTCTGGTGTAAACAAATTGCAAATGTTTTTGATCATTAAAATTACTGAAAAATATCATTCGATTCCTCATCTTTCATGTACCAGTATATTTTCCTAACGAGCATTCAGTCACAGATGGCTTATCGATTTGTTCTGCTGAACGATGCCACTATAGAAGGAGAATGTGACTTATCGTCTCTCAGTATATCGACGTATAGTAGGTAGGTTGTTGAGGTAAATTACTTTAGGCTACGCTTTTCAAAATATATTCATTATACTGGGGCTAATGTAACACACTAGTTAACAAAAAAAAACAAAAAAAAACAAAAACACAGTATTGAGTGGTTCATTTTAATGATCCACAAATGAGAAGTAAGAATCTTATTATATAATACGGTGAGGTGTATGTTTTACAAAACTCAAGCTCCTAAACCAGAGAGAGTTAGAAGGTGTGGTTTGTAACAAAATCTTCCTATTCGTCTCAATAGAATAGGAAAAATTGCATTTCTTGATAAGTCAACGGAAATATATTTATTTTATAAACAAACTAGCAACCCGACCCGGCTTCGCCCGGGAACAGTTATGAATGCATTACGTGATAAGCGCTTTTTTTCCAGTGTCAATGAAAAACGACCAATATCCGTTTTACGTCTCGGCATGATGGATTAAAGTCACTGACTGGACTATTCATTATATTATCATGGAGATGCATGTGCAACAAATCCTTGTCAGACGTAATTAAAGAATGGCGAGGTGCATGAAACACAAATCTCACTTCCGTCCAATCTTAACTTGACAGTGAATTTTGCGGAACGAAAGGTTCACAGGCGAAATGAAGAAAAGCCGAGTTTTACTTCCAGGGAAACTCCAAACACAATCATTCGTCTCCAAAGTTTTTAACTCAACACGACTCAACAGTTTGCTGCTGGCCGTATCCGGGACAATAAGCTCGTCCGTTACCTAAGCAGAAACTAAGGTGATAGACTCGCCCCTAGCTAGCTCGTAAACTGTCACCTCAGTAACTGAATGGAGATTGTTGGAAGAAATGAAAACGTATAAACACTTATAGTAGGCGATGTATTGAAGATAGACATATGCTCTCACGGGCATTTTTGTAGAACTTTTCATGCTGAACAATTCTTACACTCATAGTATATAAATATTTTTAAGGGTTTGCCCGGCGTAAGCTTAAAAAGCGCACGGCCGTCAGGTTTTTTTTCTCGACCTTTTCACTAAAATCGTTAGTGCTTGACTCCTTTGGTCATAAATAAATTATTTTCTACAGAAACCTTCCTCAAGATCCTTTACAGAATGGTGAAAACCGCATCAAAATCCATTCAGTGATTCTCGAGATTACCCGTGACATCCAAGAATCGGGGACTTCGTTTTATACTAAGTAGAAATTATACGCCAATCGGTATAGTTTAATATAATATAATCCCCCTTCCGTCCAATCTTAAATTGACTGTGAATTTTGCGGAACGAAAAGTTCACAGGCGAAATGAGATTTGCACTTCCAGGGAATGGAGAGGTGAATGAAACTCAAATCCCCCTTCCGTCCAATCTTAAGTTGACAGTGTTTCACAGGCGAAATGAAGAAAACCCGAGTTGCACTTCCTGGGTAACTCCAAACACAACCACCCTTTTCAGAAGTCTTAACTCAACACGACTCAACGGTTTGCTGCTGGCTGTATCTGGGGCAATAGCTTCTCCCGCTGGCTAAGCTGTTACAGGGATGATAAACTCGCCCTTAGCTAGCTCGTAAACTGTCACCTCAGTAGTTGAATGGACTTGGTTGGGAGAAATTAAAACGTAAATACACTTATAGTGGGCGATGTATTGAAGATAGACATATGCTCTGGTGGACTTTTTTTGTAGAACTTTTCATGCTGAACAATTCTTACACTCATAGTATTTAGATATTTTTAACGGTTTGCCCAGCGTAAGCTTACAAAGCGCTAGGACGCCAGTTTTTTTTCGACTTTTCCACTGAAATCGTTACTGCTCGGCTTCCGTTGATCATAAATAAATTATTTTCTACAGAAATCCTCCTCGAGATATCCTTTACAGAATGGTGAAAAACGCATCAAAATCCATCCAGTGGTTCTTGAGTTTACTCGTAACATCCAAGAATCGAGGACTTCGTTTCATACTAAGTAGCGATAAATAAGACGATAGCCCCTGGGAGAACTGATTGTGAGTTGCGTGCTGCCCGTGTAGCACTAGAGCCGGGCGGGTAGTCTGTATATATGGGGCGCACACGACCCATTATGTGAGTGTTCTCGCACGGGACCGCTAGTCAATATACAGTATATTTCCACATTCAAAAAATCAAGAGATAACATAATATTGTGCAATGCTTAATTTTATTCTGTTTGTCTAGTGACTCACGAGATACTCATTTCTCCTATTTTCTGATTTGATTGATTCATATCAGTTGCTAATCACGACCTCTTCATTTTTAAGGGACATTAGTAATACAGTAAAACCTGTCTTGAACGAAGCTTCAAGGGACCGATAAATATTTCCGTTGTAGACGGGATTCCGGTTAATACAGGCGATCATTAAATATTTACGAGTGTGAATACAATACTGTGGTTTGCTATATAAGTCTTGTTAATAGTCCAGATACAAGGGTTACACCAATTACACGCTAAACAATAGCACAAACAGCAAACTACGCACATTGTCGTCTACTTCATCATCGTCATCATCTTCATTGTCATCGCTAGCGTCATTTTCCGGTACCTTTTCTTGGCGGTAACGTTCGACAAATTCCGCGATGTTTTCTAACGCTAACTTCAATAACTAAATTTTAGTGTTTAAATCTAAGAAAGCACGCTTTTTCCATCACTTACGGACTTAACAACAGCACAACTTTCTACAATTGGTCACTGAATCACATTAAATAAGAATTTTAAGGCATTGTGTGAAAAGCAGTTCAGGTTTGTTCATTGGACCTGGCATTCCTGTACGTTAATGAGTCATTCCCTTTCCAAGTGAAGGTCGCATAACAATTGAGAAATCTCGCCAAGGGCTGTCTAAACCAAGCAAAGTGAACATAAAGGGTAGTCGAATGAGTTCGTAAAACTTTGCTGTTCCGTAAATGAATTACTCTTAATCACGTAATTTTCCGTTAAATAAACCGTAATTTGTTTCCATTTGCGAGTTATACAGGTTACGCTACATACAGGTAACAGGCCATAATTCATGGGTCTGGTGATTTTATCCGTTGTGGACAGGGTTCCGCTTATTAGGGTTTCCGTTAGAGGCAGGTTTAACTAGTTATTTAACCTCCAGCGCTTCTCTTTCAAAACGAATTCTTACCTTGATTATTACATTGTGCAGTAAATAGCGTACTACAATTGAAACATATAAATTGAACGCAATTGAACTCGGTAGTCTGGTTACAATTAATGAGTGATGGAGCTCTGTGTTTTATATCCATACATTCCTGGTTATTGGGAATATTAATGAAATATACAATTGTATGATGTGGTTGATTCACAGAGCGACTGTACTAACTTCTTGCAGCCTCAGATTTTAGGCCTAGGAACAGGCTATTTTAAGTGCACACTCGTTTATGATAGTTTGTATTGTTGTAGGGTTTGTATTAGTATGTGAAACTATTATTATTTTGGGTCATACATTTAGATATTCACCGTACAACCACAGTTAGTCTGCCATTCTAGAATTTTCTGGAGTAACTTAGAAAAATCAGTGGGTTAACAGACTCTCAATTTGCCCCTACAAACGCTCCTCGGTGATACAACTAATTAGACTAATATAGACATAAATTCTTAAAATGCAACATTCGTTTTAATAATTTAGATATTTTTTGTATTTTCGCAGAGTTGAACCTGGTGTCAGAAAACATTGCAAAATTCACACACTCTTTTCCTTCTTTAGGTAAGGATGGATCCAGAGTTACAATATTGTGTGAGAGAACTTCTAGAGATTTTATAAGAGATAAATTCCAGAAAATTTTCAGTGCTTTCTTTGTTGTTGTTGTTGTTGTTGTTGTTGTTGTTGTTGTTGTTGTTGTTTCATTTGACAGGCTTCGACATCGTGGTCATTTAGCACCGGGTACTTATGTGTGTGTAGAATATGTCTTGAAAACCTATATTATTGTGGTGTCTGTAGCAGTGTGTTTAAATTAAGTGAGGATTGGGAAGGTGGCGGCTGTGGTCTTAGGTTAGGAACCATCCTGGCATTTGCCTGGAGTAGAAGTGCAAAACCACGGAAAACCACTTCCAGAATTGCTTTGGAGGGAATCGAACCCACCTCTTCTCAATTTTTCCTTGCAAGGTTGACTGTTCCCCGTTCCATCCCTCAGACCATGTTCCGTTCCGTATGAGCGACATCTGTTGCGTGCCTGACTGCACCTCTGGTGGCATGGTCGGGAACGTCCCTTTATTCTTTGTTTTTTAGAGAGTTCCTTGAGCCAGGAAATAACAATGTACGTACCGGTATGTAAAGTTTTGCAATAACTTGTGTCACAAATAAAGCAGAGCAGAACCAAATAGAGTTCAGATCAAATAAATTCACTGCTTCTACAAAATAAAACATTGGTCCTCCGGGCCGGATATTGACCGCGACGTGGATACGTGGTTTCGCACTACTCCAGGCATGTGCCAGGATGGTCCTACCTTAAGACCACAGCCGCCACCTTACCAATCCTCAATTTACACACACTGCTACAGACACCATAATAACATAGGTGCTGTACATTAGCGGTGGAGGAAGAAGCTCAACTGCCAAAGATCGCTAAGGTTGTTCCACAAGACATGTATGTTGATGACCTGATGAGTGGAGGACAGACTGACAATACAAGAAGCACTAGAATTTCAATCAGAATTACTTCGGTAGATGAAGAGAGTTGGATTCGAATTGCGGAAATGGGTTTCAAACTGTCGTGAGGTGGTATTAGCAGTCCCTGAAGACATGCGAGGAACCATTTCATCTATTACCATGGACAATGATCATGTCATTAGAGCATCAGGGCTTCTGTGGCAACCATCTATAGATCAATTCATGTTTTCCTTCAACATCGATGAGCAGCCGCCAGTGACAAAGCGGATAATACCAGAAGTGACAGCCTCTATTTTTGATCCATTGGGTTTAGTAGGTCTAGTCGTGGTATCCTGCAAGATCTTCCTTCAGAGGTTGTGGCAAGTTTAAATTGGCTGGGATGAAATTCTATCTACTGGTCTCCAAGATGAATGGCGTCAAACGTATAATTATTTGTCAGATTTAAGTAATATATCAGTACCTCGTCCACTAATTGGAACAGGTACACTAGTGAACATACAATTGCATGGATTCTCGGATGCTTCACCATCAGCATATAGTGCTTGTGTATATCTACGATATGTAAACATGGCGGATGATGTTTCGGTGAAATTAATCTCCTCCAGATCGAAGGTAGCACTATTGAAGCAAGTGTCTATTCCTCGCCTAGAGTTATGTGCAGCAATGCTCCTGACACATCTAATGAAGAAAATTAAGTCTATCATTCAACTTAGTATACACAGAACACATTTGTGGACAGATTTCACTGTCGTATTGGCTTGGATTAACTCGCCTTCGAACCGTTGGAAGACATTTGTGGCCAACCACATTGCAGAAATACATGATGCTTCGAGTGTTCTAGACTGGGGACATGTTTCAGGGGAGGATAATCCAGCAGATATCCTGTCAAGGAAAACAAACCCACAAATACCCAAACAACTAACTTCTTGGTGGCATGGTCCAGTATGGCTATCAGAGTCTACAGAAACATGGCCTCCGCAACAGTCATACCAGGATACAGAGACTGCATTGTCAGAACAGCGTCAAATTGCAGCTAGCTTGATAGCGACCACACCAACTACAATTGACACTATTTTGGAAAGATTTTCTTTACTTCAGAAGATTCAACGAGTAATCACCCTGTTTTCGATTTGCAGCTAACCCCAAACATTCCAAGCACTGCAGAGAAACTGGAAACTTCTCTCACAAAGAATTGCGACACTCATTACGTGTTTACTCGAGAATAGCATGACTTGAAGTCCACCACTCTGTACAACATAACAGCAAAAACTCATCATTGAGAATGAACACGTACGACTGCATCATGAAGGTGTTCAATTAACATTGTCGTCACTCAGATTGCAGTTTTGGATTCCTAAAGGAAGACGTACTGTCCGGCAAGTCATTCACAAGTGTGTCAGATGCTTCAAGTTAAGGGCACAAACATCACAGCAATTGATGGGACAATTACCTGCATCACGTTTGGAACCATCTCGTCCATTTTTGAATTCGGGAGTGGATTATGGTGGTCCGTTTCTCATTCTGCTACGATCAACAAGATCCAAGGTCAGAACTAAGTGCTACGTGGCTTTGTTTATATGTTTAGCCACCAAGGCTATTCATTTAATGTTGGTCAGCAGTCTTTCGACAGATGCCTTCATCGCTGCTCTACGCAGATTCATCGTGAGAAGAGGAATTTGCGCAAATTTGTACTCTGACAATGGTACGAATTTGGTGGGTGCAAGGAACGAGCTGAAACAGTTACATAAACTCTTTCAATCACATCAACACAATGACGCTGTTCAGCATTGTGCCAGCACAACTGATTTCACATGGCTTTTTATACCACCCAGTGCTCCTCACTTTGGTGGTTTGTGGGTGGTTGGAATATAGGCAATGAAATATCATTTGAAGCGTGCAGAAGGAACAGCCTGTCTGACCTTCGAGGAATTTAGTACACTCCTTAGTCAAGTTGAAGCATGTCTAAACTCCAGACCTATCCTAGCTATCTCCAATGCCTTCAACGATCCTCCTGTTTTGACTCCAGCACATTTTCGTGTTAGGGAAAGCCTTACTGCTATTCCGTAGCCAGATCTAACTAATCTCAAGATTATCCGGTTGTCCAGATGGCAAATGGTTCAATGATTCCAGCAGCAGCTATGGAGGCGGTGGTCTGAAGAATACCTGGGACAGTTGCAGCAAAAACCAAAGTGGGTTTCAGTTCAGTCCATCGTTCAGCCTGGGGCTGTGGTGTTAATAAAGGACGACAACCTCCCTCCACTTGTATGGAAGTCAGCAGTCGTAGACAAGGTTCATCCTGGTGCTGATGGATTGGTTCGGGTCGTTAGTTTGCGAACTAGGTAGGGAACAATACAGAGGCCAGTAAGGACGCTCTGTCTCCTTCCATTTTCAGATGATGAAAAAACTATTGACGTTTGAACTCTTGTTTGCATAGTCAATGTCTTTAATTCAATATATTGATCGTTTGTATAATTTGTAATTGTACCAATTAGGTGTGCGGTATGTTCCGTTCCGTATGAGCGACATCTGTTGCGCGCCTGACTGCGCCTCTGGTGGCCTGGTCGGGAACGTCGCTTTATTCTTTGTTTTTTTTAGAGAGTTCCTTGAGCCAGGAAATAACAATGTACGTATGTAAAGTTTTGCAATAACTTGTGTCACAAATAAAGCAGAGCAGAACCAAATAGAGTTCAGATCAAATACATTCACTGCTTCTACAAAATAAAACAGACCAGAATTAAATTCCTTGGCAGAGCCGGGAATTGGGTCTCCGGACGACAGGTAAGGATGCTAGCCAATACACCAGGTGCGTCCTGACGTCTTGAAGGGTGGAAGACTTCAACTTCCACTACTAGGTTAGGTACAATCCTCGGATACGTCTGGAGTAGAATAGAGAAATCACGGAAAAGAATGCTAGTTACTACACCAGGAGTAATGTTAAGGTAAACCTCGCAACAGATTCGATTCAAAGCTCTGCCAAGAAATAAAATTCTAATGCGAGGGCTGGAATAGGCTCACGAGTCTCATAAGGCAGAACTGAGAAGAGGTGGTTCCATCCCCACATCATTTATGCTAGAAATGATTTTCCGTGGTTTTCCACTTCTCCTCCAGGCAAATTAAGGCCTCAGCCGCCATCTACCCAAATCCTTGCCCCAATTACAATGACACACACCACTGCACCATAACAATAACGCAGGTTGTCAGACAAATCTTCACACACACACACACTCAAATACCGGGATAAATGACCACGGTGTCGCAAGCCTCTGAATGAATCAACATAACTTTTCTCATGAAGGGAGATTATTTCTTTGGTTTGTTCGTACAGTTTCAAAAAACTTGGGTTTGAAGAAGACATTTATAGTAGTTATATTATCGACATTTATAAAGTTCCTTTAACATAATCGGGGTTCATGTCTACAGTTCATAACACATTTCTCATATTTTACTTGTTCACTATATTGGTCCAATATCTACAGTTCGACGCGTTGTAGCGGGGAGCGGAGGACTGGCTGTACACTTGCACAGTCTGTCTATTTCAGACTTAAATACAGGGTCATCGAAAAATGTTGCAACAATTTCAAAAAATCATAACTCAGGAACTATTTGAGATATTAAAACAAGTATTTTTTCTTAAATTCACCGTCTCAAAAAGTTGTTTTTTCATTTCATATAAGGTTTCTATGTGCGCTCGACTGATTCGTCACTCGTTCTAGGGCGTCCGGGGGACTTCTTCACGTCAACGCTGCCAGTTTCCTGAAACTGCTCTTACCACCGTCTAATGCTATTAGCTTGAGGGGGATCCCTACCATAAACACATTGGAAAGTGCGCTAAACAGTTATAAGAAATTTGAACTCCGCTAACCACAACACACACACCGTGCTTTCTGCTGAACTGTCGCCATTGCAATCACACTCATTACTGAAACAATGGCATGGCAGCTTCCTGTCGCGCACTCATTCTGTACATCGGCTTAAGGTCACGGGTGCAGTAGGCCTACGGTCACATATAAAACTAAAATTCAATGAGTTTCTGATTAGTTTTCCGGTCGAATTATAAATTTATCTTACTTACAATGAGAGATATGTTTTTTTGAAATTGCTGCAACCTTGTTCGATGACCCTGTATATCGACAGGCAGTTACTGCTACCTCCCACATGGGGCTTGTTGTTCGTCCAATAGCGTATTTGGATGAAATGCTCATCTTTTTGTTTCCAGATGAAAGATTAATTCTGCAATTTTAACTAATAGTATGGTTTCTTCATGCTCCATGCATAAATATGCTCACAAAATATATTTAAATGGACCAGCCCACACGTTTCTAATGGTAATGCAGAACTTAAAAACTTAATTTACTCAATCTGTACATAGTATACAACAAAATCCCCGATTCTTGCATGTGACGGGTAATCTCGAGAACCACAGGATGGATTTTGATGCGGTTTTCACCATTCTGTAAACGATTTCTCGAGGAAGGTTTCTGTAGAAAAACATTTATTTATGGCCAAAGGAAGCCAAGCAGTAACGATTTCAGTGAATCGAGTCAAAGAGAAACCTACCGTCCGTGCGCCTTTTAGGCTTACGCTGGGTAAACCGTTAATAATATATATACTATGAGTGTAAGAATTGTTCAGCATGAAAAGTTCCACAAAAAAGTCCACAACAGCATATCTCTATCTTTAATACATTGCCAACTGTAAATATTTATTTTTCATTTCTTCCAACAATCTCCATTCAGTGGAACTTGAAATTATTAACTTCAGAGGCGGCTTCGGTGGCGTAGTTGGTAGCATGCTGAGCTTCTATGCCCAAGATCGCGGGTTCAAATCCGGCCGAAGTCGTCGGATTTTTTAAGAGCGTTAAATCCCTCAGTATGCCTTCCTTCGGAGGGGAAGTAAAGCCGGCGGTCCCATGCCATAGATTTATGGCATGTTAAAGAACCTTCCACTAATTACACCTGTGTGAAGCTAAGTTGTATAGGTTAAGAATGTAAACAACGCTCTTAGGTTCCTACGTTCGTTGCCAAGAACTGGCTACGGTGGCGTCTGGTAGCTAAGTTTTGAACTAGTAGTCGTTGACGGTGGCGTTTGGTGGCAAAAGTAGGAACTATTTGAAAAAATTAAAAGTCTGCAGTCCTTACTTGAATTTAAAAACAGATAGCACACACTAATACAGTCATCACAATGATCACCGGTTATCAGACAGATTCTACACACACCCAAAGTACACGGGACTACATGACCGCGTTGTCGCAGCCCCTAAACTGAGGAACCTACCAACCAACTAACTTCAGAGCGAGTTTACGAGCGTGTCGTGTTGAGTTAAGACTTCTGAGAAGAGTATATGACTTGTGTTTGGAGTTTCGCTATTCACCTCGGCTTTTCTGAATTGCGTGCGCCGTTTAAGCTTCCTTTGTGTAAACCGTTAAGGATACCGGGCGAAGCCGGGCCGGGTGCTATTTACTAAAAAAATGTTTTTTTTCTACAGGTTCAAACATCAATAAGTCAATTTGCAATTGACTTATCAACCTCAACAAGGTCTAAAATTTAAGATAATTAAATTAGCAATGTTGTGTACTAAAGCTGAGCGAAAATATGTCCTTATTCAAAAACTGAATATGAAAAAAGGAAAAGGAATAATTTTACATTTTTCAAAAAAATACGTTATGGTACCGTATATTTCTTGTTATAATCGTTATAAACTAATACATTTTGTAAAGGACGTCGAAAACACTAATGTTAATAGTTATGGGAAATAAGAGTGAAATAAATTAATTGTGGTAGTAGCTAGGTGATCTCAAAGAATGCCAAATATTAATAAAAACTGGACACCCCTTAAATTATAAATCAACCAATCTATTGGCACAAATGTCTTTATTTACATTCTAGATAACCAATAAAAATATTTGAAAACGTTTGGTTTAAAAGTATGGAACTTTTCTTGAAACGTATAGGCCTGAATACCGTAATATACGTACTATACTTGTTTTCAATAATGAACCCTTTTCGTAATGGATATTTTTGTCCTCCTTTCTATACTGTACACAGGAAGAACATAGAAGACAAGGGGTATTCCTACAGTTTCTTACTTTTTAAAACAAACGTACTATGCCGCATTGAAGCCCGTTTGTACTGATTCATTAGAAATATCATAATTATGTAGCTCATTACTCGTATACTTCTCTTCTCTTTTGTCATATCAATAGCACAAAACATATCACGACTTTGTTACAACGATGGAATATACTTCTGCTAGATGAATGTTTTGAGCTTTGTTTTTCTTATCAAGTCATATTTCTATCCTGATTATACTGTATACACAAGATAATTACAGGAGTACAATGTAATTACGGCTCTGTATTTATGAACTCTAATTAATGATCGATACAACACTGACTTGGGCATTGTGGTCTACAGTAACTACAAAAAGTTCCATTGGGAATAATATTTTTGTTTGAAAACAAAAAAAAAACCGAATACTCCTTGTTTTCTATGTTCTTCCTGTATACAGAAAAGAGGAGAAAAATATCCCATACAGAAAACTGAATTCTTAGGCTATCACTAAAGAAGCTTGTTAAACCAGCTATTTCCGTATTTTCCGCCGTGTTGCGTAGTATCTGGCATTCTTGTCAGTCACCTTGGGGACCCGGGTTCGGTTCCTAGCACTGCCAAGAAATTTCTCTCTTGCTGTCCGAAGCATGGCATTAGATAAGTAACTAACTAGCTAACTAAACAACTAACTGAATAACTAACTACCATACCAACTAACCAACTAACTACCCAAGTAACCAGCTAAACATCTAACCAACTTATCCACTAACTAACTAGCTTACAGAATTACTACATAACAATTAACTAACTGAATTATAGAATAACAAAGTAACTAATTGTCTAAATGAATTACAAATGAACTAAGAAGGAGATTAATTAAATTACAAACCGTCTAATAAAATGATTAATTGATTAAATAAGCCAAGGTTACTGCACATCGTGCTCATCTGTTCTGAAATATATAACTGGCAAACTTACAAATTAACTACTACATCATTCTTCGGTTTATCTCAATTAATTGGGGTCGCCGAAGTTAACCTGGTTCAATTTCATTTTGGCCAGTGATTTAAGGCTAAATGCCCTTTCTGATGCCAAAATTCCTCCCAGCTGTCATCGAGATTCCAATTCTGACCATCTGGATGAAAAACAAGCAGCTAGGCCACTGCGCCATGACGATACTCTGACTACCAAGTAAACTACGAGTAATTCTATAGTCCACTAATTAGCCAACTGCATAACGTACACTCCATTCACTTCCTTTGTTCAGTAGCGTAGGCATTATTTCACCTGCTAACTCTCACAAGTGAGAGGAATCTGTATTCAAAGCTCTGAGGTTCGAATCCATGCCTTTCTATTCAAGATTGTTGTATGTTAAATGACCCATGGCGATAGTAAAAATAAAATAAAATAAAAATACGAGCCTTACAGTAGTCGCATATGATGTGTAACATCTGACATGTTATCCTATACGTATACTGCACAGCTTGGACATTCTTAAGATGTTAATTTACGCTCCGTTATCATAATGGTACTATGATGAATGTATAGATTGAATTGGAGATATGCTACTGTCACACTTGTGGCGCAGCGGTCATGCTGTTAGTCTCTCACCAAGGTAGACCGCGGTAGATTCCCGGTCAATATATGTGAGATTTTCGAATTGAAATGCCATGTCCTGTGGTTCGCATTCCACGTAAAAGGGAGGTACCGTGGATCAAGATCATGAGATTAACGGTCACACAAAACCACAAGCTTCCTTCCTTCCTTTTACATGAATAATTCATAATAACAAAGTGACACACAACGTCGACTGTACTCAGAAATACTGTGTCCATACTCCTCAGTAACTATAACATTAATTATTCTCAAGGCTCTCATACAATTCGTCGTAAACAACCAAAACATGGCTTCCTACAATCATGAAATGACCTAGTCTCACAAATGATGAAAATACAGCTTTTATTCCACTCATATAACAACATTCTGTTATGCATTTAATATTTGATTACTCACGCACAGTTTGACAATAATGCCGCTTACTCAAATGTCATTTGTCGTCTTTATTTTATCATACACTCAACAACATTAGTCTCAAGTTTTCACTTCCTACCCCATGTGATATTCAACCTTGAACGTGAAGCTTCATAAACTGCTCAACGACAAACGAAAGTCGGTGAAACATTTGCCACTGTGCTCGTCAAACCAGTGCCTGCTAAATGCCCTGCCTACTGTATTACCATAACATTCTCGCGCTACGGAGCACACACTGCCTTGTTTCCAATACACACATTTTCAATTTTTACAAAAATCACGCTGCCTTTGCATGGTACCACTGCCAGCTACTATACTTCCGTTTGATCGATCGAGCGGGCAGTGCATACTTCCGTTGTCCACCACTGCCAGCTAGTACACTTCCGTTTGATCGATTGAGCGGGCAGTGCATACTTCTGTTGTCCACCACTGCCAGCTAGTACACTTCCGTTTGATCGATCGAGCGGGCAGTGCATACTTCCGTTTGATCCACCACTGCCAGCTCGATCGTTCCGATCCACTTCCGTCCCCAATTTTCAAAATCACTCCCACAAAACTTTCCAGTAACCGAGCGGAAATATGTTACACATAAAAAAGAACCAACAACGTACTTTTAAAGTCACAGGTTCATAGGAAACAATTAATTTATTAAGAACCACATATTCACAGTGCTATTTGAAAAGAGAAGATACGAATACAATTGACGGCAACAATTCGAAGTATTTCAATGAAACGAGTAACGAAGGGTTAAAGCAGGACACATAGTCTTTATTTTCTAGCCACGGGCTTGCATTCGTCAAGTGATTGATGTTTGGAGCAGTGAAATAATGTTCACAGTTCTAACTTGGCACAATGCTAATAAAACAGCGAGCCTATCGGATGTTTTATTATGGATACACAAATTTAGTCCTTAATTACAAACAAACCAATTGACCTATTGAAGAATGAGTTATACCAGTATTGTCCTTGCAAAATTCTGCGTTAGGCCATAGAAGCCAATTATTCTCAAGATAATAATAATATCGTATGGCCTCGGGTGCCGGTTGCAAGCTTTGTTATTTGACACCCAGAGGGTAGCTTGCATGTCGAATTTCGTTGTTCCTTGACCATGAAAGTCAAGGAGTCTAGTAGAGAAATGAGGAGCTTTGTGTTGGCGGAAACTCCCGAGATTAATTTTGCCATTATGAACTCGGTCTACTGAATTCAAATGGGTTCTTTGACATGCCAACATCGTATGACATGCGTATCGTATTTTTGCCACCTTTCAAAAATCACATACCACGGCCAGGAGCGAACCTGCAATCTTGGGGTTAGTAGACCGACACGATATCCACTCACCCACCGTGGCAAGCTATTCTCAAGATGAATAATTATTTTCTTTATTTGTGGTAGTATGAAACAATTTGGCGTCTTTTCTAGGAACCACTCACTTAAAAAAAGACTGGACTTCATATAATTTTAAATGCTACAAATGCTCAAAAATGCTAGAAAGGCTGGAGGCTTCTCGCTTCGCTCGAAGCCAAAGACTCTTGACGTGTTAGATGATAAAGAAACAATCAGAACGCTAGAAAGTTACAAGTCATAAGGGAGCTGGCTGGATGACGTCACGCTCGCCGTGTCGTTGCCGTCTCGTAACGCCAGAGCTCACCAGTGAACTCAGTACACGTGCACCAAGCGGTACTATGACGTCACACACCTCAGTGCATTCTCGGTACATTTCGTGACGTCACCGTAACGTAACGACGAAGTCGACTAGATTATTTAAAATGATAAAAACAGTATGTTAGGTAGTCAGCCAGAAGGCTGGTTGGATCCTCAAAAAGTACCGCCTTTACGTTATGTGAGTAGATACCCACAAAACCCAAGACAGCGCTAAATTGAGGCGTACTAGGCAAGAAGAGGAGTGAGGTAGTTTGCCATTGCTTTCCTCACTGAGTCAGAACAGTAGTCCTAACCCTATGAGTAGAACCTTTCACAGCATTCACAGGCACGGACTGTGCCCTGAAGGCCATTACTAAGCACCCCCCATACCTCAGTAGCTTACCTATAATCACAGCCATGAGTGAGACTGAGACATCGGTGAAAAGCCACATTTTACTCTAGCCCATGTCAACAGACAAATGCAAATGTACTGTATTCATCAAGAGATGGCGAACAGGCAAAAAAAAAAAAAAAAAAGAAATACAGTATATACAAGGCAAACTACTTGTCTGACGGTAATGACATTTTTATATTCTATACCCGTGGCTCATGATCGCATGATTAACAGTCACGTAAAACTAAAAGCTTCCTTTTATATTCTATAGGTACAAGTATTAGTAGTGAAAATCTCATTTTTCATTTTTTCCAACTACTCAATAAGAAGTTCTTATGAGTTTTCTAAAATAACGTTTTCTGAGCCCAGGATAAACGTACAGCAGGAAACTTTGCCTCATTTTGAAGCTCTCATTCGTGATTATCAGAAACTATAAAATTGCAAACGTTAAGTATGATACTGAATTTATGAAGAGTAATATTAATGGGAAGGGGGGGGGGGGGAGGGGCTGCGTGTCGCAGTTGGTATAGGCGCTGAGCTCTAACTGAAAGGGATTGGGTTCGATACCCACCCAGGTAGTGGATTTTAGAAACAAAACTACCACTTTCGGAAACGCAAATGGCCCTGGGGTTCACTCAGCCTACACCAGAAATGAGTGCCAGGGTAATTCCTGGGAGCAAAGACGGCCGGGAGTGGAGCTGACAACTCCATCCCATCTAGTGCCGATGTCATGACAAGTGGAAGCCTCTACCTTCCACTACTCCCAAGGCCTCCATGGCCTGTACGGAGTTGGCTTTGCTTTGCTTTTTAATATTACTGGGAAATTGTATGGTTCACTGTTCAGGACTTATGGCAGTGAACCAACGCAAACAAGAGAAACCTAACGATCCATGGGGAGAGAATGACCAATAGTTACTGAGCAAAATGCCGAGAACCTTCTCTAGTGGAAGCATTTCTAGAGATATTGCTGTATTTAAATGGAAAGATCTGTCCGGCTACAGTTAACCCCTAACATACATGACTAGAAAGAAAGGAGATGTCACTACTGTACAATGGTTGGAGTCAATCTTAAATAGTCCACCTCCTGGTGTAGCGGCTAGCATTCTTGGCCATCACCCCGGAGGTCCGGGTTGGATTTCCGGTTCTGCCAGGAAATTTAATTCTGGTCTGAGGGCTGAAGCGGGGTACACTCTTCCTTATGAGGCAGAACTGAGAAGAGATGGGTTCTATTCCCACCTCAGCCATCCTGGAAGTGGTTTTCCGTGGTTTCCCACTTCTATTCCAGGAAAATACTAGGGTAAGGTCTTGCTTAAGGCCACATCCACCTCATTCCCAATTCCTGTCTCAGTTACAAATACACACTCTAGTACACCCATCACAATTACATAGATTGAACACACACCCAAGTAAACGGGGTTACATGACCACGAAGTCGCAATGAATCAGGTACAACACAAGCTGCTCACAGACTCATCAGAGGATGGAATCTTAACATCGATTGCCTTTTCTTTAATAGATGTTCCGCGCTGGACATTGCCCAACATCTTACACAATTACGTGTTTGTGTCTGCTGCTATTTTAGTGTCCTCACAGGATGCCAAGTCAGGTGCGGTAACGATCACGGGCCCGGCGGGAAAATACTTCATACACTAGTTGAATGAGCGTGCGCCACACTTACATGGTACCAGTGGTTCTTTCATGGAAGTTCCTCTGAGATGGGAAATGAGGGCAGACTAATACTGAATTATTACAGAGGTGTGCAAACTATTGGACTCAATTAAATAATTTCTATCAATCACAGCAGCCTCCGTGGGTTAGGCGGCAGCACGCCGGCCTCTCACCGCGGAGTCCTTGGTTCAAATCCCGGTCACTGCATGTGAGATCTGTGCTGGACAAAACGGAGGCGGACGGGTTTTTCTCCGGGTACTCCGGTTTTCCCAGTCAAAATTTAATTCCAGCAACACTCTCCACTATCATTTAATTTCATCTGTCATTCATTTAATCACTGCCCCAGGGGAGTGCGACAGGCTTCGGCAGCCGGTACAGTTCATATCCTCGCCGCTAGATGGGGGCTTCATTCATTCCATTCCTGACCCGGTCGGTTGACTGGAAGCAGGCTGTGGATTTTCATTTTCAATCAGTCACAATATTATATTCAATATCATTTTATTTATTTCATTTTTATTACGCTACTTAGTAATGTTTTCTTCCCTGTGGACTTACAACGTTTCCCGTAAGGAATTGCTACTGAACATTTTTGAAATTAGAGATTCTGAGGGAGCCCTGAGCTGGGTCCGTTTTTTCTCTTTTTCATCGACTTTGGAATGTATCGTCTAAATCAGCCGATTTCAATCCATTGTTCACGAATCTTTGAATAGTTCAAGAGTGGACAATCAACAATAACAATCAACTGGTTTAAATTCACACGAAAATTAGTATCAAGTAATCAAAACAAAACTAATAATGTTATTGGTCTTACGTCCAGTTTAAAGACGCCGGCCGGGGTGCCGGAATTTTATCCCGAAGGGGATCTCTAACGTGCCAGTAAATCAACTGACACGGCTCCCTCGCATTTGCACACCCTCAAATGCCAGTTGACTCCGCCAGGATACGAACCTGCAACCTTGGGCTCAGCAGGCGAGAACGAATCAAAACAAAACGTGTGGCAGTCTGCATTAACATGGCTCCTCTTTTAGTGGAAACTGTAAACAATTCGTTTACTGTCAGGTTCTTAAAAAAAGTTATTTAGGCTATTGCATAAACATTTGAAACAATTTCAGCGCCTTGCAAAACGTATCTACCTTAAGTCACAAAACGTACAAAATAAATATTGGAAAACTGCCATCGAGTCTAATAATTTGCACACCTCTGTATACTCGTGTCAGAGATATGGTTGGTTCCTCAGTTTAGGGGCTGCGGTAACGCGGTCATGTATCCCCGTGTACTTTGGGTGTGTGTGGAATCTGTCTGATAACCGGTGTTAATTGTGATGTCTGTACTAGTGAGTGTTATCTGTTTTTTTTATTCAAGTACGGACTGCAGACATTCAATTTTCAAGTAGTTCCTATTTTTTCTGCCAAGCGCCACTGTCAACGACAACTAGTTCTGAACTTGGTTACTAGATCACCACAGTCGGCTCCTGGCGACGAACGTTGGAACCTAAGAACGTTAGTCAATTCTAACCTATAATTTAGCTTCACACAAGTGTAATTATTGGAAGGTTCTTCTACTTGCCATAAATCTATGTCATGGGACCGCCGCGCCGGCTTGACTTCCCCTCCGAAGGAAGGCATACTGAGGGATTTTTAACGTACTTAAAAAAATCCGACGACTTCGGCTGGGTTTGAACCCGTGACTTGGGCATAGAAACTCAGCATGCTACCAACTACAACACCGAAGCCGCCAATGTCAGAGACATTCATGCATATTTATACAGTCACAAACTTTGTAACATTATACACTTGCACAACTTGTAACAACAAGGCTTATAACAAAATAACTGTATATATTGTAAATACCATCACCCACATACTATTGTAGACACAGACAGTCTAAGTATAAGGATCTGGTGATGATCGCTTCACGATCAAAACTGGTCATCCAAGTGAATGCATTAATATTATGTAATTTGTCTTTTCATGTTAAGGGAAACATCCATTACAATTAGGTACGATCATGTTGATCGGCGGAAAAGCATTAATTTCGTTCACTTAAGGGCTTTGAGACGAAAACGTCTGATTTAGAGGGTACATCCCCGTGTCAATGTACAGTACATACACTACCTCAGGTATCCCCAATTCCCTAAATGACCAAACGCGAATGCCTGCGAGACAAGTTACAATGGTGCCCTATAAATCGCGCCCAGTGCGGTCTCTTTCTGGAGTACTTCTGGCTGATACGGACGAAACCATTGGTCTGGACGAAACCATTGGTCGCAACTTGGTTAGACGACTGCATGGAAGAAACCATTGGTATGGACGAAATCATTGGTCACTACTAGGATAGATGACTGCCTGGACGAATATCACTGACTAGCAGTCGTTCCCGGCTTCGCCAGGTAGATTTATTTGTTTTATGGATGATAATGAATACTACTACAGAACAGGCACATGATACTTAAACTACCAGAAAATAAATATTTTTAAATATAACTTTTTGTGGTGGTGGTGGTTGTAGTGGGGGTGATAAGCAGTACAGTAAAATGGACGTACCATTTAGGTCATTTTCCCGTTATAATAATGATAATAATGAATAGCGAAACGGCAATTTACTAACTACAGCACTGACACATGTAATTTACAAACAAATTTCTAAAAATGATTAGAAAGAGGAGTAAAAGAAATAAAATACACTGCCTAGGGCCTATATCTCATTGTCTGTTAGAAATGTAGAGACCAATAGTGTCGTCTTTTGTCGCATAGCGTCATAGGAAAATGATCAGAACACTTTGGAAAACTTCGGCTGTCCCGAGCTCCCGAGGTAGCAATAGTATCATTTACCGCCACATAACGCTCAGCGATAAGCTTCGGAATAAATGAAGGTAAATTTGAAAGCACCAACGCTTATTGCAGCTGATAATCTCAATGTACTGCACCAACACCATTGCACTTATACAGAGGCATAATATATTCATTATGATAACTGTTTTAAGGGTCCTGAGAAATCTTTTTGCACGAATTACTCCCTCTGACTGCAATTTATAAGCAGCGCAAGATTTAACTATTTTCGCAATTCTGCACCAGAACACTGGTAGGGGCGACGTGATGCAGCCCGAATTGCCAGTCAACAATAGACTTATTAAAATACTCTTACAGTTACACTACTATGTACATGAATGGTTCTAGAGTCTTAATATGTGGTTTACAAGTTCAGTTTGTTTGTTATTCTAAATGTAGGGAACGGAGAGCGTTGTCCAAAATATCAGATGGACAGTGTTACCAGCAGGGTTTCAAAGTGTATGTAAAATTTGGTGCAATTAGGAGTAACGGTGTGGATTTGTGATAAAGGGCCTAAATGCAGTGAATGGAGTGATCTGTCCGAAATTTAAAGTGGACAGTGTCACCCGCGTGGTTCCAAAGGGTAGGTGTACAAAATGTGGTTCAGATCGGTGAAACGGTGTGGATTTGTACTGCGCCCGAATAAACCCATCAATACTTATATCCGCTGCACTTTAAAGGATTGCAGACATGTAAATTACCCAGCTCACAAATTTACCATGCCTACTAAGTAAAATTGGGAATTTCAGGAACATACAGGATAGATATTATTCGTAAGAAAATAGTACTACCAGCCAAGGTACAAATTTCTACTATCATTTACATTTAGAGCAAATCGAGAAACTCCAATCTCGAGGGGTGATAAGGTCTAATCTATAATGAGCGCCTGTATCTATACCTCGCAGTACTATTTTCGACGATGACGACAATGAAAACGGTGTCAGTTAAGATAAAAGTTGACTGAGTCGCTAAAGAGCGCCAGCCGTTTATTGTGCTGAAACAAGTACAATAAAACTGGCTTCCTGCCTGAATATGGTGTCTCCTTGACACTCTCACAAAAAATAAACTTCAAAAATAAACTTGCACGTGGCACTGACGTAATAAGAAATGTGAAACGGCGTGATACTATGCATTGCCCTACTTTATACAAATCCGCTTCAACTCTGAACCGTAGTTCCATATCTAAGCAAAATCATTTATTAACTATGTGCATATATACATTCATTTATGGTTCGCACAAATTATACACTCTATTGTGTCGAAAAGATTAAATTGTCTATCTATCAATGAGTCTTTTATCTACTCAACTTCCTTAACAATCAAATAACCAACATACACCGCAACTATCGTGTTGAAAGTAATAAATACTCGTCTTAATCAATTGAACATAAGTGACAAACATTTAAGCTAAGCACTGTTCCTTTTATCTTTTATCTATTCATTATAAAATACTGAAATATTTCTGAAATTCTTTACTGTGTTAATAATTCTCTGATAAACGTGATTACTAGAAGTGCATGGCATTAACCTTCATTCTCACACTCCTCCTTCAAAATTATACAACAATTACCTCATCTCTTAAACACCCTGTACAGAATCTTCCTTTAATACACTCAAATAACTTCACAATCACTGCGATCAATACTAGAAAAACTTGAGACTCCTCAGCCTCCTCTCGTAAAAATACGTAACTCATTTACGTCTATATCTTCTTACTTTGCACGGTATTTCAACTATAAACTTCCATTTCAATACACTTTCTTCCTAACTTTAACACTCTTCTCTATCCTGATACAACCAGTTTGTGTCAGAACCAGCTAGCCTCTTCCCCCAGTGGAACAAGGTCGGTGACGTCCCCGGTGAACGACCTCGCCGTGAAACAGTCCGCTCTGCCTGCACTCCGTCTCCCGTTCACTGCAAGTCGTCTGGCTTCGACTCCCCATTTCTTCAGAATTGACATCTCGTTTCTTCAGAATTGACATCTCGGTTCTTCAGAATTGACATCTCGTCTCAGGTTGAAAATTGTCGTTTATACAAGCGTTTGCGAGTATTCTAGATGTATTAGAACTCTTGTTGAAAAGTAGAGGTTTGTTCGGTGATTTTGCGCATCACGTGGATGTTCTGCTGCGCCTTCCATAATAGTGAATTCTGGAATTCAACTGTACATCTTTGTAGTCTCCACTTCCCTATGCTTTAGCTTAGCACATGGTAATTCTCATTTCACTGATGATATATTTTTGACTTCCCCGTTGCTGCTTTGTAACTTGCATTTTTAGCCTACTTTCGATTTTTGCAAAAAATGAAAGTAGACTTATGAGATCAACACAGGGCGAAAAAAGTGTGTCTGTCTGTGTGTGTGTATGTGTGTGTGTGAGTCTGTGTGTGTGTGTGTATGTGTGTGTGAGTCTGTGTGTGTGTGTGTGTGTCTGTGTGTGTTTGAGTGTGTGTACTGTGAATGTCTGTCCCCCCTATCAATTCGAACACGGTGAATGCGAATTGAACGAAATTTGGTACAAAGGTAGCACTAGCAAAGGACACCTCAGTGTCATTTTTTATATCGCCGCCATCTTTACTAAAACTGAATGGCGGCCACTCAAACGTTCAAAACGTAAAATCAAATAACGACTAACCAAATCATCCAATCTCTACCAAATTTGGTAACAACATACCTTCGTATAGGATGCGTCTTGTGACCAAACTACAAGGTCGTCCGCCATACCATTTCAAGATGGCGGCCGTGCGAATTATGCAAACTTTATAATCCATATCATGGGACCCACCAGTTCCGATTATCGAGCCGAGAATCGTTTTAACTGTTCTAAAGGAAGAGGTACGTTCGAAATTAAAAGTTTATTTTGTAATACTATAGTGCAGACGTGATTTTAAAAAGCTGAGCTGATTCAGTAATAAGACAAGATGGCAGCGGATATCTTGTGTCTGACTTATATTTCACTAATTTGAGTATTGCATGCAATATAGCGTACTGATACAAATTAAATAAACTTTGTATGAAATGCTTTATATATAAATAATATACTCCAGTGATGAAATCGTTTAGTATAAATCATTATTTGCTAACAAGTTCTATGTAAGTCATTTTATATAGAACGATATTCGTTGACACAATTAGCTCAGTGGTAGAGCGTTAGCCTATCGCTCAAATGCCTATGGTTCAAACCCGATCAGAGCTAGTTTTTTTGCTTGAAATGTTATATGTTTATTGTTTTGTAATGACTCAGATGTTTTAAAATTAAGCGTTATATTGTGCATATTATGGTGTAAAATATATATTTAATTAAAACATAATTCGCCAGCAGATTTACTCGAGACATCTAGCTGCCAAAAAGGTAACTGCACGTCGACCTACTTATTAACTTCCAGATTTTATTGAAAAGTTTCTTCTTCTGGCCGCTAGAATGCACTCGCTCTGTTAGGATTATATTGTTCGATATTTCACCACTAGATGTCACGACTAGTCTACGTGGGGCTCCATTGATTACTATACCATTGGCATTCTATGCGCATCGAATTTGAAGAATGACAAGATGATACTACGATACATTTTTACTTTTTATTTTAAAGGGTTTGTAACAGCCTATTTTGCGTTACTTGAAAATGTTATTTGAAGTAAAGAACAAAACGATTTCACATAGTAGTTTGTATACACACGTCTCTGTAGGGTCATGGAAAGATTTGTTAATTCAATTAGGGTTTTCGATTCCCGGTCAAAGCATGTGAGATTTTCGAAGTGAAATGCCATGTCCTGTGGTTCGGATTCCACGTAAAAAGGAGGTCCCGTGGCTCAAAATCACAAGATTCACGGTCACGTAAAACTACAATCTTCCTTCCTTTTTTTTCAATTAGGGTTGTGAAAGCCATGCACAACCAGACGTGTAAAGACATGCCTCAACTCAAAGTTGGATGTTGCCCACGGCAGGTCGTATATGTAATAATAATAATAACAATAATAATAATAATAATAATAATAATGTTATTGGTTTTACATCCCTTTTAACTACTGCTGCTTTTAGAGACACCGGGGTGCCGGAATTTTGGCCCGAAGGGGATCTTTAACGTGCCACTAAATGTACTGACACGGCTCCCTCGTATTTGTGCACCCTCAAATGCCAGCTGATTGCGCCAGGATACGAACCTGCAACCTAGGGCCCAGCAAGCGAGAACGTTACCGCTGAGCCACGCAGCCAGTCCGGTCGATTATGTCTCCAGATCCATAACATTCTTGATATACTTCTTATCTTTCTTTCTTTCTTTCTTTCTTTCTTTCTTTCTTTCTTTCTTTCTTCAATGATGGTAGCAGTTTTTATCTAGGTTGTGGCGTTTGGTAGAGGTAAATCGTTTCTAAGGTCTTCAACAAAGAATAGTTCTATTATACTCATTGATAATAACGAGTTATAACTCTACTCATACATTTAGGAGAAAGTAGGCTATATGTTCTTTACTGAACATCTTGTTTTTAATGTAATGTTCAAGTATGCGTTCACACGTAGTAATAGTGAATATCTTCTTGTCAAAAAGAACTTTGTATTAAGCACTGTAATACTCGGCTATATACTGTTCTATTCTGCGTGATAAATGTAGCTTGCTCCTCAAGTTACAGTCTTGCTGTACTACACTCTTCTTCACTACCAACTTTGATAAAGCGTGTCACTGTTATAATAATACTGGCTTCTTCTTGAGGTCTTGACTCGATGAAATCTCAAATTGGAAAGAACTCTCTCGTCCCGTTCTCTGCGCTCGGCAAGTTGCAGTCTCTGTCTCCCCTCTCGTGGTGTGACGTAACTTCTACCACCTCTCCTCACTTCAGTCCGCAGTTCGACCTTCGTTTCTTCTCCTCTTTCATGACGTAACTCTTGCTTCAAGTGGCGTGATGTCTCTCGCAATGTAGACCTCCCACATTCATATAATAGAATATATATCCATCTTTAAATCATTCCTTCTTTCTTGCCTTTCATAATTGCATAAGATGTATAGTATTTCACTCATTTCTATACAGATTTTCACATACTTCTCGAATTTTTAATGAATAAAAGATTTTCATCCACTCTTTTATTTTTCCTGGGTCTTGGTTCATATCCAGATTGGTTCTTTGGTAATGGCCTCAAATAAATTCTGGCGCAGTACCAAAGGGCCTAAATGCAGGGAGTGGAGTGGTCTGTCCGAAATTACAAGCAGGCAGTGTTACTCGTCGGATTCCAAAGGGTAAGTATGTGAAATTTGGTTCAGATCGGTGAAACGGTGTAGATTTGTGCCAAAGGGCCTAAATGCAGAGAGTGGAGTGGTCTGTCCGAAATTACAAGCAGGCAGTGTTACTCGTCGGATTCCAAAGGGTAAGTATGTGAAATTTGGTTCAGATCGGTGAAACGGTGTAGATATGTGCCAAAGGGCCTAAATGCAGGGAATGGAGTGATCTGTCCGAAATTTCATGCAGACAGTGTTACTCGCAAGGGTTCCAAAAGGGTAAGTATACACAGTTTGGTTCAGATCGATGAAACGGTGTACATTTGTGCCAAAGGGCTTAAACGCAGGGAACGGAGTGGTCTGTCCGAAATTTCATGCAGACAGTGTTACTCGCAGGGTTCCAAAGGGTAAGTATACCCATTTTGGTTCAGATAGGTGAATCGGTGTAGATATGTGCTGTAACCTATATTTTATGAGTCCCCCATGACAGTTTTAATGTAGGCTCGTGGGTTTATTATTTCTTTATATCATGTTATCGTGTTGGCAACGTGTTCAATTGCATTGGACACGTCTGCAGTAGACGCAGTGTCATTATTATTATTATTACTATTATCATATACGAATACTTTTTATTATTAATTATTCAATGTATTCTAGGTCACTTTTGACGAGATTCTGAAGCTAGCTCTAATCGTATGTTGTCTAAGAAAGTTTATTAATATTGTTCAGACCACCGAACCAGGAGTCAGGTTAATGTTCTGGTCACACGTGCAGGAGGCAACACTTAATGGACACTATTGTCTCGAGCAGGTATGCTCGCTCACCCAGAGGGGGTGATGAGGAAGCGGCCGAGAAAATGCAATGAGTTGCCTGGACAAACAGGCGTATGACAATAGCAATTCTGAGAAGACTCCCTGGCAGAGGTGCGGCTTGAGGGACGGGCTGTGGCATTCAGACTGACTGCACTGCTTAAGAGATTGTCTCGCTGGACTTTGAGATGTCAGGTTGTGTAGGGTGTCTCTCTTGAGCTGAGCGCTTGGTGTTTCTACGGAAAGCTTGAAGACCGTACGGTACCTCCGAATTGTTTTAGTATGGAGGGTACCACGTGATTGGGTTCTGGCTGTAATGCCACAATCATAGTAGGGCTAATACCCATCAAGATAACTGTGCTAAGTTGAAGAAGACCTTCATGGCGGTAAACCATAATGGCATGGCTGACCAGCTTCAAAGTGGTGATGAAATGGACATATTGGGCAGACGACGGCATTACCGGTAATGTGAAAAACAAATAATAAATCTTTAAAGGCCTAAATATTATTATTATTATTATTATATTATATTATATAGTTTTAATTGCATTTCTTGTGTGTCACTCTTTTTCTTATATTAATCAATTTCTTGCATGATGCAGCTTCAGAATATAAAGTAAATTTAAATTGGATAGTTTCTTTTTAGTTAGATGCATGTAAACCTTCCTTCATCTTTATTAATTTATAGGAGGTTTTGGTAAGGCCTATGTACGAGCCAGTCCTTTCAGAATATCTGCACACGCCCGGAGATGAGAAGAGTTTCGATAAGGTGGATTTGTTCAATTACAGTACTAATTATGTCAGTTTGTTTAAATTTTAAAGAAAGGCCATTTATGAGGCAGAATATTCATTTTTATTTAATTTTTGTATCTTCAAAGTTACAAATGGCTTCTCTGGGTGAAGCCATCTTGTGGCAAGAATTGAAAGATTACAAATGGCGCCCAACTATGGAGTGTGAATAAGGCTGGCTGGTGCATAGTTTGGCAGTACGCACAGGTAATTTGTGAAATCTGATCGGGTATTTTAGGAAGGGTATGTATGTTCAGTGATTTTGGAGGGTATGCTAAGTAATAAGAGTGAGCCTGATTTATTAAAGTTGAGATCTAGAAGTGTTGACCGAAGCACTCTTGGTCATTCTAGAAGAGGCAGGAGTCAGTCAAACAGGCAGACCAATAAGCGGTCAGATTCCACAAATTCGAGAGTAGTTCTTAGTAAAATGGCAGATAAGGATGTGATTTCTGGTACGTTGGAGGGACGTGAGGGGGCCGAGAAAGATGATGTTGCAACTAGCAAGGAGTTAGGAATGGGAGTGAATAGTGACGAGGAAAATGTAGGACTGGGGGAAAACTCACAGATGATCAAGTTAATGGAGCAGATGATGTCTAAATTCAGTAGTAAACTAAGTGATTTAAGTAATAAAATGGATACTCAGAGTAGTGATTTAAGTACTCAAATTAATAATCAAAGTAGTGAATTTAGTACTAAGATAGACATTCAAAGTACGGATTTAGAGAGCAAAATTAATAAGATTGTAGAAAGTATGAGTAAAGGCTATAAGGAAATTCGTCAGGAAATTGCCAGTAGAATTGAGATGGTAGATAAAAGATTCGAGCAAGTTGAGGAGAAGATGAGCTTACAGAGGCAGGGCATTATGGATACTGTTGATAAGCAGATAGGCGAGGTGAGTAATGAGGTAGCCATTGTCAAGAAAGAAGTTAGTGAGAGGTTGATAGTTGTAGAGGAAGAAATGAAGGATATAACTGAGATTAGAAATAAGCAGGTGTCTTTCGAACAGGAGCTAGCGGTTTCTTCAGCCAGAGTAACGATGGTAGATAAGAGTGTAAAAAAGGAGATTAGTGAACTGAAATCCTTTAATGAGAGCGAAAATTTGAAATTAAGAAGAGAGCTGAATCAGGCCAAGTCAAATAAGGAAAATTGTAATCACTCTGTAGGACATAGTAACTTCTATAGGGAATCTGACTTACCTAAATTTAGTGGAAGGCAGTTTAACCCTATGGAGTTTGTTAAAGTTGTTCAGAAGAGGTTTTCGAAAGGGTTAGAAGATGGGACTTTAGACTGGGATATTGTTGAGGAAATCATATCATTAGCTTTTGTGGGGGAGGCTAAATCTTGGTATCAAGTTTTTAGGGGAGGTTTTCAGGGGTTGGAAGATTTTAAGCAGAAGTTTGAGGGAAAGTTCTGGAACGAACAGACTAAAGGAAGAGAAAGAGACAAGATTTCTTTTGGGAGGTATCAGTCGAATCAGGGGGTGAGCATGACGGAGTATTTCCTCACACATGTCCTTATCAGTCAGAATTTAGACACTAGTTCTTCTGAAGGTGATATTGTTAGGCGTATGGCCCGTCATTTTTCTGATGAGGTGAAGATGGCCGTAGTCATGCAGGATGTAAATACGATTAAGGACATGGAACGTGTGTTAGAAAGGTTTGATACTTTGGGTAGAATGGGAGGCAAACGGCAAGAACAGGGAAGGGAAGGAAATTACGATCAGGGGTATCAGGAGGAAGGGAATAGGCATTATGAGCGTAGGAATATTGATAGGCCAGGTAACTCTGTGAGGAATGATAGAGGAAATTTTGTAAATAGGGATAGGGGTGACCAAGGGAATTTTCGGAATAGGGGGCGCGGAGAACAGAGGCAGGCAGAAAATCGGGGACCTGGGGAACAAAGGCAGTTAGAGAATAGGGGGCGTGAAGAAGAGAGACAGCCAGCTCAGCCGAGTAATTTAAACGGGAACAGGGCTCTTTAAGACGGTCAGATAGAGGGTCCCATCCCAGTATTCCAGTTCATGTGTTGAAGAAGATAGAATACGACCTTGATGTTAGAAAGGAATTGTTAGATGACCAGGTTGAGGTTATGCAGGAGAGATGTGAGCCTACGTTGATCAGTCCTGTGATTAAAGTGAAGATATGGGGTCAAGTCGTCGATGCCTTATTGGACTCAGGGAGCATGTGTTCTTGCATTAAGGCAGGCTTTTATGATGAGGTTAAGAGTAAAGGAGAAGTCATAGAGGAGATTCCTGTGTCCAATATATTTATATTGTCTGCTGTTGGGACTAAGTCACAGAGAGTGCGTAGACAGGTTGTCGCACCTATGTACATTGATGAGAAATGTGGTCGTCAGAGTTTTCTAGTGGTCGCGAATTTAGTGTATCCTGTCATATTGGGTGCGGATTGGTTAAGCAGTCAGATGTGTAAGCTTGATTACGGCGAATCTAAGGTGAGATTCAAGTGGGGTGAGAATTTTGATACGATTAGTCTGAGTTATCAGGTGGACTCGGGAACTTTTGTGAGTATATCAGTGTGTGTCCAGGTTTTAAATGAAGAGGAAGAAGTCAGTGAGGTTAGTAGCGACATGGTATCAGAGGATATTCAAAGTTGTAGTATGGTAGTGGAAGAGGAGCGTGAAGGCGAATTTTCAAGTGTTGTGGAAGATACCATGTTGGAGGTAGAGCAGAAGGCTCAGTTGTTAGAAGTCTTGAGAGAGCACAGTGAGGTGTTCTCTGACAAACCTGGTAGGACACATGTTTACGAGCATAGTTTCGATATCACCGATAGGTCTAGTTTTAATGGTGTTAGATACCCGATACCACACGCCCATGTCAAAGCAGTGGATGATGTCATTTCGCAGATGCTAGACGATGAGGTGATCGAATTCAGTAGGAGCCAGTATGTCAATCCGTTGGTAGTAGTGATTAAGAAGGATGGGTCAGTTAGGCTATGTTTGGATGCAAGACAAGCTAACAAACGCATTGCGCCGGATCATCAGCGACCGGAAACTACTGAGGATTTAGTTCAGAGATTTGGGGGTAAAGAATGGCTGTCCACATTAGATTTGAGTGCTAGTTTTTGGCAGGTACCCTTACGGAAGGAGGATAGGCAATTCACGGCTTTTTGTTACAAAAACCAGCTGTTACAATTTACACGGATTCCTTTTGGTATGAAAACATCGTCAGCTGGGCTCATTCGCGCACTTAACATCGCTCTGGGACACGACACAGGGGATTTCACAGCCAGTTACATCGATGACTTAGTCATCGCATCACGTACATTTGGGGAACACATGGAACACCTTAGAATCGTTTTGGGGAAGTTGCATCGGGCCGGGTTCACAGTGAAACTTAAGAAGGCGACCTTTTGTGCACAACAGATCACGTTTTTAGGCCACACTATTACACCACAGGGGGTTACGCCAGAAGGGTCGAAATTAGACAACATAATCAACACTCGGACACCACGTAACGTCAAACAACTTCGCTCTTTTCTGGGGGTATGTAATTATTTCAGGAGGTTTGTACTGCGGTATTCGCAGCTGTGCGGGCCATTTAGCGGGTTACTTAAACAGAATTCTAAGTGGGTTTGGGAAAAGGAACACGATGAGGCATTCATCAAACTTAAAGAGGGTTTTAGGGATGCTGTCACACTTAGGTACCCCGGGCAGGATAGTCAGTATATAGTGATGACAGATGCTAGCGACCTAGGTTTAGCAGGGGTGCTTTGTCAAAAGGATGGGGATGGTAATCTAGGCATCGTGTCACTCGCTAGTAGAGGTCTAAATTCCGCGGAGAAAAGATACACTACTAGTGAGAAGGAATTGCTAGCCATTGTGTATTCGCTGGGTAAGTTCCGGACCTATGTGCTTGGCCGCAAATTCCTAATCTATACAGACCATAACGCACTTACGTTTCTTAGGACATGTAGGATAACCTCGAACCGGCTTTCTAGGTGGATATTGGCGATCCAAGAGTACGATTTTGATATATCTCATGTAAAAGGGTCAGAAAACGAATTCGCGGATTTTGTGAGTCGCCACCCAGAAATTGCTGGGGAGGGAGTTGAAGCTAGAAGAGAGGAAGGAATTTTGGTCTGTGTAACTAGGATTTCAGATAGGGACGGGGAGAGGTTAAAGTTGGGTAAAATGAGAGCGGAACAATGCAAGGACGAGGAGATTCAGGACATTTATCGGGAACTCGAGGAAATGGAACATATGAGCATTGCTAAGAGGGGTAATAAGGAATTCAGGCTTTTTAACGACTTGCTAACTAGGAAATGCTTTGGCGAGAGATGGTGCGTGTGGGTTCCTAAGTCTTTGAGGTATGATATTATCTGGTTTTATCATAAGGAGTTAGGCCACTATGGTGCAGAGAAGGTGTTGGGTGCTATTCAGGAGAACTTCTTCTGGAAAAACATGGGCAGGGAAGTCAGAAAAACCCTAGCAACATGTGAGTTGTGTCAGAAGTGCAAGCACCCCACAAGGTATTTAGAAGGGCCAAGGCAGGCTGTTTTAACTCAGAAACCAGGTGAGTTGGTGTGTGTTGACCTCTATGGGCCGTTGGTGAAGTCTCAGTATGGCTACCAATATGTGTTTGTCGTTGTTGATGCCTTTTCTAAGTATGTTAAGCTCTATCCCCTAAGACAGGCCACGGGGAGGGGTTGTGAAAATTGCATACTGGGGAAATATGTTCCGGAGTTTGGTAAGCCACTCCGAATACTCTCAGACCACGGTTCTCAGTTCACCTCGAAGATATGGAGGACCAAGTTGAGTGAACTGGGAATACAGTGTACGTATTCCTCTATTAGGTATCCCCAAGGAAACATGTCTGAGAGAGTAATGAGAGAACTAGGGCGCATGTTTAGGACTTATGTGAGTGAGCGACATAATGCCTGGTTTTCGATGCTTGAGGACGTTGAGCGTTGGCTCAATGTAACTAAACACGAGAGCACGGGTCGCACTCCCATAGAAGTCCAGCTGGGCAGGAAGCCTGTCAGCGAACTTGCCATGATTTTGGGTTTGAGGACAGGGGAGGCCGTACCCAGAGATTTAAGTATCAGGTTAGCTGGGGAACATTTATGTAAGGCCAGTAAGAAACGGCAGAAGCAGCAAGGGAAGCGGGCAGGAGATAAGTTAGATGTAGGTGACCTTGTGCTTTTGAGGGTGCCTCATGTCTCGTCCGCAGACCAGAAATTGGTGAGTAAATTTTTTCATTTGTATGAAGGACCGTATGAAATTGCACGGAAATTAGGGGCCTGTGCGTACGAGCTCCTTACAAAGGACGGAAGGGTGCTAGGGATTTACAATATTTCCAATCTGAGGATGTACATATCCTAGTAGCCCTGTTGGTTGTGTATATATTTGTGGAAGGAAGGAGTTAGGATTTTGGAAGGGAAGTCATGCCTAAAAGGATTGCTTTTTATTCTATGGTATAGGACCAAATGAATGAAAAGCAAGGGGGCGTTCTGTAACCTATATTTTATGAGTCCCCCATGACAGTTTTAATGTAGGCTCGTGGGTTTATTATTTCTTTATATCATGTTATCGTGTTGGCAACGTGTTCAATTGCATTGGACACGTCTGCAGTAGACGCAGTGTCATTATTATTATTATTACTATTATCATATACGAATACTTTTTATTATTAATTATTCAATGTATTCTAGGTCACTTTTGACGAGATTCTGAAGCTAGCTCTAATCGTATGTTGTCTAAGAAAGTTTATTAATATTGTTCAGACCACCGAACCAGGAGTCAGGTTAATGTTCTGGTCACACGTGCAGGAGGCAACACTTAATGGACACTATTGTCTCGAGCAGGTATGCTCGCTCACCCAGAGGGGGTGATGAGGAAGCGGCCGAGAAAATGCAATGAGTTGCCTGGACAAACAGGCGTATGACAATAGCAATTCTGAGAAGACTCCCTGGCAGAGGTGCGGCTTGAGGGACGGGCTGTGGCATTCAGACTGACTGCACTGCTTAAGAGATTGTCTCGCTGGACTTTGAGATGTCAGGTTGTGTAGGGTGTCTCTCTTGAGCTGAGCGCTTGGTGTTTCTACGGAAAGCTTGAAGACCGTACGGTACCTCCGAATTGTTTTAGTATGGAGGGTACCACGTGATTGGGTTCTGGCTGTAATGCCACAATCATAGTAGGGCTAATACCCATCAAGATAACTGTGCTAAGTTGAAGAAGACCTTCATGGCGGTAAACCATAATGGCATGGCTGACCAGCTTCAAAGTGGTGATGAAATGGACATATTGGGCAGACGACGGCATTACCGGTAATGTGAAAAACAAATAATAAATCTTTAAAGGCCTAAATATTATTATTATTATTATTATATTATATTATATAGTTTTAATTGCATTTCTTGTGTGTCACTCTTTTTCTTATATTAATCAATTTCTTGCATGATGCAGCTTCAGAATATAAAGTAAATTTAAATTGGATAGTTTCTTTTTAGTTAGATGCATGTAAACCTTCCTTCATCTTTATTAATTTATAGGAGGTTTTGGTAAGGCCTATGTACGAGCCAGTCCTTTCAGAATATCTGCACACGCCCGGAGATAAGAAGAGTTTCGATAAGGTGGATTTGTTCAATTACAGTACTAATTATGTCAGTTTGTTTAAATTTTAAAGAAAGGCCATTTATGAGGCAGAATATTCATTTTTATTTAATTTTTGTATCTTCAAAGTTACAAATGGCTTCTCTGGGTGAAGCCATCTTGTGGCAAGAATTGAAAGATTACAGTGCCAAAGGGCCTAAATGCAGGGAATGGAGTGGTCTGTCCGAAATTTCATGCAGACAGTGTTACTCGCAGGGTTCCAAAGGGTAAGTATACACATTTTGGTTCAGATCGGTGAAACGGTGTAGATTGGTGCCAGAGGGCCTAAATGCAGGGAATGGAGTGATCTGTCCGAAATTTCATGCAGACAGTGTTACTCGCAGGGTTCCAAAGGGTAAGTATACCCATTTTGGTTCAGATCGGTGAATCGGTGTAGATATGTGCCAAAGGGCCTAAATGCAGGGAATGGAGTGGTCTGTCCGAAATTTCATGTGAACAGTGTTACTCACAGTGTTCCAAAGGGTGTGTATACAAATTTTGGTTCAGATCGGTGGAAAGGTGTAGATTTGGGTTCCAAAGGGTAAGTAGGCTATACAAATTTTGGTTCATATCGGTGAAACGCTGTAGATTTGTGCCAAAGGGCCTAAATGCAGGGAATGGAGTGATCTGTCCGAAATTTAACATAGCCTAAACTATTCCTCTTGAATCTGGCTATCATATACGAAAATAGTTTTTCGAATCCGACTGGTAATTCCATAGATTAGCGCGTTTAAACACACAAACACACAAACTCTTCAGCTTTATTATATTAGTATAGATTGCACTACACGCAAAGGGGTCTGGGGCGTAAGCCTCAGTTTAGATTTGTTTTGTTTGTAGGACAGTAATTACCACGAGGACAATTTCTAGACTGGGCGTGATTTACTCACATTTCTCAGTGGGCGCGTGTTTCGCACAACCGTTACAATGACCATGTAAAAGAATAAGTCAAGTTGCTATGACTTCATGTATGATGTCAGGCTGACTCGGCTAAAGTACCGGTGGAGTGGCATGTAAACGAACTCTTGAGTACGTATTTGATATTTGATAATCTCGGTGCATTTTTAGCATCCGTGAGAGCACACATGTACCCACTCTAGTGGTCAAGTTGAGCGTCAAATAATTACGCACCACCTCGTGGTGTACTGACTAGCACTCTTGGCTGTCGCCCCGGACGTTCGGGTTCGAATCTCAGCTTTTCCAATACATTTAATTCTGTTCTGAGGGCTGGAACTAGGTATACTCAACCTCGTAGGCAAAACTGAGAAGAGTTTGGTTCGATTTCCACCTCAGCCATATTGGAAATGGTTTTCCGTAATTTCACCACTTCTGCTCCAGGCAAATTTTGGGATGGTTCTTAACTACTGGCCATGGACGCCTTCTTCCCAATCCTCACCTGAATTACAAATACATATACTAATACAGCTATCACAATAACATAGGTTATCAGACACAATTACACACACACACACACACACACACACACACAACTACACAGGGCGACTGACCACGATGTGCAAGGCCTTTAAATGAAACGACAACAAAAGAATTATGGTAAAGACAACCGCCGACCCCACCCCAATTTGTGCACTGTATGTACTGTAGGCCTGTATACTAATACTAGCAACCCACCCTGGGTTCGCCCGGTATTTTTAACGGTTGACCCAGTGTAAGCTTAAAAGGTGCATGGACGGTAGGTTTTTCTTCGACTCGATTCACTGAAATCATTACTGATTGACTTCCTTTGGACATAAATGAATGTTTTTTCTACAGAAACTATCCTAGAGAAATCCTTTACAGAATGGTGAACACTGCATCAAAATCTATCCAGTGGTTCTCGAGATTACTCGTTACATCTAAGAATCGGGGACCTTGTTTTATAATATGTAATATAATAATAATAAATGATAATAACCCCTACACTACAGCCCATGAAGGGCCTAGGCCTACCAAGCGACCGCTGCCCAGCCATTTGGCCTGCAGATATTGGGGTGACCCGTGATCAGCGCATCGGGTCACCTCGGCCGTAAATCCTGGTTTTCGTGATCGGGGCGCTGCCTCACTGTCAGACAACTACTGAATTGTCCGCACGAGGCTGAGTGCACCCCGTTCCAGCCCTAACGTCAGTTTCTAAAATTTCTGACGGAGACGGGAATCGAACCCGGGGCCTCCGGGTGAGAGGCAGTTGTGCTACCCCAACACCACGGGGCCGGCATTTTCATACTATGTAGATATATAAAAGTCTACTCGTAGTGGTGCCTGTTACTCTTTCATGCAAAAACTATTCAACAGATTTAGCTGAAATTTTGCATGAACATACTGTAGTTTGTATACCAAGAAAAACCATAGGACTATTGCCGTATGTAAATATTTCATCGTTTTAATATGGTTATAAAATAGGTTAGGAATAGTTACGTTTCTTTTCAGTAGTAGGTGCTACCACGTCCCACCCGGCAAACAGGTATCCATGGCTAGTTGCATACATTGACCCTTGCCCATGCTTTTCGCTGCCTGGTTTTCGCTTTTCGATTCAGAGTTTATTTAGCCTACTTACAGTAGGTTAGAACAATAAAACTGTTTGGAGTGTAAGGTACACACATAAGTACATTTTAACCCCTACAAAGGACGGCTAATCAGCCAATCTTATATATAAAAGTGAAAGTCTGTCTGTATGTATGTATGTGGGTATGTGGGTATGTACGTATATTTGTTCCGTATACAAATCTACACCGTTCCACCAATCTTAATCAAATTTTGCATTCACATAGTTAGGACCCAGAAGGAACGGCTGGCTACATGAATTTTCGATGGACTTTTTCATTCTTCTGATTTCGGCCATTTTTCACTCGAGGAAAGGCTAATTTAGTCAGAAAATAAACTGATAAATTAGTAGCAAGGCCGGCATCTCCATGGCAACAATAGCTCAAGACTGGACCACCAAGTTTCCATCTCGGTAAGAGGCCATGCTACACCCACTGCCAGCTAGATCACATCCCTCCAAGCTGCTTTTAACTGCCTGTACATTTAACACAAGACAAGATAGGTTACAGCACCAGCCGACTGTGATCGCCGCGGCATTTTCACTGCCAGCTGGATCGCATCCCTCCTGGCTGCTTTAAACTGCCTGCCCGCTTTAAACTGCCTGCCCATTCAACACTCAGACGCGTACAGGATATTTCATTTCTTACTACCGCCTATTTGAGTTTTTGGACTTGGCTACATCCATAAAAATTTAAACAATAGACAAATCATTTTCTAAATGAAACATTGTTTTAACTTCAAGTAAGTTATCGTATTTATTAAAGTTATATTAATTCAATGTCATTTAAATTAGAATTGCATAATGATTTTAATCTAGTTTTTCATCTTAGTCACTTTTATAATTATATTTATTTTTTCCATTGCTTTCTTTTTAGACACCATATACTTTGAGCTAACCTCTTTACCAAGAGTTTTACTTTCCACCACGTCGTGTTACTTGAAGCCGCTTTGATTAGAAAAGGCTTATGGATCTTTAAGCATACAGGCTCTTCATTAATTATACACGGATTGGTGAAGTATTGATATTCCAAGTCTGCCATTTCATGCTTTTGACCTTCCCAATACGGAACTGTGAATGTAGTGTCTACTGTTTGTCATACATCATCTTTAGCACCTGTAGGCTGATCATCGTCACCAACTACATTTCATTTTATTCTAAATTTTCTATCCTAAATATATGGTGCACCATATTAGGTTCAATAACCCATCTTATTACAGTGCTACGTTTTATTTTGTTTTAAATATGTTTTTTTAGCTGATGAAGGGGATAAAATTTGATTAATCCCCGACACATGTACTAAGAACAAGTCCAATTATTAATTTTCTTTAGAGTATTGATTCAGGTGGGTGTACAATTCTTATTTAGAACTATTCTAATAAAATACAGGGAAAAGAAATGCTTCCGGCCGCCGAAGAATGGGATGTTGATTAATTTAGGGGCTTTGTAACAACGTGCTCATGTAGCCCCGTGTACTTGGCTGTGTGTTGAATTTATCTGATACAAAACACAACTTCACCATTAACATCAATACAAAACAAATGTCTGTAACAGTGACTTCAAAAAGCAGCGATCACAGTGGGTTGGTGCTACTCTTAGCGTCTGTATTTGGACACGAGGTTGTACGCATAAACCAATACTGTAATCGTTTAATGGGCAGGCAGTTTAAAGCAGCCAGGAGGGATGCGATCCAGCAGGCAGTGGCCACACCATTTATTATCTAAAGCACGATAAGAACATTATAAACCTGAACGCAATAAAAATCTGAAACAGTATTTCTTTTATTAACAGGGGACGTAATAGGGAAATTAAATTAAAAAAGAAATACATTGGCAAACCCTGCATTCGACATACTATTGCAGATTGTTCTTAAAGTAGCATTATTTATTGTGATTAGATTTCGTATGATAAGGACCAAAGAGTAACTGCGGCGTTGGTAACAGAGTTTGCCACCAGGACCGATGTGGCGGTAGTAACACAGAATGACACCAGGTACCGCAATGGACACAGACAATCCAAAGACATAAGTGTTGACCAAAGAGGACATAAATAAAGTGTTGACAAGGGTTGCGGTTGCCATGACTACAGTTTGGTTATTGACAAACGAGTCCTGTTCTTTGTACATGTATCTAATCTCATATTTCTTCAAATAAAAAGTGTATTCGTCCCACATTTTGCTGACCCCAATATTATCGATTGTTTCTTAAAACACGCTGGAGGATGTGAAAGAACAACTGCGTCAGCTTGAGACACAGAAGTTACTACTGCAGCAACACATAGCATAAACATAACCACCTCAACGGCCTTCATCCTCACAGGTCAGTACCCATGTAAGCATAGTTGCAGTGAAATTACCATCGTGGTTACCCCAAAGACTCCCGAATATACCAGTGACGTGTAAATAGTGTTGTACATATATTATTCCCATGTGAATCAATGACGCCACGAACGCTGCAATGCTGCATACCAATAAACCAGCCCACAAACTAAGCAAACAACCAGCCAATCAACCAAATGAAAATCGCTCCACTTACGCTAATGGGCTCAATCAGGCCAGCAACAACGAATTACAACCAACGTATGAGATTTCCAAACTGTTTTCAACAGTAGCCACATCAACTCAAAGGGGGTTTGGCGTGGCGGTAGTAACACAGTTTGCCACCAGGAGAGATGTGGCAGTAGTAACACAATTTGACACCTGGAAACGCCATGGGCAGAGACCATCCAAATACATTAGTGTTGACTAAGGCCAGCGTTTGCCATGAGTGCAGTTTGTTGGTTGACAAACGAGTTCTGATCTTTGTACATGTATCTGATATTGGCTCTCAAAATAAATTGTGTTCATCCCACAATACGTTTGCATAAGAATACGATACCGTACTTCTAGGTAGATTTCATTAGAAAGCTAACTATTGCAATGGGTACCATGTTTCGACTTCCGGAAAATTTCGACATATCTTCGCGTTTCATATCCCCCAGACCCCAAAACCACCGTCAGTTCAAAAGTTTATATATAATTTATGTATATATATATATATATATATACGTATATATATATAAATCTCGGTCGAGTTCGTTACTGGGCTAAATCGCTCGTAGGGGGTGAAAATGGACAATATTCCCCTAATAATTACCTAAAACATTTGTCTGAAAGAATTTTTGATATGACCCATCATTACGCCAAGGGATGAGAAAAATGATTTCGAAATTATAAGAAAATGCCAAGAGCTATCAGTGGTTGCCATGGCAACACTACTAAATTGATGAGGGATGAGCCATCAGACGTCGCCATGACAACGCACTTGCACGAGATCAGATTCAGATTTCCATCTGACTAAGTGTGAAGCGGCTTCGGTGACGTAACTGGTAGCATGCTGAACTTCTATGCCCAAGGTCACGGGTTCAAAGCCGGCCAAAGTCGTCGGATTTTCTAAGAGCGCTAAAATTCCTCAGTATGCTTTCCTTTGGAGGGGAAGTTCCAACGTTCGTTGCGAATTGCTGGTTGCGGTGGTATCTAGTAGCCAAGTTCACAGCTAGGTGTCGTTGACGGTAGTATCTGGTAGCAACATTAGGAACTACTGCTTGAAATTGACCGTCTGCAGTCCTTACCTGAATTACAAACTAATACAGCCATTAAATTCACACCGTTTATCAGACAGATTCTACACTCACCCAAAGTACACGGGGTTACATGACCGCGTTGTCGCAGCCCCTAAACTGAGGAACCATCCAAAATCTCTGCGGGAGATATAATTTTGCCTGAATAAGTAACAGACCGTTACATAGTTACACATCAGTGTCGAAACCTTGCATAAGGACAGTGTGGCCACAAGTATAAAAATGGACTCAAAATGACAAGAAGGTTATTGTCATCATAAGACAATAAAATGTTTATAATATGCATAAAATGACGAAAAACAAAGTTAATTAATCTCCAATTATAAAATACTTTCTCGCAATAAATGATGTCTGATCCTTCTACGAAAACCTGCATATTCTGCCTATTTTCGCCTATCCCCAAGTTTGTCCGGTGAAATCTACCTCCGCCTTCCTGCGTGCCGAGAGGACTTTTTCCCTATGTATTAGCCATTTTAGTGCTTACTGACGAATGATATTGTATAACGGTGTAGTTATCACGGATTATAAACACCTTGAACTCCGCTATAGCATTTTTGAGATCATTACGGTATGGGTTTAGAGAATATATTTCTTATCTTACGGAATACTTTAGGGGCTAAAGAAGCCCAATGTGTTCTCAATCAATGCATCTTACTTGAAATTATACTGGGATTATACGTTGCTGCATTTACTTTAACTAGGTGAGATAGGTTGGTTGGTTCCTCCCTTTAGGGACTGCTACAACGCGGTCATGCAGCACCGTGTACTTTGGATGTGTGTAGAATCTGCCTGACAACCGGAGGTAATTGTGATGGCTGAATTATTGTGTGTTATATGTAATTCAGGTAGGGACTGCAGACAGTCAGTTTTAAGTAGTTCCTACTTTTGCTACCAAATGCTACCGCCAACGACACCTAGCAGCAAACTTGGCTAATAGATACTCCCGCAACCAGAACCTGACGGTGACCGTTGGAACTTAATAGCATGAATCAAATTCAACCTACATATTTTACCTTTACACGAGTGTAGTTAGTGGAAGGTTATTGTACATCACATAAATCTATGTCCTATGACGTGGGCCCACCGGCTTTACTTCCCCTCCTAAGGTAGGCATACTGAGGTATTTTTAACGTTCTTCAAAAATCCGATAACTTCGGCCGGGTTTCAACCCGTGACCTTGGGCATAGAAGTTCAAAATGCTACCAAATACGCCACCAAAGCCGCCCAATATGAGATAATAGGCATGTTAATACAGCAAGCAATATTATTCCCTTTTTTTTAGCGTATGGCTTTTAGTGCCGGGAGTGTCCGAGGACATGTTCGGCTCGCCAGGTTTTGTAGCTGCTTCGAGACGTACACCCGTTGGGGAGGAGAGTTGGAATGGAAGGACGAGGAGTTGGAAGGTAGCGGCTGTGGCCTATAGTTAGGGACCAACCCCGGCATTTGCCTGGAAGGAAGATGGTAAACCACAGAAGACCATCTTCAAGGTTGCCGGCGGGGGGATTCGAACCTCCTCGCCTCCCGGATGTGAGTGACTGCCAGCAGTCATGCCGTAACGACCACGGCTAACTCACCCGGTTACTATTCCCTAAAATGCAGCTATAGTAGCCTACCCACTGACCTATGTACATGAATAAGCCATTTCTCATTAATCACACCATTTGTGCGGGGTTAAAAATCGTAAGTATATTTGACTCCAGAATGATGACTTTATATTCCAAATATTGAATAATTTAAATATTGTTTCCTTTCAAAAAGGTATTGCAACAATTTAAAAATGAAGGAGAACTATGTAACAAGACGTCTAAATTACACCCATTACAACAACAAAAAAATCCTCTCGGCACGCCGGAAGGCGGAGGTAGATTTCACCGAGCAAACTAGGGGATAGGCTATAATAGGCAACATATTATGCAGGTTTTTGTAGAAGGATCAGACCTCATTTATTGCGAGAAAGTATTTTACAATGTAATTGGAGCTCAATTAACTTTTCTTTCGTCTTACTATGGATATTTTTAACATTCTTTTGTCTTAGGGGGACGGTAACCTTCTTGTCATTTAGGGTCCATTTTTATACTTGTGGTTACACTGTCCTTATGCAAGGTTTGGAACTGATGTGTAACTATCTAACAGTCTGTTACTTCTTCACGTCAAATTTTATCTCCCGCAGAGTTGTTGGTTGATTCCTCAGTTTAGGGCTGCGACAACGCGGTCATTTAACCCCGTGTACTTTGGGTGTGTGTAGAATCTGTCTGATAAACGGTGATAGTTGTGATGGCTGTATTAGTCTGTAATTCAGGTAAGGACTGCAGACGGTCAATTTCAAGTAGTAGTTCCTAATGTTGGTACCAAATATACCGTCAACGACAC
Source organism: Meconema thalassinum (assembly GCA_946902985.2). Lineage (NCBI taxonomy): Eukaryota > Metazoa > Arthropoda > Insecta > Orthoptera > Tettigoniidae > Meconema > Meconema thalassinum. Next base: position 1,238,957,285 of record OX336388.2, on the reverse strand, counting down.
TTAGCTGTGAACTTGGCTACTAGATGCCACCGCAACCAGTAACTTGCAACGTACGTTGGACTTCCCCTCTGAAGGAAAGCATACTGAGGGATTTTCAGCGCTCTTTGAAAATCCGACGATATCGGCCGGCTTTGAACCCGCGATCTTGGGCATAGTTCATCATGCTACCAGCTAGGCTACGTCACCGAAGCCGCTTCCCACATAGTCAGATGTAAAACTGAATGTGATCTCGTTGTCATGGCAACATCTGATAGCTCATCCGTCATCAATTTAGAGGCGTTGTCATGGTAACCTCTGATAGCTCTGGGCATTTTCTTCTAATTCCGAAATCATTTTTCTCATCCCTTGGCGTAATGGTGGGTTGTATCAAAAATTCTTTCAGACAAAAGTTTTAGGTAATTATTAGGGAAATATCGTCCATTTTGTACAGTTATGATATTGTGCCTATAAAGAGAGATATGATTAATGTTTCCAGAAAAACCCACTTTTGTCCACCCCATTGGCCAATGGTTGGTGCTATCAAAAAACATTTTTAACATAAATTTTTGGCACTTATCCGGCACATAACATGAACTTTGAAGGGATTCGATATTTCACATATTAAGAGAGTTATAGTGATATTACACCTTTTCGAAAAAAGCCCCCCATTTTTACCCCCTTCGACCGATTTTACCCATTAACGAACTCGACCGAGATTTTATAGGGATACATATTATGTAAAAAATTCAAAGTTATTGGTGTAAAATTACGGCAGTTATCGTGTCCACAAGAAACTGATATATATATATATATATATATATATATACTGTATATACTGTACATATATAGATAATATATACATATGTACATAAATTATATATAAACTTTTGAACAGACGGTGGTTTTGGGGTCTGGGGGATGTGAAACGCGAAGATATGTCGAAATTTTCCGGAAGTCGAAACATGGTACCCATTGCAATAGTTAGCTTTCTAATGAAATCTACCTAATAAAGACTATCAGGAAAGTACTGTACTTGTGAGACTAGGTCCTTGAGAAATGTGCATATACAGCCCTTTTTGTTATTGATGCATTCTCTACTACGTTATTGTACTCCACAGTACTTTTCGCCTAGATTTACAGTGAGTTAATATTGCACTTGATTAACTTCAGAACCCAGGAGAACTATGTTTTAAACTCACTTAGGGGCAAAGTGAATATACCTTGCGTAATATATTGGCATGTATCTTTCTATAACATATAAATACTCCTCCCGGGCAACGCCGGGTAAATTAGCTAGTATTGTATAAAACGGAACCTGTTCAACGCGTAAATGGAAACAAATTTAACCGATATCATTGTTCAAAACGTCCTGTATAATGTGGAACTTGAACTTTTACTGTGTAAGTTTGGTACACCTGATACTGGAGGCATTTGTCTGCTCTAAACTAGGTCTAGGGCCTGGTTTTCCCAAATTCCTTGAAGGATTGGATTTACTCCATCTGCTTATCTGACTAGTGACGGCGAAGAAACTGGAATTTATTTTCTTTCATGGATATTGTTATCTTGTACAGTATTTGAGCCCATTTCACGCAGTTTTAAAATGACCTTCGTATCCTATCACTTGATTTATGTCGATTGTAAAGTTGTACGTGTCATTAACATTGAACAAAGCTTGTTGAAGGGAGTGAAAGGAAACATTACCTGTGCGTCAAATTACATCAAGCTTCATGTGTTATTGAGATGTCACAAAAACTGGACTAAAATACAGAGGTGTAACATTTTTCTCTAATTTTGTTCAATCAGGAAATATTACTTGATCCCAGTAGATTCTGCTTTGGACAAGTATTACCGTTATCATTGTTGTTGTTTTATTTGATGGCCGTGGGCATCGTGGTAATTTAGCCCTGTGTATTTAGGTGTGTGTGGAATTTGTCTGATAACCTGTATTTGTGGTGTCTGTAGTAGTGTGTGTATTTGTAAATTGGGGATAAGATTGGGCAGGAGGCAGTCATGGCATTAAGTTAGGATTAAAGAAAGCTTTCCAGTCGGTCAACACAAATTGTGCCCAATTACATCAGGCGGGAAGCAAGTATTTACATATCCTAACCTGAAATAAAAACGAGTTATTATTACAAACGAACACGCTTTTTATGTACAAACTGGATGTGTGACACAACAGATCTAAGCCATTTCATATTTCCAACTGAGTGCCAATTCCTGTGCTAAATGCAATCATGTTAGCACTGCTGAAAAAATTGCAATAACACCCTCTAGCAATAAAATATTTAACTCCTCTAAACCAGGTGGCTCATTTGCCCCGTACAATCTACTTTTTGGTGTCTCGCATGTACTAATGATGAACGGGAGGTCTAATAACGGAATTCCTAAGGGGTAACCTTTAATGCAAGCAGGTTACGTCAGCATGCCAAGAGATAACCAGACGGGCGCCTGCTGCATGTTTCTCAGTGCTCCTGTGTAATGCGCCCCATTGCGTTATGGAACCTCGAACTTCGACGGCATTACGACCAGCTTCTCCATAGATTAGTATGATGTCCGTGTACTCGTTTCTTATTACACCACCCATTGTCCATATGTTGCTAGAAACTGTCGTGTTGTACCATATATGAGCCTATTACGCCCTTATAACGCAATGGGGCTTAATAGACGGGAAGCGCTCGAGGAACATGTAGCGAGCGGCCGTCCGGTTGTTATCACTTCGTATTCTGACGTAATCTGCCAGCATGCAGTGTGACCCCTGTGGGAATCAGTTATTAGGCATCCCATACAGCAGTAGGGTAAGTGGGACACTTGTGGGTAGATTTCATGGGGCAAATGAGCCACCACCTGGTATAGTGAAAATGAAAATCCACAGCCTGCTTCCAGTCTCCGACCGGGTCAGGAATGGAATGAATGAAGCCCCCATCTAGCGGCGAGGATATGAACTGTGCCGGCTGCCGAGGCCTGACGCACTCCTCTGGGGCAATGATTAAATGGATGACAGATGAAATGAAATGATAGTGGAGAGTGTTGCTGGAATGAAATTTTGACAGGAAAAACCGGAGTACCCGGAGACAAACCTGTCTGCCTCCGTTTTGTCCAGCACAGATCTCACATGGAGTGACCGGGATTTGAACCACGGACCCAGCGGTGAGAGGCCGGCGTGCTGCCGCCTAAGTCACGGAGGCTTTTACCTGGTATAGTCATATTACCTAATACATATAGACAATTTTTCAGATTCTCTTGGCGGCCGCCACCTTACAGTGCACGAGTTCGATATTTTCTTCCGAATATAAACATATGGGAAGCATAGAATTTTTACTCTGCTTTCTGTCTTAGCAGAGATCCCGCTTACTAAGTTTGCTGAACTTTCATAGGGATATACTATAGTTATATCTCACTGAAATACAGTATATAATTTCCTGGCTGAAATATTGTTTCACGTATATACTTTTTCTGGAACCCAGGCAGAAAGTAAGCACACTGCAGCAGGTTCTTTGCCGCGCGCTGACAGGTTACAGATAGGAACTTCTCTCGCAAAGTGGCTTACACAACTTAGCTTTTTCTTCGGGGAGAGTGACTTCATCTCAAGAGAGACGGAAATCTTCGTAATGTGGTTTAAGGAAGGAATCGTATTACCAAACTTTTCTCTACAAAGTAAGAGGGGCTTAAGGACAGTTGACGTATTACTTCCCATGGGGGCGAGCATTAGTACAGACACTTAATTCAATAGATCCTTTCTTCAGTGGCTACTAAGTGATAGTCATTCGCAGTTCTCTCGCATCACCGCCCAACAGACTATTTGTCTTTCGAAGATAGACTACCATTATCTGGAATGTTTCAAATCAAAGTGCAGAGAATGTCGAATGACTTGGGATTCAAACTTGGTATCCTAGATCAGGCCCTTCAATTAAATATTCTCCAAGACCACCACATAATATATTAATTTTACAATAATTTATTAAAGTACTCAGGGGAGGGGGGCGAGTGAAAATAAATAATGCGAAATTTAGGTCAAACATCTAACCGTGTTTGCAATAGCAAAATAAACCTGTGTTATGTTCTAAGAATCTGGAAAAACATTTTACGAATTTAAATATATTGCCTGGCAACCTGCAAAACAAAACTTTTCCGCCCACTCTTTGTTAAACTGGCGATTTTCTGTGTCCATTGTCCTATGTGTACTGCATGACATGACTGTCTTTTGCTCCTTAACAATATAACATACTTCACACCACTATATTACCGACAGTAGTGGCTACGCTGGCTTTTTTTTTTATAGCGTATGGCTTTTAGTGCCGGGAGTGTCCGAGGAAATGTTCGGCTCGCCAGTTTTGTAGCTGCTTCGAGACGGACACCCAATGGGTGAGCTACAAGTACCGTTGGGGAGGAAGGTTGGAATGGAGGGGCGAGGAGTTGGAAGGTAGCGGCTGTGGCCTATAGTTAGGGACCAACCCCGGCATTTGCCTGGAAGGATGATGGGAAACCACAGAAGACCATCTTCAAGGTTGCCGGCGGGGGGATTCGAACCTCCTCGCCTCCCGGATGTGAGCGACTGCCAGCAGTCATGCCGTAACGACCACGGCTAACTCACCCGGTGCTACGCTGGCTAATGCGCAGCGTTAGGCCATGGGGCCAAGCTCTCTGCTGACTCGGTAGACGCGTGGGTTCGAGCCCCACCGTCGGCCGTCCTTGAAAAGGTTTTCCGTGGTTTCCTATTTTCAACACCAGGCAAATGCTGGGACGGTATCTTCTGACAGGCCACGGCCGCTTCCTTCCACATCCTTGCCCAGTTTCATTCATCTTCATCCATTCCATCTCTCATCCTGACGCGCAGGTCGCCCACGGGCGTCGGCTAGAAAGACTTGCACTCGGCCTCTCAGGAGGCCACACGAAAAAAAACCCACTATTACTAGCAAAATGAAATAGCACTGCAACTTCAACACTCTTCGTGGGAAGACATAGCAGCGGTGGACATACCGATCCCAGGCCGACTACAATACTCCGATCCTCAACAATGAGCCAGAGAGTAGGCCTATCGATGAGCAGGAGCGGAGAGAAACGTTCACTATCCATCATTCAGAGTACAGCACATTTTTAGATGAATTTATTTACGATTAACCACACACAGGTACAAATTTGTGTGTCTTAACACTGCCGCTGAGGCAAATGGTTTGCGGTTATCTCACAAGGGAAGCATCAGCTAAGACAGGTAAAAGCCTATCTTGAAACTTTGTGGACGCAATCGTTGTACTATAAGAGGACAATGTGCGGAAAATCAACTGTCAGATTGAACTGCAAGGCTCCGAAATCGTACCTGACATCCTGGTACGCAGGTATGATGGCTGGAGGAGCTGGACATCCCTGTGGCACTCAGACTAGTAGTGAGGTGAGGCGTATTTGCTGACTGGAGCGTGCGGCTCCTTCCCACCAGCCTTGAGCGCTTGGGCGGTCAGGGCTGTCCATTTCAACATGTAGGGTACTCGCTACCTCCCATTGATTTATATGAGAGATTCGCCACATGATTTCGGAGCCTTGCAGTTCAATCTGGCAGCTGATTTTCTGCACATTGTCCTCTTATAGTACAACGATTGCGTCCACAAAGTTTCAAGATAGGTTTCAACCTGTCTTACCAGATACTTCCCTTGTTAGGAATTATCTAATGTATCCCGTCTTCAAAAGCTGCAATTTTAAAACAATAAGGGGTCTAATTTACAAGGAAAAACCGACTTTAGAAACAGATTTAGAATCACTTTCTTTGTATCATTGAAACTTAATTTTTCTCGCTTTTCATAGCGGGCCAGCAGAAATCTCTCGGCGGGCCGGACGTGGCTCGCGGGCCGCCTATTTAGAAGGCCTGTCCTGGACTAGATGCATCAGCACGAATTTCATATACTTCTCGTTATGTTAGCCTATACCAGTCACGTGCTGTTCCAGCTTTCGAAGCAAGGACTGCGAATTTTCAGTCTCCTTATTACCGAAAGGTTGTTGTTGTCGTTTCATTTGAGGGTCTTAGACATCGTGATCACTTCGACCCATGTATTTGTGTGTGTGGTTGAAATTGTCTGATAACCTCTATTATTGTGGTGTCTGTAGTAGTCAGTGTACTATTAATTGTACGCAAACCACCAAACTCCTCACTTTGCCAAACATGTAACTACTTAACTCCTCACTTTGCCAAGAATGCAAGCTACCTTTGCTCACTCCTCACTATGCTTGGTATTCAAACTACCTTACTCCTCACTTTGCCTAGCATGCATACTACCTAACTCCTCACTTTGCCTGGTATGCAAACTACCTAACTCCTCACTTTGCCTAGTATGCAAACTACCTAACTCCTCACTTTGCCCAGTATGCAAACTACCTAACTCCTCACATTGCCTAGTATTCAAACTACCTAACTCCTCACTTTGCCTAGTATGCAAACTACCTAACTCCTCACTTTGCCTAGTATGCAAACTACCTAACTCCTCATTTTGCCTAGTATGCAAACTACCTAACTCCTCACTTTGCCTAGCATGCAAACTACCTAACTCCTCACTTTGCCTAGCATGCAAACTACCTAACTTCTCACTTTGCCTAGTATGCAAACTACCTAACTCCTCACTTTGCCTAGCATGCAAACTACCTAACTCCTCACTTTGCCTAGCATGCAAACTACCTAACTCCTCACTTTGCCTAGTATGCAAACTACCTAACTCCTCATTTTGCCTAGTATGCAAACTACCTAACTCCTCACTTTGCCTAGCATGCAAACTACCTAACATTCATTTTGCCTAGTATGCAAACTACCAAACTCCTCACTTTGTCTAGCATGCAAACTACCTAACTCCTCACTTTGCCTAGCATGCAAACTACCTAACTACTCACTTTGCCTAGCATGCAAACTGCCTAACTCCTCACTTTGCCTGGTATGCAAACCACCAAACTCCTCACTTTGCCTAGTATGCAAACTACCTAACTCCTCACTTTGCCTAGCATGCAAACTACCTAACTCCTCACTTTGCCTAGTATGCAAACTACCTAACTCCTCATTTTGCCTAGTATGCAAACTACCTAACTCCTCACTTTGCCTAGCATGCAAACTACCTAACATTCATTTTGCCTAGTATGCAAACTACCAAACTCCTCACTCTGTCTAGCATGCAAACTACCTAACTCCTCACTTTGCCTAGCATGCAAACTACCTAACTCCTCACTTTGCCTAGTATGCAAACTACCTAACTCCTCATTTTGCCTAGTATGCAAACTACCTAACTCCTCACTTTGCCTAGCATGCAAACTACCTAACTCCTCACTTTGCCCAGTATGAAAACTACCTAACTCCTCACATTGCCTAGTATTCAAACTACCTAACTCCTCACTTTGCCTAGTATGCAAACTACCTAACTCCTCACTTTGCCTAGCATGCAAACTACCTAACTCCTCACTTTGCTTAGAATGCGAAATACATAGCTAGAAACTTTGCCTAGAATGCAAACTACCTAAGTCCTCACATTTCCTAGAATCTGAATCACAGAACTCGTCACTTTGCCTAGCAAAGTCCAACTTCTTTGGTCAAGGATCGAATCCGCAGTCTTGGGTGAGTAGGACCGTACATGCTGAATATTCCGCGCCTCAGCAGGTCGATCTCTATTAAGACCCTACGCTGGTGAAGTAGATGGTGTGTATATATGACATTCAAGTGGCAGTCTTGGCAAGGTATTGTGGTAGTCTGCCAGACAGCTATTTCCAGAAGCATATTGTGCCAGGACTAGCACATCTCTGTTTCCTGGTTCTACTTAACACATCTCACATCATCAGAGATGCTTTGATAAGTTTTCCAAATCAAACAAGTGACGTATTTAAATCTTCCGGCTCATTACTACCCACATACCCTGACCTATAGCGGAGCCAAGCTATGACGTCAGATACGCAGTACGTCACTCTTGTCCGTGCGTGTATTGTGAGATCAGGTCAGCGTCCATGGTATCTATTTAAATATAGTTTACCCTGTAGCCTTGAGTCTACATCCATGGCTGCAATGAGGAGTTAAAGCCCGGAGATCCACTGTTCGAATCCCAGGGGTACCGAGTGTAGCTCCCACGTCCTCAGGTATTACGATATTTACTTCAGAAAAGTGCTGAGATGGGAACTAGCCCGATACTTGACCGAAAAATTACAGACACTACGCCTACAATGTTGCTTGAGTCATCAATCTTTTTACTGGATTGATGCAGCACTCCATGCCTCCCTGTCATGAGTTAATCGTTTCATCTCTACATAGCTAACACAACTTACCATCGAGGCAATCCGTTTAACATATTCTAATCTTGGTCTTTCTTGTCCTCGACCCTTCCTTATATAACTAAGTTTGCTATTCCTGATTGTCTTAGTATGTGTCCTACCAACCTATCTCTTATGATTATTAGCAGTCGCCATGAACATTTCTCCTCTTCCACTCGTCGTAATACCTCTTCCTTTGTTACTCTATCTACCCGTATTATCTTCATCATTCTCCTGTAACACCACATTTCAAACGCTTCTATTCTCCTCTTTTCTGCTGCCCCACCTGTTCAAGTTTCATTTCCATAGAGCACCAGGCTCCAGAGAAAGACTTTCAAAACTGACTTTCTAATACCTAAATCTATGTGTGATGTAAACCAATTCCTTTTCTGTAGAAATACTTTCCTTTCATGAGCGAACTTACTTCTTATATCCTCTTTGCTTCGTCCATCACTAGTTATTTTGCTTCCTATATTAATGACTAGAAAAATACAGGTTATCAGACAAATACCGATACCATAGAATCACAAGTGCACGGGTTTGATGATTAAAATAAGTCCCAAGTCCGTAATTGAAACAACAGCAACATAGTATCTACAAACGCGTGACCTTGCTTCCTCGGTGGATTAAAGCTTAACTATCCGCCTAGTTCGCGGATTAGTTTCCCGATCAAGGACGACGGATTTTTTAAAAACGCTTATCCTCCCAGCTTGGCTTCACGCAAGGACTCTGTGAGGGATCATTCCTCTACCGTCACAAGGACGGCATCTGGGAGCTGGACACACTTTGTCAGCAGACACAATTGGGGATGGTGACAGGTGACCACTAACTTGGGCCAGGATGTGTCAGGGAAGGGATTGTGGAAGGAAGTCGGCCGTGGACCTGTTGAAAGGAACCATCCCAGCATTTTTCTGGGTGTGAAAATAGGAAACTACGTGCGCCATTTACTCCCGATGTCAGCGAGGCAAGGAGGAAGGAAGGAAGGAAGGAAGGAAGGAAGGAAGGAAGGAAGGAAGGAAGGAAGGAAGGAAGGAAGGAAGTTTTTAGTTTTACGTGAACGTTAATCAAGCGATCATGAGCCACGGGACCTCCTTTTAACGTGGAATCCAAAAATTAACGTTTACTTTTGATGAAGAAATTAGTTAAAAATAACATTAGCAGGTCATACTGAAATCATTAATATTCCTTTATTCCTCACGGGACATGGCATTTCACTTCGAAAATCTCACATGTATTGACCGGGAATCGAACCCAGTCCACCTTGATGAGAGGCCAACAGCTCGACCGCTGCACCACCTCGCCCCCGGCGAGGCATGAACTAGCACGTTAGCGTTAATACTATTAATACATGTCACTTATAGTGAACCATGAGTTGAGATACACGCAGTTCCTCTTCCTATGACCATTTGGCCGTTGTCATCACCAGGATTTGAACCTTGGGTCTACCATCTGCTGCTTCCCATCTCAGTTTTAGAGCGTGCGTGACGTAACTTGCATGACTAAGACGTAATGAAAAGCAGACCACTTCGTGGTGTAGCGGCTAGCATTCTTGGCAGTTACCCCAGAGGGCCGGGTTTGATTCCCGGCTCTGCCAAGGTATTTAATCCTGGTTTGAGGGATGGAACGGGGTATACTCAGTCTTGTGATATAAAACTGAGAAGACGTGAGTTGGGGTCTAACAACAGCTACTTGGAAGTGGTTTGCCGTCGTTTTACACTTCTACCCTAGGCTAATCCTGGGATAGTTCCTAACTAAAAGCCATGGCTCTTTAACCTGAGTTAAAAATACGCACACTGCAACAGGCATCCAAATAACACCGGTTATCCGACAAATTCTATAGCCACACCCAAGTACCCAAAGGTAAATGACCAGGATATTAAAGCCTCCAACTTCATAATATAGATCGGGGATACTCGCCCTCCATTTTGGTTGTGTTGTTAACACAGAACAGTTGATCAAACCATAGTGGAGGTTACTGTTGATTTAACCATTTATGGGATAGCGGTCTCTATATTAACACAGTTTATGCTTTCTAAGATGCTGATAGTTGAATCTTTAAGCCAAATTTTGGAGAATTTTCATGCCGAAGTGCTAGTATTTAAAAAAAATAATCAAATATTATATACGTATCTACTTGACGTAATGTGTTGGATAAAATTTAAAAAAATGTAAAACTAAATACATTAACAATTAATGTGTAAAAATAAAATATAAATATTGAAATAAAAATCATGAGAATAAAATTACAATAATAAAATAAATATAAAAATTAAAACAATAAACGTAACTATAAAATAATTATGAAGATAATTGTAAAAATCAATTCGAAATTAGTTAATTAATTAATTGAATAAATATATCAAAATTGAATCTATAAGAATATAAATTGAAAATTAACAATAGCCTAAATATATAAACATTAAAAATAGAGAAATAAAAAATAACAATATTAATAATTATAATAATTAATAATTAAAATAAATTAAAATGTAAAAACACATAATAGTACATTATGCAACGAGCCTATAATTAAGACACGAGTATGTTTATAAAACAAGCAAAGCGAGTTTTATAATTTCCATACGAGTGTCTTAATTACATTATAGGCGAGTTGCATACGACTGTTTATGTTCGACGATAATGTTCGAACATAAATATTCATAAATATCTGTCGTGATTTTGCCAGTTTTATGTACTGAACAGAGCGCATGTGACGCAGGGAATACCATGGCCTCCTGGAATACCCCACCATGACACTAGAAGCCACGCAGTGAAATTTAAAATAGAAGGCCGTAGATGTGAGCGCAGGTGCGATGCTATCCTTATCTAATTGGTCACACAACTGTTTCTTGAGCTCTTATTGGTGGAAGAAACTGTTTCATAATGAAAAATAGTGTTATAATGACCCTCATTATGATACAGTTTTCTGACATGTAATATTTACACTTCGACATCGTCGAACATAAAAATAAACAAGAAGTTCCGTGACGAACTAAAGAGCCTACTTTAAAAAAAATGTAAGATTCATGCCAATGTTTAATCTATATGGATCTATCTAGAATAATGACGAAATTAAGTTGGTAATATCGAAATTTCTAATTAGTTCGAAATACTGTATACCTGGCAGAATGTAGCCTAATATAGAACTACAGTTGGCAGCCCTGGTGACTGAACATATTCTTAGTTCCATCTCTTAAGGTACAGAATACAAAATTTGGTTGAAGTCCAATGGATAGCATGGACGTTACATGCAGTTTAACATTGGATCTTACAGCGCGAAAATCATGTTGGCAACAATGACATACATCTATTGGTCAGAAATACCTGAAATAATATGATCTATTGTTGTGTCAATTTTGAATGAAATCCATTAGTTAGTATAGAAGTTACATGTATTTTAAAATTGGACCTATCAGCAGGCTTAGAATCATGTTGGCAGCACTGACATATATTAGTTACTTCAAATTAATCTAGAATGCCAGGTACTATACGCGTGCAAAGTTTAGAGCTATGGGCTTGCATACTTTCTGATATATTAATATTGGGGTAACAAAAATAGAGACAGTATTTATTAACAGTTGGCAGCCCTGGTTACCCTTAAGAATCGGCATAGTCATATCTGTTATGGTACACATAGCACACACGAAATTTGGATGATATCCAAGTGATAGTATAGAAGTTACATGTATTTAAATTTGGACCTCTCAGCAGGTTTAGAATCCTGTTGGTAGCACTGACGTATATAAGTTACTGCAAATTTATATAGAATGTCAGGTACTATACGTGTTCATAGTTTAAAGCTGTCGGCTTGCATACATTCTGATATATGGGTATTTGGATAAAAGAAAATGAGAGCATTTATTAACAGTTGGCAGCCCTGGTGGCTCTTAAGAAAACGCTCAGTCATATCTGTTTATGTACACATAGCACATACGAAATTTGGTTGAAATCCAATTGATAGTGTAGAAGTTATATGCATTTAAAATTTGGACCTATCAGCAGGCTTATAAACATTTTGGCAACACTGACATGTATGGCCTCCTGGAAATCAAACTGCAATATTATTATCTATACGTGTGCCAATTTTGAAATAGCTCCCATTCATACCTTCCAAGATATACAACATGGAGCTCAAATTTCAATTGCGATTTTTCAGCAGTTGGTAGCACTGACATCATTTTCAAATATGGCCGTGAGATATTCAGGTATAGGTCTTGACTCCTACCAAATTTTGTTTAGATTGCTGCAGCCATTTAGGAGTTGATAGGGGGGGGGCACCCACCCACAGACAGACAGACAGACAGACAGACAGACAGAAGGACAGACAGACATACAGACAGAAGGACAGATAGACAGACAGACATACACACATTTGCCCGATCTCATAAGTCTACTTTTTCCTCATTTTTGCAAAATGTGAAAAGTAGGCTAAACATAGTTTTACCCTACAAAGGGTTCAGGAGCGATACATCTAAGTTATCTGCCGCTAATGAGTTGAGTATGGCCTGTTTGCCATCTCTTGATGGATACAGTACTTTCGCATTTGTCAGTTGGCACAGGCTAGAGTAAAAGGTGGCTTTTCACCGATGTCTCAGTCTCACTCATGGCTGTGATTATATGGAAGCTACTGAGGTATAGGTGGTGCTTAGTAATGGCATTCGGGGCACAGTCAGTGCCTGTGAGTGCTGTGAAAGGTTCAACTCATAGGGTTAGGACTACTGTTCTGACTCAGTGAGGAAAGCAATGGCAAACTACCTCACTCATCTTCTTGCCTAGAACGCCTCAAAATAGCGCTGCCTTGGGTTTTTGTGGGTATCTACTCACATAACGTAACGGCGGTACTTTTTGAGGATCCAACCAGCCTTCGGGCTGACTACCTAACAGACACAATGAGTTGAGTGACTGTGAAAATGATGATGAATTTAAAATAGAGCTGGACTTTTAATCGATTCATTTCGGTTACCGAATAATCGATTAATTGAAGCAGAGAATCGATTAATTGATACAAAACGATTAATCGATTGTGCGTTAAACGATTGGTCGCTTAATCAATTAATAGGTTGGTCGAACAATTGATTAATTTTTCTGTCCATTGATCAATGTACTTCGCTCCTTTCACTGCGCTCTCACAGAAGCAAAACATATATTTAATTAATTAAAATATATTGTATCATATATTTTTTTAATAATGTAAATTCTTTGTGAAAACGAGGTTAAAACAAAGTAAAACAAAAATGTTCTTGCCCTCAATTGTAAACATTGAACAAAGATTCAAAATCATTGCTGAATACTCTTGGTTTTCTTTTCTCGAAACCCTTCCCAATTGGATTGATGTTTGTCCTCCCACTGTCACTGACTACAAGATGGCTGAGCTGGGAATCGAACACACCTCTTCTCAGTTTTTCCTCACGAAGCTGGTAGTACCCCATTTCTACCCTCAGACCAGAATGAAATTTCTTGGCAGAGCCTGGAATTGAATCCGGACCTCCGGTGCGGCAGCCAAAAATACTATCCGCTACACCAGAAGGTGGTGACAGGGAAAATAAATATCATCAACCGCGAAGATAATTGATTGTGGGACTCTGAAGGAAGTAGAAAGCAGAAGGCAGATATGAAAGGGAAGGAGGAAAGGGTCCGCCCCAATGTCAATGGAAGAAGGGAAAGACGGACTCAGCTCAGCAATCCCTCATGGTGTCATTTATTCGATATCCTCCCTGCAGGGACCGTCTTGAAAGTGACAGAAGTACGATATCCAGATGGCCAAGCCAGCTTGGTCGGGCGAGGCATGAGCAATGTACGTTTTTGTTTTTCTATAGCAACTAAATAAAACCATGTTATTCAAAAATGCGGCGTTTATAGCGTGTGCTAGATGCCGAAATGATTACTGCTTCCCTTGATTTTCTGTTTCTACGATGAATATCACCCCAGCCCGTCTATATCATCAACTGTAAAATCATAAATGTGTCTAATATTATATGCGACGCTCTCATATACGCCTTAATTGCAATCTCTCCTTGGAAATTTATTTGACATCCCACATTTTCCTTTGCTTTTCCGCTTAATGAGTTTTGTGCAAATATTAGTTAGTTATTGAGGTTTTAAAGGGCGGAATAGCTCATATCTTGGTAGTTGCTCCCAGTCATTCAAAAATGTCCAACTGTAAAAGTTTAACTAGTAAAATAACGCACAAGATCAGGATGTTTAAGTTGAGGATTTTGTCCCTCCACAGCAAGGGACACTGCAGTACACATTCATCTTCTAGGATGGGAGACATTAAAACATCTGGCGTTCAGCCCCAATCTTGATCAATCAGACTTGTTCCTACGGTGAAGTCAGCACTATCGGGACATCACTTCGGAAGCAACGAAGAGGTGTTTAACAGGCTGCAAAGGCGCTAAGTACTTCATGTAATTACAGTACTTAGCACCCAATTTTATCAGGAGGGTTTAATGAAATCCATACCGGGTGAGTTAGCCGTGGTCGTTACGGCATGACTGTTGGCAGTCGCTCACATCCGGGAGGCGAGGTGGTTCGAATCCCCCCGCCGGCAACCTTGAAGATGGTCTTCTGTGGTTTCCCATCTTCCTTCCAGGCAAATGCCGGGGTTGGTCCCTAACTATAGGCCACAGCCGCTACCTTCCAACTCCTCGCCCTTCCATTCCAACTTTCCTCCCCAACGGTACTTGTAGCTCACCCATTGGGTGTCCGTCTCGAAGCAGCTACAAAACTGGCGAGCCGAACATGTCCTCGGACACTCCCGGCACTAAAAGCCATACGCTAAAAAAAATCAATTTCACGGTACGACAAATGTATCATACAACAATGACAACAATGTGGAAACAGTTTGCCGTTTGTCATTTACCTTGTAATACAGCTTCTATGGAAAATGAGATGACGAAGCTATAAACGAAACACCGGTACGTACGTGTGTGTGTGTATACTGTATGTACCCAGTATGTAACTATGCATGCATTTTGTAAATGTATGCACGTGTTCATGCCGGCCCCGTGGTGTTGGAGTAGTGCGCCTGCCTCTCGCCCGAAGGCCTCGGGTTCATTTCCCGGCTCCGTCAGGGATTTTTGAAACTGACGTGAGGACTGGAACGGAGTGCACACAGCCTCGTGAGGACAATTGAATAGCTGTCTGACAGTGAGGCAGCGCCCAGGTCACGAAAACCAAGATTAACGGCCGAGGGGACCCGATGCGCTGACCACGCGTCACCCCAATATCTGCTGGCCAAATGGCTGTGCAGCGGACACTTGGTAGGCCTAGGCCCTTCATGGGCTGTAGTGTCAGGAGTTATTTATTATTATTATTATTATTATTATTATTATTATTATTATTATTATTATTATTATCATACTAATATATAAAAAAAGTCCTCTCGGCACGCCGGAAGGCGGAGGTAGATTTCACCGGACAAACTTGGGGATAGGCGAAAATAGGCAGAATATGCAGGTTTTCGTAGAAGGATCAGACCTCATTTATTGCGAGAAGGTATTTTATAATTGGAGCTTAATTAACTTTGTTTTTCGTCATTTTATGCTTATTTTAAACATTTTATTGTCTTATGGGAACGGTAACCTTCTTGTCATTTGGGGTCCATTTTTATACTTGTGGTCACACTGTCCTTATGCAAGGTTTCGACACTGATGTGTAACTATGTAACGGTCTGTTACTTCTTCACGCAAAATTATATCTCCCGCAGAGATTTTGGTTGGTTCCTCAGTTTAGGGGCTGCGACAACGCGGTCATGTAACCCCGTGTACTTAGGGATGGCTGTATTAGTCTGTAATTCAGGTAAGGACTGCAGACGGTCAATTTCAAGCAGTAGTTCCTAATGTTGCTACCAGGTACTACCGTCAACGACACCTACCTGTGAACTTCGCTACTAGATGCCACTGCTGCCAGCAACTCGCAACGAACGTTGGAATTTCCCCTCCAAAGGAAAGCATACTGAGGGATTTATAGCGCTCTTAGAAAATCCGACGACTTCGGCCGGCTTTGAACTCGCGACCTTGGGCATAGACATTCAGCATGCTTGCTACCAGTTACGTCACCGAAGCCGCTTCACACTTAGTCAGATGGAATTCTGAATATGATCTCGTGCAACTGCGTTATCTTGGCAACGTCTGATGGCTCATCCCTCATCAACTTAGTAGAGTTGCCATGGCAAGCACTGATAGCTCTTGGCATTTTCTTATAATTCCGAAATCATTTTTCTCATCCCTTGGCATAATGGTGGGTTATATCAAAAATTCTTTAAGACAAAATTTTAGGTAATTATTAGGGGAATATTGTCCATTTTGTACGGTTTTGAGATTGTGCCTATTAAGAGAGATATGATTAATGTTTCCCGAAAAACCCACTTTTTCCCACCCCTTTGGCCAATGGTTGGTGCTATAAAAAAAACCTCTTCAAACATAAATTTTTGGGCTTTATCCGACACATAGTATGAACGTTGAACGGATTCGATATTTCACATATTAAGAGAGTTATAGCAATATTTCACTTTTTCGAAAAAAGCCCCCCCATTTTCACCCCCTTCTACCGATTTAGCCCAGTAACGAACTCGACCGAGATTTTATAGTTATACATATTCGGTAAAAAGTGATTGGTGAAAAATTACGGCAGTTATCGTGTCCACAAGAAACTGATATATATATATATACTTTTGAACTGACGGTGGTTTTGGGGTCTGGGGGATGTGAAACGCGAAGATATGTCGAAATTTTCCGGAAGTCGAAACATGGTAGCCTACCCATTGCAATAGTTAGCTTTCTAATGAAATCTACCTCTGGTTGGTTCCTCAGTTTAGGGGCTGCGACAACGTGGTCATCTAACCCCGTGTACTTTGGGTGAGTGTAGAATCTGTCTGATAAACGGTGTGAATTGTAATGGATGTATTAGTCTGTAATTCAGGTAAGGACTGCAGACGGTCAATTTCAAGCAGTAGTTCCTAATGTTGCTACCAAGTACTACCGTCAATGACACCTAGCTCTGAACTTGGCTACTAGATGCCACCCCAACCAGCAACTCGTAACGAACGTTGGAACTTCCCCTCCAAAGGAAAGCATACTGAGGGATTTTAGCGCTCTTAGAAAATCCGACGACTTCGGCCGGCTTTGAAACCGCGACCTTGGGCATAGACATTCTGCATGCTACCAGTTACGTCACCGAAGACGCTTCCCACTTAGTCAGATGTCAAAGTCAACCCCTGGCACCATCCAGCCCATGACGGGCTAAGGCCGACCAAGCGACCGCTGCCCAGCCATTTGGCCTGCAGATATTGGGGTGACGCGTGATGAGCGCGTCGGGTCCCCTCGGCCGTTAATATTGGTATTCGTGATCGGGGTGCTGTCTCACTGTCAGAGAGCTACTCAATTGTCCTCACGAGGCTGAGTGCACCCCGTTCCAACCCTCACGTCAGTTTTAAAATCCTTGACGGAGCCGGGGATCGAACCCGGGGACTCCGGGTGAGAGGCAGGCGCGCTACCCCAACACCACGGGGCCGGCTTAGTCAGATGGAAATACTGAATCTGATCTCGTGCAAGTGCGTTGTCATGGCAACGGCTCATCCCTCATCAATTTAGTAGTGTTGCCATGGCAACCTCTGATAGCTCTTGGCATTTTCTTATAATTCCGAAATCATTTTTCTCATCCCTTGGCGTAATGGTGGGTCATATCAAAAATTCTTTTAGACAAACGTTTTAGGTAATTATTAGGGGAATATTGTCCATTTTGTACGGTTTTGATATTGTGCCTATTAAGAGAGATATGATTAATGTTTCCCGAAAAACCCACTTTTTTCCACCCCTTTGGTCAATGGTTGGTGCTATCAAAAAACTTATTTGACATAAATTGTTTGCACTTATCCGACACATATTATGAACTTTGAATGGATTCGATATTTCACGTATTAAGAGAGATATAGCGAAATTTCAATTTTTCGAAGAAAGCCCCCCATTTTCACCCCCTTCGACCGATACATATTATGTAAAAAATTCATAGTGATTGGTGCAAAATTACGGCAGTTATCGTGTCCACAAGAAACTGATATATATATATATATATATATATATATATACATACATACATAAATTATATATAAACTTTTGAACTGACGGTGGTTTTGGGGTCTGGGGGATGTGAAACGCGAAGATATGTCGAAATTTTCCGGAAGTCGAAACATGGGACCCATTGCAATAGTTAGCTTTCTAATGAAATCTACCTAATAAAATGAGATGGTGTGTGTCTGTCTTTCTGTCTGTCTGTCTGTCTATCTCTCTGTGTGTTACTCAATAACGCAAGAACCACTGGTCCGATTTAAATGAAATTTTGCATGAATGTAGCTGATTTACCAGGTTTACATATAGGATACTTTTGATTTCGAAATGTTGCACTATTAAACAAGATGTTCAGTAAAGAACATATAGCCTACTTTCTCCTAAATGCATGGGTATTGTTATAACTCTTTGTCCTTTTCAAGGAGTATGATTGAATGTTGGTTGTAGTAGCTTGTTGAAATACAACGTGCTATAGGGATATTAAACATGAATATGAGGTGCCCTTTGCTAGTGCTACCTCTGTACCAAATTTCGTTCCATTCGGTTTCACCGTGTTCGAATTGATAAGGGGAATCGATTTTCACACAAAGATGGCCGCCATCCGCAAAATATTAGGCTGATGTCCTATTAGTTTGGTCAAAGGATGCTCCCTCCATAAAGGTATGTTGTTGCTAAATTTGCTAGAGATCGGATGATTAGGCTAATCGTAATTTGATTTAAGCTTTGAACATTTGTGTGGCCGCCATTACGTTTCTGTCAATATGGCGGCGATATAAATCATGACACTGAGATGCCCATTGCTAGTGCTATCTCTGTACCAAATTTCGTTCCATTCGGTTTCACCGTGTTTGAATTAATAGGGAGAATCGATTTTGACACAAAGATGGCCGCCATCTGCAAACTATTAGGTGAATGACCTATTAGATTGGTCAAAGGATGCTCCCTCCATAAAGGTATGTAGTTGCAAAATTTGGTAGAGATCGGATGATTAGGTTAATCGTAATTTGATTTAAGCTTTGAACATTCGTGTGGCCGCCATTACGTTTCAGTCAAGATGGTGGCGATATAAAACATGACACTGAGGTGCCCTTTGCTAGTGCTACCTCTGTACCAAATTTCGTTCCATTCGGTTCCACCGTGTTCGAATTAATAGGGGGAATCAATTTTGACATAAAGATGGCCGCCACCCGCAAACTATTAGGCTAATAACCTATTAGATTGGTCAAAGGATGCTCCCTCCATAAAGGTATGTAGTTGCAAAATTTGGTAGAGATCGGATGATTAGGTTAATCGTAATTTGATTTAAGCTTTGAACATTCGTGTGGCCGCCATTACGTTTCTGTCAAGATGGCGGCGATATAAAACATGACACTGAGGTGCCCTTTGCTAGTGCTACCTCTGTACCAAATTTCGTTCCATTCGGTTCCACCGTGTTCGAATTAATAGGGGGAATCAATTTTGACATAAAGATGGCCGCCACCCGCAAACTATTAGGCTAATAACCTATTAGATTGGTCAAAGGATGCTCCCTCCATAAAGGTATGTAGTTGCAAAATTTGGTAGAGATCGGATGATTAGGTTAATCGTAATTTGATTTAAGCTTTGAACATTCGTGTGGCCGCCATTACGTTTCTGTCAAGATGGCGGCGATATAAAACATGACACTGAGGTGCCCTTTGCTAGTGCTACCTCTGTACCAAATTTCGTTCCATTTGGTTTCACCGTGTTTGAATTAATAGGGGGAATTGATTTTCACACAAAGATGGCCGCCATCCGCAAACTATTAGGCTAATGACCTAGTTATTTGGTTAAAGGATGCTTCCTCTATAAAGGTATGTTGTTGCAAAATTTGGTAGAGATCGGATGATTAGGTTAATCGTAATTTGATTTAAGCTTTGAACATTTGTGGGGCCGCCATTACGTTTCCGTCAAGATGGCGGCGATATAAGACATGACACTGAGGTGCCTTTTGTTAGTACTACCTCTGTACCAAATTTCGTTCCATTCGGTTGCACCGTGTTCGAATTAATAGGGGGAATCGATTTTCACACAAAGATGGCCGCCATCCGCAAACTATTACGCTGATGACTTATTAGTGTGGTCAAAGGATGCTCCCCCCATAAAGGTATGTTGTTGCAAAATTTGGTAGAGATCGGATGATTAGGTTAGTCGTAATTTGATTTAAGCTTTGAACATTTGTGTGGCCGCCATTACGTTTCCCTCAAGATGGCGGCGATATAAAACATGACACTGAGGTGTCCTTTGCTAGTGCTACCTTTGTACCAAATTTCGTTCAATTCGCATTCACCGTGTTCGAATTGATAGGGGGGGACAGACATTCAGAGTACACACACTCACACACACACAGACACACAGACACACACACACACACACACAGACTCACACACACACATACACACACACAGACAGACACACTTTTTTCGCCCTGTGTTGATCTCATAAGTCTACTTTCATTTTTTGCAAAAATCGAAAGTAGGCTAAAAATGGCGACCATTTTAGTGACTTAACTAGACACTTTGGTTTCAAAATTTCATATTTCCATGTCAAATAAAAAGAGAACGGTAGGAAATAGCAAACTTTTGATGGCACATTCGACCTTTGAAATTTAATTTCCTATCCGAAAGGTCCTTATCACTTTTCGTGTATCTCCAACAGTTAGCGAGTAAAACCGACATTTGTGACGTCACTACACCCTTTGGTTTCAAAATTTCATATTTCCTTTTCAAATAAAAAGAGAACGCTAAGAAATAGCAAACTTTTGATGGTATACATGAGCTTTAACATTTAATTTTCTATCCGAAAGGTCCTTATCTTTTTTCGTATATCTCCAACGGTTAGCGAGTAAAACCAAAATCTGTGCAATAAAACACGGTCAACACCGAGCGGTGAAGTATATCTCTCTATATATAAAAATGAAAATTTGTGTGTTTTTATCTGAATTTCTACGGAAATTTGAGTTTTTTACGCGTTTCAGACTGTTTTATGATGGATGCGCGCGAAAATATTTTTTTTGTCTGTCTGTCTGTTTGTTTGTTTGTCTGTGGACAAATTTGTTCCCTTATAACTCGAGAACGGCTGGGTGTATCAACGTAAAATTTGGTACAGATATCCATCAGAGACACGACACTAATCATTGATGTAACTCTTCTCCGTACCTCTCATAAAAGGGGGCCTACCACCTTAAAAACTTGCTGAAATAGGCGTAGAAGGACGAGACAAAACTCATTTTCAACCCCTCAATGTGAGAGACAAAACTCGGGTCCCCGAAAACCACATTTTAAGGACCGAAGACCAACCGTTTTTGAGATATTCCCAGAAAGCTAATTTAATTTAATAAACTAATGAACGAATGCAAGCCAGTAACCATGCCAACGGATTCTCAGAGGTCCATCTATTGCTGTAAGACGCAATGCATTTCCATTAATAACATTGGTGTGAAAGTTTGTAAACGGCTAGAAGGTTATCACGGAACCAAATTAAGCCGTAAAATTCATCAATACGTATAATGCGCTTAAGGGGATCAAGGGGTACTCTAGAATTTTTTCACGCGATTTACACCTGCGGGTGTGGTACGGCAGGTCTATTATATTCCCATCCCCATATTATTCATTCATTCATTCATTCATTCATTCATTCATTCATTCATTCATTTCGTATAGGCCATCTATGGACCGCGTCATTCCCACTGTCTCCTACTGGCTTTGATGTTTGCTCTGTACGCCCGCATTTGGTCTCGGTGGACTTCCTTCCGTTCCTGGGTCCAAATCTTTCCCGTTTTCAGCTTCGGTTTTTCTTGGAAACCTTTACAAGCTTGAAGTTTCCTTTTGAGTGGGGCGCGCTCCTGAATGTCTGTTGGTGTAATCCCCACTTCTTTCAGATCTTTATCCAGTTCAATGAACCAGGCCCATGTTGTTTTCCTCTCCTGAAAGTAAGTTATGTTGCGGTTGGTCAGTCTCGCTGGGCTCATTCGTTTCACATGCCCAAAAAATGGTAACCTTCTCTTCCGGATGACGTTGCTTATCTTCTCCACATAAGTATATAGGTCATGGATATGCCGTCTTCTGTATTCCCCATTGTCTTTGATGGAATCCAATATCTTTCTCAACATTTTCCTTTCTTTGGCCTCCAGTTTCTCGACCAAGCCTTTTTTGTTCATCGTGAGGCATTCAGAAGCATGCAAGACCTCCGGACGGATGACACTGCAGTAATGTTTTAGTTTTGCGTTGAAGGATATTGACCTTTTCTTATAGATGCCCTTAGTTAAATGGTAGGCCATTTCCATTTTGCTCATGCGTGATGTGAATGCTTCTTTCTCTGATAATATCCCTTCCTTGACCCGTCCTGAAAAGAAAAGTACATGGCCATTGGCTGAATTAAAAATATAAAAAATTAGGTGTTATAATTTCTCCCTATATTATATTATTATTAGTATTATATTATGGGGTACAACGACGAGACTAATCCCCTCGGTGCCAGCAACAAAACTCGGGAGCCCTAATGGGTCCTCGAAAACTACATTATAAGGCTCTAAATCCAACAGTTTCTGAAATATTCCCAGAAAACTAATTTAATTTAATTTAACCAGCTAATGAAGTAATGCAAATCGGTAACCATGAGAACATTATCTCAAGGGGTGGCATACAACTTTCCATCTATTTCTGTAAGAAGCAATGTCACTCCATTTATTACATTTCTGTGAAAGTTTGCAAATGCCTATAAGGTTATCACGGAACTAACGTAGACCGTATAATTCATCAATGCAATTAAAGGGGTGAAGGGGTAACCTAGAATTTTTTCATGCAATTTTCACGTTCGACATATAGTACAGAAGGTCTATTATATCTCCAAACAGCAACATTATTGTCAAAAATTCCTGAATTGAACCAGCATTTTTGCGGCTTTTAGGAATTTGGGCAATTTGAGGCTAAAGAACCTGAATTTTCATGCACCACAAGCCTTTATAATTTATGAAAAGGGCCTTCCTGTGTATGGGGACCTAACACAACGTAGAGGGTCAGTTTTTATGTGACGTGTATTGCGTTTTGTCTACAAGGTTTTCAATTGTATTTCACGTCAGGATGTACACGTTAGGTGAATTTGGTCTGGGAGCACACTTTAATTTTTTTTTGTCGTCATACGGGTTCATCGTAAGGATGATTTTATTTGATACTGTGTGGTAGATATACCCATATTTGGATATCTGGGTGATATGTTGTAGACAATAGAATTGTCTGTCTGTCTTTCTGTGTATCTTTCTGTACGCCTATATCTCGTGTTCGGATGCTTGGTGCATCGTAAAATTAGGTATGGTAACCATGAGAGTCAATACACCAATCATTTATAAAACTCTTCACCCTACGTTTCATACCGTAGAAGGGTGGATATAGAGAAAAACTTCTCAATATATGCTAACATAGGCGAAATATAAAAATTATCCTAGAAGGACGACCAAAGCATATGTTTCGCTTCTCAATGTGAGACACAAAATTTGGGAAT
The DNA here is from genome assembly GCA_946902985.2 of Meconema thalassinum. Taxonomy (NCBI): domain Eukaryota; kingdom Metazoa; phylum Arthropoda; class Insecta; order Orthoptera; family Tettigoniidae; genus Meconema; species Meconema thalassinum. Next base: position 1,238,933,460 of record OX336388.2, on the reverse strand, counting down.
CTATAAAGGGTCTCCGAAAACTTCATTTTAAGGGCCTTAAATCAACAGAGTGTGTGATGTTCCCAGTAAACTAACTACGTTCTGATAAACTTGAAGGAATGACTAACCGCTAACCATTGCAACAGTAGCTCAATTGATAATGTCTGGTGTTAACAACGAACACCGTTCGAAGAACGGGTACTTCTGCTAGTTATTATATAAGTACGTGTATGTATGCACCCAGTATGTAACAATGTACGTATTTTGTCAATGAATGTACTGTACGTACGTGGATGTATGTACCCAGTATGTAGCAATGTAGGTACGTACGTGTATCTATGTACCGACTATGTAATAATGCATCTATGTATGTATGTATGTATGTATGCTTGAGAGTAGGGACATACTTCACTGTCACTGTTGAAATAAATAAATTGATACCTTCAGTAACACATCAAAATTCTCCCGTCTGACCTGATAGTTCCCTCACTGTGATACCATACTGGTCGTCATCTTTTTGAGATCGAGCGATGTCGTTCACTTTTATCTTCGTGACCTCGACTGAGTTTGAAATTGAAATGATCAAATCTGTACGGTGTATACTGACCATTGGACCGCAGAGAATACATAAAAATTGATCTTTCCATACAAGAGATGCCAAGTGAAGACTCTATGAGGGAGAAGTGTTTCGCAACCTCATGCTTTAAACAACATAAGGAGAACGTTGATGGGGAAGTGACTGGACAAATATTTGATCACAAGCTGCCCCAGATGCTGTTGTTTGAGTCTTCAGTCTTTTGACTGGTTTGATGCAGCTCTCTATGCCTCCCTGTTAGGAGCTAATGGTTTCGTCTACATAGCTACCATAACCTATATCCGAGGCAATCTGTTTTACATATTCTAACATTGATCTATCCCTACAGTTCTTATCCTCAACCCTTCCTTCCATAACTAAGATTGCTATTCCTGGGTGTCCTACCAACCTATATCTTCTCTTCATTAACAGTCACCAGAAACATTCCTCCTTGCCCACTTGTTTTAATACCTTCTCATTTGTTACTCCATCTGATCTTCATAATTCTCCGGTAACACCACATTTCAAACGCTTATATTCTCCTCTTTTCTACTGCACCAACAGTCCAAGTTTCACTTCCATAGAGTGCTATGCTTCTTTTTTCATAAGTGGTTTTATTTACATAGTAATAACTTTACACACACAGAAAGGAATTGTCAGTGCACAATGTGAACAGTCAACACAGAAAATAAAAGTCACTGCACCATTGTTTGTAAAGCAACACAAAAACAAATTGTCACTGCACCTTTGTAAAGGTCAACACAGAAAGTAATCGTCACTGCACCATTTTCAAGTCAAAAGCACTTATAAGCATTAAACACTGACGATACCGGGTAAGTTAGCCGTGGTCGTTACGGCATGACTGCTGGCAGTCGCTCACATCCGGGAGGCGAGGAGGTTCGAATCCCCCTGCCGGCAACCTTGAAGATGGTCTTCTGTGGTTTCCCATCTTCCTTCCAGGCAAATGCCGGGGTTGGTCCCTAACTATAGGCCACAGCCGCTACCTTCCAACTCCTCGTCCTTACATTCCAACTTCCCTACCCAACGGTACTTGTTGCTCACCCATTGGACGAAGCAGCTACAAAACTGGCGAGCCGAACATGTCCTCAGATACTCCCGGCACTAAAAGCCATACGCTATTAATAATAATAATAATAATAATAATAATAATAATATCGTATGGCCTCGGGTGCCGGGTGCAAGCTTTACTATTTGTCACCCAGAGGGTAGCTTGCCTGTCGAATTTCGTTGTTCTTGACTATGAAAGTCAAGGAGGTTAGATGTTAGATATCTAATCTCCTTGAACACTATAGCGCTTTCTAGTAGAGAAATGAGGAACTTTGTGTTGGCGGAAATTCCCGAGATTAATTTTGCCATTATGAACTCGGCCTACTGAATTCAAATGGGTTCTTTGACATGCCAACATCGTATGACATGCGTATCGTATTTTTTCCGCCTTTCAAAAATTACTTACCACGGTCAGGGGCGAACCTGCAATCTTGGGGTTAGTAGACCGACACGCTATCCACTCACCCACCGTAGCAAGCTAGCCATACGCTAAAAAAAACAAAACACTAACGATAAGAACTCGTGGCTGTCCAAATCAAAACATACATAACGCCGTCCAAACGCTGTAGTCAGTGTTCCACGTTTGGCGGTTTTCCATCTCTCCCTGCGGAGGTGGTCCAAGAACCCCACCAGTGTGTGGTCCCGAGAAAGGTTATAATGAATCGCTCCCGCAGTGAACCACAGGATGGCGTTATGCTTTTACCCAGTGGAATGTTGTACTGCAAAACGTTGCACCTTCATGCCATCGGACACGTCCAGCGGCCGTCCTCAGATTCCAGATACTGCCTGGAGGGTCCAAGTCCAGACGACTGTCGCATCCCTACACCTAGTGACCCGATGGTCTAATGTGTCAGTGTGACCACAGGCGTCACACAGGTCGACATCACTCTGCCCATGCCGAGACAGTTTTTCTCTGGTCGGCACAATTTCATTGAGGTACTCATACAATGTCGATCGCCATTCCAGTGGAATCCAGGGATTCCACAGGTTCTCCCAAATAGTCGACCAGGCTCGCGTAGGATATTTCATCTGTATATAGAGGGTGAAGAGTCTTTCGGCGAGCAGAAACCTATAAAGCACCTTGGTAGGGAGGGCGGCGAAGGGTGTGGAGACACTGGATTTCAGACGGTTAAGAATTGCGAGTTCCTTCTTGAAAACATTGGCTGGGATGAGCATCTGGGGATTCGCACCTGGGACAAGTGACTGTATGAAGACAGTGTCAAAGGGGTCCCCCATATGGTGTTGCGCTCGAAAAAGCTGTGCGGCCAGCAAGGCGGCACATTTGTGTTCAACTGCCACAAGTTGCAGTCCGCCTCTTCGAAGTGGCAGGTTCATTTGATCTCGACGAATCCGATAGCGGTATCCGGACCAGAGGAAATATTCGATTGCCATTTCCATTCGTTGGCAGAGAACGTGCGGAGCTGGAATTGCTTGTGCCAGAAACCATACTTTGGACAGGGCAAAGGTATTAATAAACCAGACTTTCTGTATCAGGGTCAATCTTCTCGTCAGTTCTTCCTTTAAATGAACTCTCAGCGTATTTAGCCGCCGGTTACAGTTGTAGCTGACAGTTTATGCAAAATCGGGGAAGAAAGTTATCCCCAAGATTGTACGCCTGTCAACTATGGGAATGGCTAGGTCGTGCGGAGACCTGATTGTTGTAGGCAAGCAGACGGGTTTGAGCGATGACTTCGCAGCATTGATGCGTGCACCTGATGCTAGGGCGTAGGTGTCCATGATGATCTTCGTAGACGTAAGCTCTGACTCATCAGTGATAAAGACGGTCACGTCATCGGCATATGCCCGCAGGGTGATATGGGCACCATGCAGATCGATACCTTGGAGTTTCTCGTCCAGACTGCGGATCAGGGGTTCAATAGCCAAAACAAAGAGCACCATCGACAATGGGCAGCCCTGCCTGATGGATTTATGGACGGGATAAAAATCCATTTATCAACACTCTGGATGAAGCGGATGCATAGAGTCGTTGGAGGCAGTGTATGACGCCCAGAGGAATGTGAAAGTGGCGCAAAGTTTGCCAAATATATGCGTGGGCGACCCTATCAGGTCAATATTCATCAAGGCAGCCGCGTGATTTCCATTACCTGAAGCATAAAGAATGAGGTCTCGGATAGCAAGATTGCTATGCAGAATGTTCTTCTGGGGTATCGTGCTGGTTTGACCAGGGCCTATCAAACTGTGCAGCACACTTTTAAGCCAAAGTGTGAGGACTTTGGCCAGCAACTTGTAATCCGTGTTGAGAATAGTTATTGGTCTGTAGTCAGCAATACCCCGCACACCATTAAGCTTGGGAATCAAAAGGATAATGCCTTCCGTAAAGCCGTGGGGGTACTTTATGTGTGGATAGGTAGTTGAGTACTTGGGTGACCTCATCCCCAACGAGGTGCCAGAAGTGTTTGTACCATTCATACGGCAGAGCATCTATTCCCGGAGTCTTGTTATTAGCTGTGTTTCGGAGAGCATAGGCGATCTCTGCCTTCATGATTGGGACGCCAAGTTGACGCATGTAGTCGTTGTCCAGGTGTCGGTCCGTAGACGTCAAGAGTTGGTTACCTGCCAATTCCGAGACTGGTTCCTCAGCCAGCATCTCCCGAAAATAGCGCTCACCTTCTGCAAGTAGTTCCTCACGGGTCGTTAATATGCCCCCATCCGGTCCCGTCCACTGATTATTACACTGACGCCCTTGCGAGCGGCGGAGACGGCCAAGCTGATAAACAGACATCTTTTCCCTGTCAATCAAGGAATATTTCTTGACATTCTGCTGCAGGGTGACTAAATTGTTTTCTCGGACATGGCAGATGGTTGTCTTAATCGTGCGTAGTGCCACCGACACATTTTCCCCAAGTTGTTCACGATGGTGGAGGTCCTGTAACACGGTGTCATAGAAGTCCAGTTTCCTATATAAACGTTGATTACGTTCAAAGGTTATGACTTTGGCGACTGCCCGAACGGCCGGCTTCACCTTTTCTGACCACCAGTCAGCCACATTGCTGTAACGGTGTTTCAGCCGTTGACACTGCCGATACACAGCCTCAAAACGCTGTGAATCCTCTTCCCTTTCAAAGCAGTTGGTATTCATTTTCCACGTGCCTCGCCCTTGTATTGTGTGTGCAGGGGCGGCACTTCGCGCCGCAAATAAAAAGCCATTGTGGTCACTAAAGGCGACAGGGATTATCCGACAGCCGCGTACACGTGAGGCGAGCGTACTGGACATATACGCCCGATCCATCCTGGATTTAGAGGCCCCACGGCAAAATGTATATTGGATCTGGTTGCCATGTATGTGTGGCCATATATCTATTAGTTGCATGCTCTGGGTGAGTCCCTGTGACCCAGGACAGAAATTGAAGGAACCAGTCTGATCCTGGGGGCGTAAAGTGCAGTTGAAATCCCCCATCAATAGAATGGGGAGATTCGTTACCAGGCGGGGTAAGATGTCTTGCCTAAATAAAACGTTTCTCTCAGATTTATAATTGGAGCCAGATGGACTGTAAACATTTATGATCCTGACACCCTGTACAGTAGCAGACGTTATACGCCCAGAAGGATCCATCACCACATCAGTTACTAGGGTGCCTTTATAGTAGATAATGGCCGTACCCCTAGCAGTGGTGCCCATGTTAACTATATAGTCATGGTCATACAGGAAGCCAATGTTGCATTCGCTGACTTCTTGCAGAAAAAGAATGTCAACATCATAGTCACGCAGAAAACGGCTTAACAGCGCCTGAGTGGCCGGATTCCTCAAGCCAGGAACATTTACTGTGGCATAGGTCCTCAAATGTGAATTATGGTCCATAGATGATATCGGCTAAGAAGGGAGCTAACTGTAGATCCAAATCCTGCAGTGCCTCCCGGGTCTGCTCACTATATTTAGTCCGCATCCTGCTAACGAACTCGGGGACTCCCTCATGCTGATCCATTTGAGCGCACTCGCGTAGAAGTGAAATAATGGGCCCGGGGCTAGGAAGAGTTGCCATATGACACAGGTCCGACATCATTTGCCGAACCTCAAGGGCTTCGCCGGTAGTAAGGCTCGCAGCAGGTGAGGCCTCTGTTGGACAACTTCTGGGGGTTTCCGGCACTCGGAAACGGGGGTCTATCTCACTGACACGTATTTCACCTTTCTTCAGCTGCTTAGGCTTGTTCTGAGCTTTAAGGGTTTTAACAAGTTCGGTTGCGAGCGAAGCATCGGAGTCATCGGAAGTTGGGTTAACCTTGCGCTCAGGTTTACGGTTTTTCACGACTGCGGTTGCGAGCGAAGCATCCGAGTCATCGGAAGTAGACCCACGGCTAACGAGCATGCTTTCCTCAATGTCCTCAGACCAGGCGGGCGTTTTGCGTATCCCCGAATTTTCCTGTGCCGAGCCTTCTTCGTAGGGGGAACTGTGGGTAGGTTTAGCGACTGGAGGGGGTGACCGGTCAGCATTCAAGGGTTGCTGTGAAGACTCTTCCTGGTGCAAGATCACAGACTCTGGAAACATGTCAGGCACACCTATGCTGCCAGCCAGGGTGACAGGCTCCGTCTCCATTGGAGGCGTGCAGTCTAGCGGGGGAAAGCCTGTATCGTAGCGTGCTTGAGTATCGCCTGAGCTGTGAAGCGTCTATACGGCTGGAACTAGGGGTGACCATAGCCGCAAGTTGTCGGTGTGTCGCGTTCAAGGCGCGTCATGGCCGAGTATCGGCGCGGACAGTCGAGACGGAGATGGTCCATAGCTTGACATATGGCACATGTTTTAACTTGCCCTTCATAACTAACCTGTCCACGGTGCCCATCAATCATGATAAAGGACGGAATTTGCTTTTTTAAATCAATGTGTATTAGTCGGATACCATTTGCAACTGGTAACTTGTAATAATGGGATTAACTTTCATTTGTGGTGGATTTGACGGTACCATATTTTGCGAAATGGGTACGTATTGTATCATGTGATAATTCAGGCGGAATATTAAAGAACCTTACCCGCGTGGCTTCCATGCCGGCAGCGGCAATCTCTACCGAAACAGACTCCCCAATAAACAAAGTAAGCCTGTGTGTGCCCGCAAATTTACTCAAAAGTTTGTCCATAATATATTGAGAGATTGCCTTGATTAATACAGAGTTGGACGGTGCGTCAAGTTGCAGGGTCTCCAGTTGACGACCGTGAGTTTCAGCATCTCCGCCACAAAGGTGTGAATTTCCGCTGCCAACGGACGCGTGGTGTTCCGTTGGAAGGAGCATTTCAACGTATTTTTCCTGATGTTTTGCATTTTCTTCCCGGGTTTCTATCCAATTGACAAATAGCCTGTACTGGGCGAAGCTACTCGGCGCACTTAACTGTTGTTGTGTGTTGGCTGCACGCTCACTGCTCAGATGCACTAGACATGAGGGACCTCACTCGTTCGTGGATAGAGCCACACTCCATGCTTCAGACAGAGGCTTTCAAAAATGACTTCCTTATACCTAAATATAACTTGGATGTCAGCAAATTTCTTTTCTGTATAAACACTTTCCTTGCCTGAGCCAACCTACGTTTTATATCTTGTTTGCTTCCGACATTACAGGTTATTTTGCTTCCTACTTTCTGTAGGTTTTTAACTGCCAATTTGACGTCAATGGGGGTTTCTGATTTGTTTTGGCTGCATTCCATAATTAGCCTACTTTCGATTTTTGCAAAAAATGAAAGTAGACATATGAGATCAACACAGGGCGAAAAAAGTGTGTCTGTCTGTGTGTGTGTATGTGTGTGTGTGAGTCTGTGTGTGTGTATGTGTGTGTGTGAGTCTGTGTATGTGTGTGTCTGTGTGTGTGTGAGTGTGTGTACTCTGAATGTCTGTCCCCCCTATCAATTCGAACACGGTGAATGCGAATTGAACGAAATTTGGTACAAAGGTAGCACTAGCAAAGGACACCTCAGTGTCATGTTTTATATCGCCGCCATCTTGACGGAAACGTAATGGCGGCCACACAAATGTTCAAAGCTTAAATCAAATTACGACTAACCAAATCATCCGATCTCTACCAAATTTTGCAACAACATACCTTTATGGGGGGAGCATCCTTTGACCAAACCAATAGGTCATCAGCGTAATAGTTTGCGGATAGCGGCCATCTTTGTGTGAAAATGGAGTCCCCCTATTAATTCGAACACGGTGCAACCGAATGGAACGAAATTTGGTACAGAGGTAGTACTAACAAAAGGCACCTCAGTGTCATGTTTAATATCGCCCCCATCTTGGCGGAAACGTAATGGCGGCCACACAAATGTTCAAAGCTTAAATCAAATTACGATTAACCTAATCATCCGATCTCTACCAAATTTTGCAACAACATACCCTTATAGAGGAAACATCCTTTGACCAAATGAATAGGTCATTAGCCTAATAGTTTGCGGATGGCGGCCATCTTTGTGTGAAAATCAATTCCCCCTATTAATTCAAACACGGTGAAACCGAATGGAACGAAATTTGGTACAGAGGTAGTACTAACAAAAGGCACCTCAGTGTCATGTTTAATATCGCCCCCATCTTGGCGGAAACGTAATGGCGGCCACACAAATGTTCAAAGCTTAAATCAAATTACGATTAACCTAATCATCCGATCTCTACCAAATTTTGCAACGACATACCCTTATAGAGGAAACATCCTTTGACCAAATGAATAGGTCATTAGCCTAATAGTTTGCGGATGGCGGCCATCTTTGTGTGAAAATCAATTCCCCCTATTAATTCAAACACGGTGAAACCGAATGGAACGAAATTTGGTACAGAGGTAGTACTAACAAAAGGCACCTCAGTGTCATGTTTAATATCGCCGCCATCTTGGCGGAAACGTAATGGCGGCCACACAAATGTTCAATGCTTAAATCAAATTACGACTAACCTAATCATCCGATCTCTACCAAATTTTGCTACAACATACCTTTATGGGGGGAGCATCCTTTGACCAATCTAATAGGTCATTCGCCTAATAGTTTGCGTATGGCGGCCATCTTTGTGTGAAAATCGATTCCCCCTCTTAATTCGAACACGGTGCAACCGAATGGAACGAAATTTGGTACAGAGGTAGCACTAGCAAAGGGCACCTCAGGGTCATGTTTTATATCGCCGCCATCTTGACTGAAACGTAATGGCGGCCACACGAATGTTCAAAGCTTAAATCAAAATACGAATAACCTAATCATCCGATCTCTACGAAATTTTGCAACTACATACCTTTATGGAGGTAGCATCCATTGACCAATCTAATAGGTCATTCGCCTAATAGTTTGCGGATGGCGGCCATCTTTATGTCAAAATTGATTCCCCCTATTAATTCGAACACGGTGGAACCGAATGGAACGAAATTTGGTACAGAGGTAGTACTAATAAAAGGCACCTCGGTGTCATGTTTTATATCGCCGCCATATTGACAGAAACGTAATGGCGGCCACACAAATGTTCAAAGCTTTCGTTAAATTACGACTAACATAACCATCCGATCTCTACCAAACCATGCAACAACATACCTTTATGGAGGGAGCATCCTTTGACCAATCTAATGGGTTATTAGCCTCATAGTTTGCGGATGGCGGCCATCTTTATGACAAAATTGATTCCCCCTATTAATTCGAACACGGTGGAACCGAATGGAACGAACTTTCGTACAGAGGTAGCACTAGCAAAGGGCACCTCAGGGTCATGTTTTATATCGCCGCCATCTTGACTGAAACGTAATGGCGGCCACACGAATGTTCAAAGCTTAAATCAAATTACGATTAACCTAATCATCCGATCTCTACCAAATTTTGCAACTACATACCTTTATGGAGGTAGCATCCTTTGACCAATCTAATAGGTCATTCGCCATATAGTTTGCGGATGGCGGCCATCTTTATGTCAAAATTGATTCCCCCTATTAATTCGAACACGGTGGAACCGAATGGAACGAAATTTGGTACAGAGGTAGCACTGGCAAAGGGCACCTCAGTGTCATGTTTTATATCGCCTCCATCTTGACTGAAACGTAATGGCGGCCACACGAATGTTCAAAGCTTAAATCAAATTACGATTAACCTAATCATCCGATCTCTACCAAATTTTACAACTACATACCTTTATGGAGGGAGCATCCTTTGACCAATCTAATAGGTCATTCGCCTAATAGTTTGCGGATGGCGGCCATCTTTGTGTCAGAATCGATTCCCCCTATTAATTCAAACACGGTGGAACCGAATGGAACGAAATTTGGTACAGAGGTAGCACTGGCGAAGGACACCTCAGTGTCATGTTTTATATCGCCGCCATCTTGACTGAAACGTAATGGCGGCCACACGAATGTTCAAAGCTTAAATCAAATTACGATTAACCTAATCATCCGATCTCTACCAAATTTTACAACTACATACCTTTATGGAGGGAGCATCCTTTGACCAATCTAATAGGTCATTCGCCTAATAGTTTGCGGATGGCGGCCATCTTTGTGTCAGAATCGATTCCCCCTATTAATTCAAACACGGTGAAACCGAATGGAACGAAATTTGGTACAGAGATAGCACTAGCAAAGGGCATCTCAATGTCATGATTAATATCGCCGCCATATTGACAGAAACGTAATGGCGGCCAAACAAATGTTTAAAGCTTAAATCAAATTACGACTAACATAACCATCCGATCTCTACCAAACTTTGCAACAACATACCTTTATGGAGGGAGCATCCTTTGACCAATCTAATAGGTCATTAGCCTAATTGTTTGCGGATGGCGGCCATCTTTATGTCAAAATTGATTCCCCCTATTAATTCGAACACGGTGGAACCGAATGAACGAAATTTGGTACAGAGGTAGCACTAGCAAAGGGCACCTCAGTGTCATGTTTTATATTACCGCTATCTTGACGGAAACGTAATCGCGGCCACCCAAATGTTAAAAGCTAAAATGTAATTACGACCAACCTAATAATCTAGTCTCCACCAATTTTGCAACACCATATCTTTATGTGGGAAACATATTCTGACCAAACTGCAAGAACATCAGCCCAATCGTTTGCAGATGGTGGCCAAGTATGTGTGCAAATGGATTCCCCCTATCAATTCAAACACGATGAAACCGAATTAAACGAAATTTGGTACAGAGGTAGCACTAGCAAAGGGCACCTCATATTCATGTTTAATATCCCTATAGCACGTATTTCAACAAGCTACTACAACCAGCATTCAATCATACTCCTCGAAAAGGACAAAGAGTTATAACAATACCCATGCATTTAGGAGAAAGTAGGCTATATGTTCTTTACTGAACATCTTGTTTTTGTTTTACTGTACATTCATTGTCTTTTGTCATAATTTCTTTCCTCAAGACGGAGTCTATACCATTTATAAACTCATTCAAATCCACTCTAATCTGACCATTTAATAACAATCATAGAATTGAGTGGCTCAGTGGCTCAGAGTCACAGGTGTTTAACCCACAATTCAATAAGGATGTTTCTCCTATGTACACAACATAGTAAAGTAACCTTAAACGACAAGTTATTTATTCACCTATGGCACCGAGTGCCTCAATCACACTAAGTAAGCATACTTGAAGGTCAATAACTACTAAAACTGTTTATGAAAACAAATCGCATATAACTAACAAATCTTGACAAGTTGCGCAAGTTTATAATAAATACTGCAAATAAATATATTGTAAATACCATCACCCACATACTTGTAGATATAGATTTAAAGTGTAAAGGATCTGATGATGATTGCTTGACAATCGAAACTTGTCATCCAAATGTATTAGTTAATCTCATGTAATTTTTTTCAGGATTAGACAACCACCCATTACACTCGGGTACAATCGTTTTGACCGACTGAAAATCATTAAATTTCGATTACTAAGACAACGTTGAACAAGTAGTTCCGTGAAGAACTAAATAGCCTATTTTCATATATCCTACTTATATTAATTGCCTCTATCAACATACAAATTTTCAGTTTGATTGCTGTCATAGATTTGTCGCTATTGAGAACCGTCTATATATTTCGGATGGTCACCATGTTGGATTTATATATATAGGTCGTCGAGTTATGCACTATTACATGAAGATTATTGTGTAGGTATTTTATTCAAACTTCAATCGCATGATTAGGACACACGAAATAAAAAAGAGATTTTGAAATCTCGCTCAGACGCCATCTTGTGGTTATGAAACTAATTTATATGAATTAGATGCCAGTGGATTAAAATTTGTATGAGCATATACCGTACCATGTTTCACGGCACTTGGATGGTTAAATCGCGAGAAACGTCGATTTGAATATTTAAATTTCACGTCACCGCCATGTGGGATTTGTGCTCACCAGGTTATTGAACGTCCCTTAAATGAAGTTATGTCTACAACCTCTATAGACATACACAATTTCAGTTTGATTGCCTTCATAGATTAAAAGATATTGAGAACCGTGTAAATATTTCGGATGGTCGCTAGGTTGGATTTTATTAAATGTAGGCCATAGAGTTATATACTATTGGATGAGGATTATTGTGTACGTTCATTGTTCAAACGTTGATTTCGATCGCATGATTAGAATACAAGAAATAAATAAAAATAAAAATAAAATTCGCACAGCCGCCATCTTGAGGTTATGTAAGCAATTGAACTAAATTAGATGTCAGTGCATTTCAATTAGAATAGTAATTTGCTGTACCAAGTTTCACTGTGTTCGGATGATTAAATCGCGAGAAATGTTTATTTAAATGTTTCAAATTCGCTTGGCCGCCATGTTCGTTTTGTAGTTAACTGATTTTTGCAAGTCACATAGGTAAACGTATAGTAGTACCCTTTATCACCGTACGAAATTTCATGTTGATATCAGTAATAGTGTCGGAGATATAGACTGCTGGTAGGTTTTAGCTGAGGATTAACACTACCTAAGGGATGAAAAAAAAAGAAGAAAAAAAAAAAAAAGAGGAAGAGGGTTTCGGTGTGGAGAACAAGTATTGGTAGATAGGATGAGATTCCACCACACAAATTTAAGGATATTAATATATGGAATGAAATTTCGCTGTACAAAATTTAAGAGGAACCTAATTCTAGTGGGGGCCTGTTTCAGGCAAGCGGAGAGCGTAGCGTGAATTGAGGTGGCCTGCAAATGCTCGGCGATTGCACTTTCCCTCCCGAGCCGGTATTCCCCTACTATGGGGACGGGTAGTAAGTAGTGTTTTTGTGAGAGTTCTACACCCACCGCCACCACACAAGATGGCGACTGCGCGATATCTCTCGAACGCATGGTCGGATTTTGACGAATGAGGTGTCGTTGAACTCAGGCTGACACCCCCTTTCCATTGGACAACATATTTCCACTCCAAAGATAAAACCTACCCCTACTAGGGGGTGAAATTGTAATTTTTTTGAAAATCTCGCTTTTCAAGTGCAACATGTGAGAGTTTGAATGCCAATATGGAATTAAACGTTGTGTCACACAAGAGACATGTGTACGGTGGAAAGGCACTATAAATTAACATGCTTCTTTTTTATTTTTTACGCATGCCCACTCATAGTTTTTGTAAGAGGGCGGGCTTATTAAAGATGGCGGCTGTAGTGTAACCTAACCCAACCCAACCCATGAGGGGTGATTAAAAAGTATTACAAGCGGCGCTTATCGATAGGCAAACCAATAATCAAAGAGGGGCATGTCAGACCTTGAGGCGATAGCCCATTTTGATTGATCCCTGTTGATTTGTCCCTTTGGACTGGCCCCTGTTGACTAGCCCCTTTGGACGGGTCCTTTTTTAAGGGAGTCATTTTTGACAGGTCCCTGTTGACCGGTCCTTGTTGACGGGTCCCTGTTGACAGGTCATTGTTGACGGGTCCCTGTGGTCGGGTCCCTTTGGACTGGTCATTGTTGACAGGTCGTTGTGGACGAGTCCTTGTGGACGAGCCCCTGTGGACGGGTCCTTTTTGACGGGTCCTTTTTGACTAATCCCTTTGGACCGCCCCCTTTGGACTGGCCCATGAATTTATCCAAATTATGTCAAAGGGCTTAACTAGCGGACTAATAAGGCTAGGAACTTGTATGAGGTATTGTAGGACTTGAGATGAAGCCCCCTTTTAGAATGTATTTTTGAAATGTTGACAAAGGGCCTAACAACACTTTTGTTAATATCTCGCGAACCAATCATGCTAGTGACTTGTATGAGGGGTCCGAGCAATTGGGTCGATGTTCCCCTTTGGGGGTGAAACTATCCCCCCACTCTCAAATTGAAAAATCGATATCTTGGAAACTAAGAACGCTAAAATTATGTGTGATAGCTTTAAAAATAGGTCATAAGATACGCTTTTACCACGATAGGTCATTTCACCCCTAAAATAGTAAATAGTAATGTTACAGGGAAAACAGCGGTTAAACACTTAAAAATGATAAATGAACCCAAGATCATTTGTTTTTGATGAAAAATAGTAAGGGGGTGAAAACTACCCCAAAATTGAAAAAATCGTTATCTTGGAAATTAAGAACCTTAAAATTAAGTGTGATAGCTTTAAAATAGGTCATGACATACGCTTATACCACGATAGGTCATTTCACCCCTAAAACAGTGAATAGTGATTTTACAGGGGAGAAGATGTTAAACGCCTAAAAATGATAAATGAATCTAAGATCTTTTGTTTTTGATGAAAAATAGTAAGGGGGTGAAAACTACCCCCAAAATTGAAAAAATCGATATCTTGGAAACTATGAAACCTAAAATTAGGTGTGATAGCTCATAAAATTGGTTATTTAATACTTTTTTTTACCACGATTGGTCATTTTACCCCTAAAACAGTGCATGTAGATTTTAAATGAAAAAAAAAAGGGAACCAATAATCAGATTTGGACACATGAGGAGTTATAAGACTCAGGGCGACAATCTCTTCTTGAATTTATTATTTATTTTTAGAAATTTTGGCCATGTTCAATGGATGAATCGATATTTTGTGAAGCATTGATTGAAGCGGGTCATGCGACGACTTGTTTTAAGAATATTTTTTATGATTTTTCCTATGATGCACGCATTTATTTAAATATCCCAAAACGGCAAGGTTATTGATTTGAGTTTTATAAACTAATAATGGGATTTGGACTCATAAGGTGTCCTATAACTTGACATGACGCTTTCTTTATATGGCTTATGAATTTTTCCAAAAAGATTGAAAACAACTAGGTCATAGACTTTTGTTTCTCTTAATATATTGCAAACCCATAATGTTAGATGTTTATGGTGAGTGATGAAACATAGCTAGGTAGAGAAAGAATTATTGTAGGCTACATGTATGGTGAATGACAAGTCTTTGACCATTGAAACTTGTTTTTAAACCTGACCGCAGTACATAGGGAGTATAGGTTTCAGGCATGACATGACAAATGGTGTGTACAAAATCCAATTTATCGATTCAAAAATTAAGAGTAGACTATCTTTAATTGATTACTTAAAGAGGGTAGCTAAGAAAACAAGATGGTGATTACACTGAACCAAACCGAACCAATACAATCCTTTTTGGAAGTATAATGTTACTTGCTAACCATTTTGTGCTGCAGTGGCAAGCACTTTTGGCTCTTGCACTACAGGCCTTAACTCGTTTTAACTTTAAAGCTTAGAACGAACCAAACTAAGAGAGATGGTTATAGTGGTGCAGTGGTTAAGCTGTTATCCTTTGACTAAGGTAGACCAGGGTTTGATTTTAGATTAATACGCATGTCAAAAACATATAACAAAGCAGGGATAATGTTTTAAGACTGATTACATTTGTATGTTTTTTCAAATTATTACTTGGATTACAAATACAAAGGTGGACTGGGTTCAATATACAGTTAATGTAAGTAAGATTTTGTATTTGTTTTTTTATTTTAGATTTTAGATTTTAGAATTTACATTTTAGAATGTAGAAAAAGACAAAACCATAATGCCATGACTTTAAATTTTCGGTAACTAATTATAAAAGAAAAACATATAAGGATTTGTATTACTTGGAATTATGTTTTCTATACTATATTTTATTTTGGTTTTAGATTTTAGAAATTTGATATTGGATTTTAGATTTTAGGTAAAGACCAAACTAATATTGACTATTCATTAGACACTGGAATGTAGACAGAAAGATGATTAGACTATATGTTAAGATGAATTTTTAGGTGTTGACTGGCCTTGCAATAATAATTGACTAACCAGACATGAGTTAACTACCAACGAAACACTGTGGCGACTATGCTTGTTATTGACCAGTGAGTAGGGTTTTAGAAAAACTGTTTGCTATTTTCGGTTATATACAACAAATGCATAGACCTACTGAGCGACTATGTTGCTAAACAAGACATTATACCAGAGCTGATTAGGATTCTTATGTAGCTCAGGCAAGGAAAGCATTTCTACAGAATTTGTTGACATTGATTATAGATTTAGGTATTAGGATGTCATTTTTGAATACCTTTGTCTGGAGCGTGACGCTCTATGAAAGAGAAACATGGACTATTGGTGCAGCAGAAAAGTGGAGAATTGAAGTGTTTGAAATGTGGTGTTACAGGAGAATGATGAAGATTAGATGTGTAAATAGGGTTACAAACAAAGAGGTATTAAGACAAGTGGGAGAGGAGAGATGTTTCTGGCGACAGCTAATGAAGTAAATCGACAGGTTGGTAGGACACATACACCCAGGAATAGCAAGCTTAGTTATGGAAGAAAGGGTTGAGTACAAGAACTGTGGGGGTAGAGCAAGGTTAGAATATGTTAAACAGATGGCCATGGATGTAGAGTGTGGTAGCTATATAGAGATGAAACGATTAGCTCAGGACAGGTAGTCATGGAGAGCTGTATTAAACCTGTCAAAAGGCTGAAGACTCAAACAACATGTAGAGCTTACCAAAATAATGTTGTGTAATGGTAAATGCTAGTCAACAAACATTAATGCATTACTAAAACCCATGACACGATACCTGAGAGCTCTTCTAAAATAATTTTAAGATGCCTTTAACCCTATATTAAACACCCAGTTCTCAAGACTCATAACTACAATGTAATGAAAAAAAAACCCAACAAAAAATACATTTAAAAACGAGCAAGAGGTTGAGTCAATGTACACTGGAAAATGTTGTAAACACTCAAGTGCACAAAACAAATTACACCATTAACTGTCAGGTTGACCGATTGGTTAAGGCGTTTGACTTATGTTCACATTTTCAATAAAAGGAAGCAAAGATCTGAATCCCTTACCTGACATAACTATTGCTTTAACATGGCTTAGCGATACTGTATTATTATGATACTCGATACACAAACCATAGTTAGAGTGTATTGTTTAAGTCCACTCTCTCTTTCTAATCATAGCTAGAGACTGTCAATGGTTAACAATTGCATTAATAGTGGGAGGATGTAGTAATAGTAATTAAGGAAAAGCAGACAATAACCATAGATTTTTTTTATTAAATTCATTTTATAATAGATACACACTGAATACAACTCTCTCTATTTACCATTGTTTGATATAGATTTTTTAAACACAACGCTTGTTGTAGATCCTTTTATAACTTTCTCCAGGTACTCTTGTTCTTAAAAACTGGGGAAGTCGCAGTGGTTTTATAGACATAAAACCCTCATCCTTCTCTTTTTCATCATCATCTTCATCATCACCTTCATTATGAATATTATCATCAAAATTATGATAGTCATTGCCACCATCTTTATCATCATCATCATCATCATCATCATCATCATCCTCAACATCACTAGAACTATCCAATTCCTCTTGTTCGTTTTCCACAGGGACCTCTTTTAAAGTCTGCGTTGCTTTTGATAGTGTTAAGGGTTTCTTAGACGTCGACAACTGTCCTAACATGACTTTTTGAGGATATGATAAGTGATTTTGAACAAACACTGCACTATCTTGAGCAGCAATATATTTTTCTTGTACTTGCTTTTTTACCTTGGTTAGAGTATTTTGTCCATTTAAATGTGTATTAATTTGAGATTCACGATGAGGCTCGTTTGAAGTAAGTACGTTGGAGTCTTTTGTTTTAATCTTTCCTAGACACTTTTTAGATCGTTGTTTTGAACATCGCCAAATAACAATTCCATCTTTATTGGTTGTTTTTACAATATATGTATATCCTTTATAGTAGGCACATGGCTTACCATGGCTGGTTGTTGAGACTTCCATATTAACTAATACACATTAATTAAATTTTAGTAAAGTGACTTTACTAATAATAACAGTAAAGTAAATGAAGTGGATTGATATTTTTTAAAGGTAGAATTTTCAAAGTACTGTCAAGAATAATAATCACCTGAACAAATTTTGGACTACAAGTGATTTACACACACACATTGCTCAATGTCAAGATTTATACTGAACACAATTTATAGTGATTATGATTTTTATTGACTGTAATTGATAGTAGACATGGTTAGTAGGTGCAATGTATACTGGGTGCGTTTTATAGCACGCTCAATTTATAGTAGGTAGACGCGTTTGATACTGGGCGCGTTTTATACTGATTATGATTTATACTGAGCGCGATTTTTACTAGAAGCGATTTTTGCCAGGTGTAATTGATAGCAGGCGCTATTCATACTCAACGCAATTGATAGTAGGCGTAATTGATAGTAGGCGCAATCGGTAGTTGGCGCAATTGATAGTAGGCACAATTAATAGTAGGCACAATTAATAGTAGGTGCGATTGTTAGTAGGCGCAATTGAATGTAGGCGCGATTGGTAGTGTATGTAATTGATAGTAGGCGCTATTGATAATAGGCGCAATTGACAGTAGGCGCGATTGATAGTAGGTGCAATTAGTAGTAGGCGCAATTTGTAGTAGGCGCAATTGGTAGTAGACGCAATTACTAGTAGGCGCGATTGGTAGTAGGCGCAATCGACAGTAGGCACGATTGGTAGAGGGCGTAATTGCTAGTAGGCGCTATTGATAGTAGGTACAATTGACAGTAGGCGCAATTGGTAGTAGGCGTGATTGGTAGTAGGTGAAATTGATAATAGGTGCAATTAATAGTAGGTGCAATTAGTAGGCGCAATTGATAGTAGGCGCGATTGATAGTAGGCGCTATTAGTAGGCGCGATTGGTAGTAGGCGCAATTGATAGTATTAGCTCACCTCGACACTGTTTTGAACGATGTTTTGAACAACGCCAAATAACAGTTCCATTTTTATTGGTTCGTTTTACAATATATGTATATCCTTTATAGAATGCATATGGTTTACCATAGCTATTTGTTGATACTTCCATGTCAATTGTCAAGCATGAAATAATCTCTAGCAAAGTTCAATCGATAATATAAATCATAGTTTAAAGTGAGAGAAAAAGTGAGTGCAAAAGGGGGTGCAAGAGTGGATGCAAGAATGGGTGCAAAAGTGGATGAAAATGTGGGTGCAAAAGTGGGTGCAAAAGTGAGTGCCAAAGTGGGTGCAAAAGTGAGTGCAAAATTCAGTGTAAAAGTGAGTACAAAAGTGGGTCAAAAGTGAGTGCAAATGTGGGTGCAAAAGTGGGTGCAAAAGTGGGTGCAAAATCAGTGTAAAAGTGGGTGTAAAAGTGGGTGAAAAAGTGGAATGTAAAAGTGGGTGCAAAAGGGGGTGCAAAAGAGATTGTAAAAGTGGGTGTAAAAGTGGATGAAAAAGTGGAATGTAAAAGTGGGTGCAAAAGTGGGTGCAAAAGTGAGTGTAAAAGTGGGTTCAAAAGTGAGTGCAAAAGTGGATGTAAAATTCGGTGCAAAAGAGGGTGCAGTTTATAGTAGGCACGATTTTTACTAGAATGTGATTTGAGTAAATGTAATTTCTAAACCCAAGTAGTGAGTAGTCAGTTGGTTTTGATCTATGCAATCGTAAACATGACTCATACACTGACGATGGATACTCAAGGCTTTATGGTCAACAAAAACAAGTATATAGTTAAGGAGGTGACTATTATTGATTGCACAACACTGAATCCCTTTTTGAAATTTTGACAAAGGGCCTAAGTGCACTTTTGTTAATATCTCGCGAACCAAAAGACTAGGGCATTGTATGAGGTATTGTTGGACTTTTTTGCCGAAGACTGCTGGTACACACCTATGTTCCCACGGCCTTTTTAAAGATGGTGGCAGTAGTGTAACCTAACCTAACCCAACCCACGAGGGGTGATTAAATAGGATTCCAAGCGGCGCTTGTCGATAGGCAAACCAATAATCAAAGAGGGGTATGACAGACCTTTAGGCGATAACCCCTTTTGATTGATCCCTGTTGATTTGCCCCTTTGGACTGGTCCCTGTTGACTAGCCCCTTTGGACGGGTCCTTTTTGAAGGGAGTAATTTTTGACGGGCCCCTGCTAACGGTCACTGTGGACGGATCCCTGTGGGCGGGTCCCTGTTGACAGGTCCTTTTGACTAATCCCTTTGGACCGGTCCCTTTGACATAATTTGGATAAATGCTTGGGCCAACCCATAGGGATCAGTCCAAAGGGACCGGTCCAAAGGGATTAGTCAAAAGGACCTGTCAACAGGGACCCGCCCACAGGGATCCGTACACAGTGACCCGTTAGCAGGGGCCCGTCAAAAATGACTCCCATCAAAAAGGACCCGTCCAAAGGGGCTAGTCAACAGGGACCAGTCCAAAGGGGCAAATCAGCAGGGATCAATCAAAAGGGGTTATCGCCTAAAGGTCTGTCATACCCCTCTTTGATTATTGGTTTGCCTATCGACATGCGCCGCTTGGAATCCTTTTTAATCACCCCTCGTGTGTTGGGTTAGGTTAGGTTACACTACAGCCGCCATCTTCAAAAAGGCCGTGGGAACATAGGTGTTTACCAGCAGTCTTAGGCAAAAAGTCCAACAATACCTCATACAATGCCCTAGTCTTTTGTTTCGCGAGATATTAACAAAAGTGCACGTAGGCCCCTTGTCAAAATTTCAAAAAGAGATTCAGTGTTGTGCAATCAATAATAGTCACCTCTTTAACAACATACTTGTTTTTGTTGACCATAAAGCCTTGAGTATCCATCGTCAGTGTATGTGACATGTTTACGCTTGCATAGATCAAAACCAACTGACTACTCACTACTTGGGTATAGAAATTACATTTACTCAAATCACATTCTAGTAAAAATCGTGCTTACTGTAAACTGCACCCTCTTTTGCACCGACTTTTACATCCTCTTTTGCACTCACTTTTGTACCAACTTTTGCACCCACTTTTACACCCACTATTGTACTCCCTTTTACACTGATTTTTGCACCCACTTTTACACCCACTTTTGCACCCACTTTTGCACCCACCTTTGCACTCACTTTTGGACCCACTTTTGCTCTCACTTTTACACTGACCTTTGCACTCACTTTTGCACTCACTTTTGCACCCACTTTGGCACTCACTTTTGCACCCTCTTTTGCACCCACATTTGCACACACTCTTGCACCCACTTTTGCAACCAATTTTGCACCCACTTTTACACTGACTTTTGCACCCACTTTTGCACCCACTTTTGCACCCATTCTTGCATCCACTCTTGCACCCACTTTTGCACCCACTTTTCCTCTCACTTTAAACTATTATTTATATTATCGAGTGAACTTTGCTACAGATTAGTTCATGCTTGACAATTGACATGGAAGTATTCACAAATAGCTATGGTAAGCCATATGCATTCAATAGAGGATATACATATATTGTAAAACGAACCAATAAAATGGAACTGTTATTTGCCGTTGTTCAAAACAGTGTCGAGGTGAGCTACTACTATCAATTGCGCCTACTACCAATCGCGCCTACTGATAGCGCCTACTATCAATCGCGCCTACTATCAATTGCGCCTACTAATTGCACCTACTATTAATTGCACCTATTATCAATTGCACCTACTACCAATCACGCCTACTACCAATTGCGCCTACTGTCAATTGCACCTACTATCAATAGCGCCTACTAGCAATTACGCCCACTACCAATCGTGCCTACTGTCAATTGCGCCTACTACCAATCGCGCCTACTAGTAATTGCGTCTACTACCAATTGCGCCTACTACCAACTGCGCCAACTACTAATCGCACCTACTATCAATCGCGCCTACTGTCAATTGCGCCTACTATCAATAGCGCCTACTATCAATAGCGCCTACTATCAATTACATCCACTACCAATCGCGCCTACATTCAATTGCGCCTACTAACAATCGCACCTACTATTAATTGTGCCTACTATCAATTGCGCCAACTACCGATTGTGCCTACTATCAATTACGCCTACTATCAATTGCGTTGAGTATGAATAGCGCCTGCTATCAATTACACCTGGTAAAAATCGCTTCTAGTAAATATCGCGCTCAGTATAAATCATAATCAGTATAAAACGCGCCCAGTATCAAACGCGTCTACTAATCGTACCTACTATAAATTGAGCGTGCTATAAAACGCACCCAGTATACATTGCATCTACTAACCATGGCTACCATCAATTACAGTCAATAAAAATCATAATCATTATAAATTGTGTTCAGTATAAATCTTGACATTGAGCAATGTGTGTGTGTAAATCACTTGTAGTCTAAAATTTGTTCATCTGATTATTATTCTTGACAGTACTTTGAAAATTCCACCTTTAAAAATATCAATCCACTTCATTTACTTTACTGTTATTATTACTAAAGTGACTTTACTAAAATTAAATTAATGTGTATTAGTTAATATGGAAGTCTCAACAACCAGCCATGGTAAGCCATGTGCCTACTATAAAGGATATACATATATTGTAAAAACAACCAATAAAGATGGAATTGTTATTTGGCGATGTTCAAAACAACGATCTAAAAAGTGTCGAGGAAAGATTAAAACAAAAGACTCCAACGTACTTACTTCAAACGAGCCTCATTGTGAATCTCAAATTAATACACATTTAAATGGACAAAATACTCTAACCAAGGTAAAAAAGCAAGTACAAGAAAAAATATTGCTGCTCAAGATAGTGCAGTGTTTGTTCAAAATCACTTATCATGTCCTCAAAAAGTCATGTTAGGACAGTTGTCGACGTCTAAGAAACCCTTAACACTATCAAAAGCAACGCAGACTTTAAAAGAGGTCCCTGTGGAAAAGGAACAAGAGGAATTGGATAGTTCTAGTGATGTTGAGGATGATGATGATGATGATGATGATGATGATGATGATGATGATAAAGATGGTGGCAATGACTATCATAATTTTGATGATAATATTCATAATGATGGTGATGATGATGATGATGAAAAAGAGAAGGATGAGGGTTTTATGTCTACAAAACCACTTCGACTTTCCCAGTTTCTAAGAACAAGAGTACCTGGAGAAAGTTATAAAGGGATCTACAACAAGTGTTGTGTTTAAGAAATCTATATCAAACAATGGTAAATAGAGAGAGTTGTATTCAGTGTGTATCTATTATAAAATGAATTTAATAAAAAAAATCTATGGTTATTGTCTGCTTTTTCTTAATTACTATTACTACATCCTCCCACTATTAATGCAATTGTTAACCATTGACAGTCTCTAGCTATGATTAGAAAGAGAGAGTGGACTTAAACAATACACTCTAACTATGGTTTGTGTATCGAGTATCATAATAATACAGTATCGCTAAGCCATGTTAAAGCAATAGTTATGTCAGGTAAGGGATTCAGATCTTTGCTTCCTTTTATTGAAAATGTGAACATAAGTCAAACGCCTTAACCAATCGGTCAACCTGACAGTTAATGGTGTAATTTGTTTTGTGCACTTGAGTGTTTACAACATTTTCCAGTGTACATTGACTCAACCACTTGCTCGTTTTTAAATGTATTTTTTTCCTTCATTACATTGTAGTTATGAGTCTTGAGAACTGGGTGTTTAATATAGGGTTAAAGGCATCTTAAAATTATTTTAGAAGAGCTCTCAGGTATCGTGTCATGGGTTTTAGTAATGCATTAATGTTTGTTGACTAGCATTTACCATTACACAACATTATTTTGGTAAGCTCTACATGTTGTTTGAGTCTTCAGCCTTTTGACAGGTTTAATACAGCTCTCCATGACTACCTGTCCTGAGCTAATCGTTTCATCTCTATATAGCTACCACACTCTACATCCATGGCCATCTGTTTAACATATTCTAACCTTGCTCTACCCCCACAGTTCTTGTACTCAACCCTTTCTTCCATAACTAAGCTTGCTATTCCTGGGTGTATGTGTCCTACCAACCTGTCGATTTACTTCATTAGCTGTCGCCAGAAACATCTCTCCTCTCCCACTTGTCTTAATACCTCTTTGTTTGTAACCCTATTTACCCATCTAATCTTCATCATTCTCCTGTAACACCACACTTCAAACACTTCAATTCTCCACTCTTCTGCTACACCAATAGTCCATGTTTCCCTTTCATAGAGCGTCACGCTCCAGACAAAGGTCTTCAGAAATGACATATTAATACCTAAATCTATATTCAATGTCAACAAATTCTGTAGAAATGCTTTCCTTGCCTGAGCTACATAAGAATCCTAATCATCTCTGGTATAATGTCTTGTTTAGCAAGCATAGTCGCTCAGTAGGTCTATGCATTTGTTGTATATAACCCAAAGTAGAAAACAGTTTTCTAAAACGCTACTCACTGGTCAATAACAAGCATAGTCGCCAAAGTGGTTCGTTGGTAGTTAACTCATGTCTGGTTAGTCAATTCTTATTGCAAGGCCAGTCAACACCTAAAAATTCATCTTAACATATAGTCTAATCATCTTTCTATCTACATACCAGTGTCGAATGAATAGTCAATATTAGTTTGGTCTTTACCTAAAATCTAAAATCCAATATCAAATTTCTAAAATCTAAAACAAAAATAAAATATAGTATAGAAAACATAATTCCAAGTAATACAAATCCTTATATGTTTTCTTTAATAAGTAGTTACCGAAAATTTAAAGTCATGACATTATGGTTTGGTCTTTTTGTACAATCTAAAATGTAAATTCTAAAATCTAAATTCTAAAATAAATAAACAAATACAAAATCTTACTTGCATTAACTGTATATTGAACCCAGTCCACATTTGAATTTGTAATCCAAGTAATAATTTGAAAAAACATACAAGTGTAATCAGTCTTAAAACATTATCCCTGCTTTGTTATATGTTTTTGACATGCGTATTAATCTAAAATCAAACCCTGGTCTACCTTAGTCAAAGGATAACAGCTTAACCACTGCACCACTATAACCAGCTTTCTTAGTTTGGTTCGTTCTAAGCCTTAAAGTTAAATCGAGTTAAGGCCTGTAGTGCAAGAGCCAAAAGTGCTTGCCACAGCAGCACAAAATGGTTAGCAAGTAATATTATACATCCAAAAAGGATTGTATTGGTTCGGTTTGGTTCAGTGTAATCACCATCTTGTTTTCATAGTACCCTCTTTAAGTAATCAATTAAAGATAGTCTACTCTTAATTCTTGAATCGATAAATTGGATTTTGTACACACCGTTTGTCATGTCATGCCTGAAACCTATACGCCCTATGTACTGCGGTCAGGTTTAAAAACAAGTTTCAATGGTCAAAGACTTGTCAGTCACCATATATGTAGCCTACAATAATTCTTTCTCTACCTAGCTATGTTTCATCACTCACCATAAACATCTAACATTATGGGTTTGCAATATATTAAGAGAAACAAAAGTCTATGACCTAGTGGTTTTCAATCTTTTTGGAAAAATTCATAAGCCATAAAAGAAAGCGTCATGTCAAGTTATAGGACACCTTATGAGTCCAAATCCCATTATTAGTTTATAAAACTCAAATCAATAACCTTGCCGTTTTGGGATATTTAAATAAATGCATGCATCATAGGAAAAATCATAAAAAATATTCTTAAAACAAGTCGTCGCATGACCCTCTTCAATCAATGCTTCACAAAATATCGATTCATCCATTGAACATGGCCACAGTGATCGGCGACATGCTCGTTTAAACACAACCGGTACTGTCTCTCTCTACTAAAAAAAAAATTAAAATTAATTCAAAAATTTAAAAATCTAAATTTTCAAAAATGTGTGGTTAGGCCATTTGTCAAAATTTCTAGAAAGAAATAAATTCAAGAAGAGATTGTCGCCCTGAGTCTTATAACTCCTCATGTGTCCAAATCTGATTATTGGTTCCCCTTTTTTCCTGTAAAATCTACATGCACTGTTTTAGGGGTAAAATGACCAATCGTGGTAAAAAAGTATTAAATAACCAATTTTTTGAGCTATCACACATAATTTTAGGTTTCATAGTTTCCAAGATATCGATTTTTTCAATTTTGGGGTAGTTTTCACCACCTTACTATTTTTCATCAAAAACAAAAGATCTTAGATTCATTTATCATTTTTAGGCGTTTAACATCTTCCCCCCTGTATAATCACTATTCACTGTTTTAGGGGTGAAATGACCTATCGTGGTATAAGCGTATGTCATGACCTATTTTTAAAGCTATCACACTTAAATTTAAGGTTCTTAATTTCCAAGATGACGATTTTTAAATTTTGGGGGTAATTTTAACCCTCTTACTATATTTTCATCAAAAACAAATGATCTTAGGTTCATTTATCATTTTTAGCCTACTTTCGATTTTTGCAAAAAATGAAAGTAGACTTATGAGATCAACACAGGGCGAAAAAGTGTGTCTGTGTGTGTGTATGTGTGTGTGTGAGTCTGTGTGTGTGTGTGTGCGAGAGTGTGTGTACTCTGAATGTCCGTCCCCCCCTATCAATTAGAACACGGTGAGCGCAAATTGAACGAAATTTGGTACAAAGGTAGCACTAGCAAAGGACACCTCAGTGTCATGTTTTATATCGCCGCCATCTTGACGGTAACGTAATGGCGGCCACACAAATGTTCAAAGCTTAAATCAAATTACGACTAACCTAATCATCCGATCTCTACCAAATTTTGCAACAACATACCTTTATGGGGGGAGCATCTTCTGACCGAACTAATAGGTCATCAGCGTAATAGTTTGCGGATGGCGGCCATCTTTGTGTGAAAATCGATTCCCCCTATTAATTCGAACACGGTGCAACCGAATGGAATAAAATTTGGTACAGAGGTAGTACTAGCAAAGGGCATCTCAGTGTCATGTTTTATATCGCCGCTATCTTGACGGACACGTAATGGCGGCCACACAAATGTTCAAAGCTTAAATCAAATTACGATTAACCTAATCATCCGATCTCTACCATATTTTGCAACTACATATCTTTGTAGAGGAAGCATCCTTTGACCAAATGAATAGGTCATTAGCCTAATAGTTTGCGGATGGCGGCCATCTTTGTGTGAAAATTAATTTCCCCTATTAATTCAAACACGGTGAAACCGAATGGAACGAAATTTGGTACAGAGGTAGCACTAGCAAAGGGCATCTCAGTGTCATGTTTTATATCGCCGCCATATTGACAGAAAAGTAATGGCGGCCACACAAATGTTCAAAGCTTAATTAAATTACGACTAACATAACCATCCGATCTCTACCAAACTTTGCAACAACATACCTTTATGGAGGGAGCATCCTTTGACCAATCTAATAGGTTATTAGCCTAATAGTTTGTGGATGGCGGCCATCTTTATGTCAAAATTGATTCCCCCATTAATTCGAACACGGTGGAACCGAATGGAACGAAATTTGGTACAGAGGTAGCACTAGCAAAGGGCACCTCAGTGTCATGCTTAATATCCCTATAGCACGTTGTATTTCAACAAGCTACTACAAACAACTTTCAACCATACTCCTTGAAAAGGACAAAGAGTTATAACAATACCCATGCATTTAGGAGAAAGTAGGCTATATGTTCTTTCCTGAACATCTTGTTAAGTGTTTAATCGTTTTTTTCCCTGTAACATTACTATTTACTATTTTAGGGATGAAATGACCTATCGTGGTAAAAGCGTATCTTATGACCTTTTTTTATGTTTATTAAATGACCAATTTTTTGAGCTATCACACATAATTTTAGGGTTCTTAGTTTCCAAGATATCGATTTTTCAATTTGGGAGTGGGGGATAGTTTCACCCCCAAAGGGGAACATCGGCTTAATTGCTAGGACCCCTCATACAAGTCACTAGCATGATTGGTTCGCGTGATATTAACAAAAGTGTGGTTAGGCTCTTTGTCAAAATTTGAAAAATACATTCTAAAAGGGGGCTTCATCTCAAGTCCTACAATACCTCATACAAGTTCCTAGCCTTATTAGTCCGCCAGTTAAGCCCTTTGACATAATTTGGATAAATTCAAGGGCCAGTCCAAAGGGGCCGGTCCAAAGGGATTAGTCAAAATGACCCGTCAACAAGGACCCGTCCACAGGGGCTCGTCCACAAGGACTCGTCCACAACGACATGTCAACAATGACCAGTCCAAAGGGACCCGACCACAGGGACCCGTCAACAATGACCTGTCAACAGGGACCTGTCAAAAATGACTCCCTTCAAAAAGGACCCGCCCAAAGGGGCTAGTCAACAGGGGCCAGTCGAAAGGGACAAATCAACAGGGATCAATCAAAATGGGCTATCGCCTCAAGGTCTGACATGCCCCTCTTTGATTATTGGTTTGCCTATCGATAAGCACCGCTTGTAATACTTTTTAATCACCCCTCGTGGGTTGGGTTGGGTTAGGTTACACTACAGCCGCCATCTTTAAAAAGCCCGCCCTCTTACAAAAACTATGAGTGGGCATGCGTAAAAATAAAAAAAAACAAGCATGTTAATTGATAGTGCCTTTCCACCGTACACATGTCTCTTGTGTGGAACAAAGTTTAATTCCATATTGGCATTCGAACTCTCACATGTTGCACTTGAAAAGCAAGATTTTCTAAAAAATTACAATTTCACCTCCTACTAGGGGTAGGTTTTATCTTTGGAGTGGAAATATGTTGTCCAATGGAAAGGGGGTGTCAGCTTGAGTTCAACGACACATCATTCGTCAAAATCCGTCCATGCGTTCGAGAGATATCGCACCGCCGCCATCTTGTGTGGTGGCGGTGGGTGTAGAACTCTCACAAAACCACTACTGTAGTAGTCTGTCAAGACAGAGAGTGTTAAGGGATACAGATTTACTGTTTCTCCTTTCAAAGGAGTTGAATTTAATCGAATGTTTTGAATGGCTGAAACAATTTGAATTCGCCGTGATATTTTTAGCCTACTTTTCACATTTTGCAACAATGAGGAAAAAGTAGACTTATGAGATCGGGCCAATGTCTGTCTGTCTGTCTCTCTGTCTGTCCTTCTGTCTGTCTGTCTGTCTGTCTGTCTGGCTGTGTGTGTGTCCCCCCCTATCAACTCCTAAACGGCTGCAGCAATCGAAACAAAATTTGGTAGGAGTAAAGATCTATACCTGAATATCTCACGGCCATATTTGAAAATGATGTCAGTGCTACCAACTGCTAAAAAATCGCAATTGAAATTTGAGCTCCATGTTGGATATCTTGGAAAGTATGAACGGGAGCTATTTCAAAATTGGCACACGTACAGATCATAATATTTCAGTTTAATTTCCAGGAGGCCAAACATGGCAGTGTTGCCAAAATGATTATAAGCCTCCTGATAGGTCCAATTTTTAAATGCATATAACTTCTACACTATCAAGCGGAATTCAACCAAATTTCGTATGTTGTATGTGTACATAACCAGTTATGACAGAGCGTATTCTTAAGACCTACTAGGGCTGCCAACTGTTAATAAATGCTCCTAATTTATTTTATCCAAATACCAATATATCAGAAAGTATGCAAGCCGACAGCTTTAAACTATGCACACGTATAGTACCTGACATTCTATATTAATTTGGAGTAACTTATATACGTCAGTGCTACCAACATGATTCTAAGCCTGCTGACAGGTCCAACTTTAAATACATGTAACTTCCATACTATCATTTGGATTTCAACCAAATTTCGTATGTGCTATGTGTACCATAACAGATATGACTATGCGTATTCTAAGGAGCAACCAGGGCTGCCAACTGTTAATATGTGCTGTCCCTATTTTTGTTACCCTAATATCAATATATCAGAAAGTATGCAAGCCAATAGCTCTAAACTTTGCACACGTATAGTACCTGGCATTCTAGATGAATTTGGAGTAACTAATATACGTCAGTGCTGCCAACATGATTCTAAGCCTGCTGATAGGTCCAATTTTAAAATGCATGTAACTTCTATACTAACTAATGGATTTCATTCAAAATTGGCACAACAATAGATCATGTTATTTCAGATTATTTCTGACCAATACATGCATGACATTGTTGCCAACATGATTTTACGCGCGCTGTTAGATCCAATGTTTAACTGCATGTAACGTCCATGCTATCCAGTGGACTTCAACCAAATTTTGTATTTAGTACCGTAAGAGACAGAACTAAGAATATATTCAGTCATCAGGGCTGCCAACTGTAGTGCTCTATTAGGATACATTATGCCAGGTATACAGTATTTCGAACTAATTGGAAATTTCGATATTAGCAACTTAATTTCGTCATTATTCTAGATAGGTTCATATTCTGTAGAATAATCATTGGCATGAAAAGTAGGCTGTATAGTTCTTCACGGAACTTCTTGTTTAGTTCTGGGAACTGTTGGATCTCCGGCAAACGACCGAATGTTCCCCAAGAGGGAAGCGATAAAGCAGTTTTAATGCCTTTCGTAATAATTTTACTTGTTTTCTTGACAATTTTTGAATGAATACCAATTGTTGCACTTAAGGAGAACTAAGCTGTTGCCAGCAAGATGCCGATTAAAAGCTTAGAAAAGAGGAAGAACCTCAAACCTAACTCAAACAAACTGAAACTTTTGGAAACAAACCATATGTAAGAGAAAAATCTCAACAAGTAGCAAGATTGCAGAGCTAGCTATATTTGCCTTAATGGGTTGCTAGAATTAGCTATGACAGCTAAGCTTTAAAAATGTTGTTAATTGCAGTTTTAAGTTAAATGCAACAAGTAGGATGAATCAAGGAAGTGAAGGTCCTGTCTACTCGTAATTCTAACGGTAAAAATAAAGAACGAAGGAAAACAACGATTTATTTAAACAATTTCAAACGGTAAACTAAATAACAATACTTAAAGTTTGATTTTGGTTTTAAGTGAGAATAACAATTTAGAGCTATAAAATGTCAAGGTCTTAGACCTAATTATAAGAAGTATACAATTTTCAAATGCAAGTTTCGAACTTGTGAAAGCACCAAAATCTTTCAAAGATTTTAAAAGCTGTGCTTTTGAATAAGAAATTTGACGTTTATAACAACAATTATGAAGCAATTATAACTTTAATAATTAGATCAGGTACAAATTAGGCACTTTTAGAATCCCTTTATGGAAATCGAAAAGGCTGTAAAAAATATTGAATTCCTGATAGTTACAGGAAAGAAGAAAAATTACAAGTGGAAATTACCGCTATTTTACACCGAAATTACTATGTTAAACATACAATATGTACAGATCGTATTAACGAGTCCTGAAGAGAAAAGATTGAGTACAAAAAATTAATGATTAGAAAGTTAACAATTCCTGTACTAGCAGGATAGGAAAGAACAAAAAGAAGTTTCTGCAACTTCTTATATTTTCGCAGAATGAATAAATTTTACATGGAGAAAAATGGGAGGGCGCCAAAATTAGGGCGAGGCATCATAGTGAAATAACTAGGTACATAAATAAATTAGAAATTTGTTAGTAGAAGGTGTTTGGAATAGGAGGATGGAAACATAACGTTCTGGCCAATTTTATTGCTCTCGTAGAACGCGGCGCGGAAGATAGTTAGCACACACAATCGATGCACTGATAGTTTGTTGAAAAGTTGAAAAACTTCACTATTGCACGGTATGTGAGTTCGTAAAACAGGAGAAAGTTATTGTGGTTATATAGAACACTTGGTTTAAGTTGAGCTTGACCGAATTTATTGAGTTAAGAAGTTTATGCGTTGCAGTTGAATGATGAGGTAATGTTCCCACGGAGGCAAGCAAATTAGCTGTTGACCAGCAGTCTATGTAACGTAAATTCCTCAGTGAGGAAAAGTATTCCCATCTCTAGAAGTGGAAAATTACTCGATTGCTTTGCTGGTAGAAAAATAGTTCCAGGGCGGTGAATACAGTTGAATAGAGCAAGGTAGTTCCCACGGAGGAAAAGGCTAAGTTTTATAGACGGTGGGTAGTACGAATTAAAACCCTCGTAGTGGGAAGGTAATCCCAATCATTTAGTACAAGAAGTACTGGATTTCACTTTATAAAGCCAGCTTAGCTAGTTAAAGCATGACAAGAAAAAAACATATCTTGAAGACGGTTATTGTACAATAGTTTGCAATTCTTCACACGGTCTATAAAATTGTATTAAAAGCACCAAGACATGTTTAAAAACATTGAAATTTTGTACTTAGCTCATTTTTGTAGAGTAGGCGATGGTTCCTTGTAACCGTCGATGTAAAATACAGACATGGCTGCTGATTTAAAATGACTCTCGAGCACAGGAGACAAGCTCGTGAGAGAGCCCCAACTGTATGTTTGACGTCTAACGAAGAAGTGAGAGCAGCTCAACGACGCACGAAGGGACCAAGGAGGAGAAAGGGTGGGGGTAAGCGACAAGAGAGGATGCATCAGGGTAAACAACATAAGAAAAATTAAATTCGTGTACAGATCATAGAATTCTTCTTAAAGCGGGGTTCATGGAGATGTTAGCTGGCGACAATGACGAAGCCTGGTGGATCGGATTGATGAGGAAATCCTCTTGAGTTCAAAGAAATTAAAGAATTTCAGCAGTTAGCTGCTAGATGACGCTAGGTTGTCCATGGAAGATATATATCTAAAACAGTTTCAAGGGAAACATAAATACCTGTACACGAGAAAAGAAATACAAATAGATCACTGTTGGTGTCTGCAAGGAAAGAAATTAAATAAAAGGTTTGAGTAAAGAGCAGCAAAAGCTAACTCTGCCTGACCGTGTATTCCAAAGAATACACCAAATGCCAGTGAAATATTTTGGACAGCCGCCATGTTGGATTGGTGAGACGTAATAAAATTTGAAGGGCACGGTCGGGGTCGGCTAATGTAGTACTATGACGTTACCGAGTTTCATTGATTCGCTCCAGCCGTTTAGAAGTTATTATGGAGACACACACACACACGGACAAAAGGTGATATCATAAGCCTATTTTTCGTAAATAAAAATAGGCTAAATATGCCTCGGTAACGTCATAGTACTCTATTAGCCGACCCCGACCGTGCCCTACAAATTTTATTACGTCTCACCAATCCGACATGGCGACTGTTCGAAATATTTCACTGGCATTCTATATCTCCGACACTATTACTGATATTAACATGATATGAGAGTGTGTGCATTTGTAAATCGGAGATGGAATAGGGAATGAGGTGGCCGTGGCCTTAAGTTAGGAACCTTCCCGGCATTTGCCTGGAGTAGAAGTGGGGAAACCAGGGAAAACCACTTCCACGGTGGCTGAGGTGGTAATCGAACGCTCCTCTTCTCAGTTTTGGCTCACGGGGTTGAGTGTACCCCGTTTCAACAATCACACCAGAATTATAAGTTCTTGGTAGAACCGGGAATGTAACCCGGACCTCAGTAGTGATAGCCAAGAGTGCTAGCTGCTACACCATGAGGTGGTCAATTTACTCACTACAACCTGTTTAAAATATAGGCATATCAGCTGCAATTAACACTTGCCCACAACAAATACATTATTAAGCAAATTAGTCATCTCTTGGTAGGTTGTGAAGGGGCCGCGTGCTATTTAGCGTCACCTAAATGGGCCACCACTGTTGTGACTATTAATGAAGTCTGTCTTGCTAGGGAATGAAAAATTACATCTCTACGAGAAAAATAATTCTAAAATGACCCCTTGGAGATAATTGGAGCTCATTTTCTCACTAATATGTCCTTGGAGATATACATTTCATTTAGCCGGGTGGAAGTGCCAATACATTTCATTTAGCAGGGTGGAAGTGGCAATTCATCAGATGTCCACAGTAAATGTCCAGGATGGTCTTCGTAACATGACATTGGGCTGGATTCGAGTCACTTAGCATTTACTTCCATTGGACCTGATATTTAAACAAGAAGTTCCGTGACGAACTAAATAGCCTACTTTTCTCGAAATGTAAGATTCATTCCAATGATTAGTCTATATGGACCTAATTAGAATAATGACGAAGTTGAGGTGGTAATATCGAAATTTCTAATTAGTTCAAAATATAACTGGCCTAATAGCCTAATAGAGCACTACAGTTGGCAGCCCTGGTGACTGAATATATTCTCAGTTTTATCTCTTAAGGTACAGAATACAAAATTTGGTTGAAGTCCAATGTATAGCATGGACGTTGCATGTAGTTAGACAAAGGAACTATCAGCGCGCGTAAAATCATGTTGGCAACAAGGTCATGCATGTGTTGGTCAGACATAATCTGAACTATTATGATCTATTGTTGTGCCAATTTTGGATGAAATCCATTTATTTGTATACAAGTTACATGTATTTTAACATTGGACCAATCAGCAGGCTTAGAATCATGTTGGAAGCACTGACGTATATTAGTTACTCGAAATTAATCTAGAATGTAAGTTACTATACGTCTACAAAGTTTAGAGCTGTTGACTTGAATACTTTCTGATATATTGATATTAGGGTAAAAAAATAGAGACAGCATTTATTAACAGTTGGCAGCCCTAGTTGCTCTTAAGAATACGCATAGTCAGATCTGTTATGGTACACATAACAGATACGAAATTTGGTTGAAATCCAATTGATAGTATAGAAGTTACATGGATTTACAAATGGTCTTATCAGCAGGCTTAGAATCATGTTGGTAGTTCCGAGGTCCATTAGTTAATCCAAATTAATCTAGAATGTCAGGTACTATACATGTGCATAGTTTAAAGCTGTCGGCTTGCATACTTTCTGATATATTGGTATTGGGATAAAACAATAGAGAGAGCATTTATTAACAGTTGGCGGCCTGGTGGCTCTTAAGATTACACTCAGTCATATCTGTCTATCTACACATAGGTCATACGAAATTCGGTTGAAATCCAATTCATACTGTAGATGTTATATTGTTACGTGCCACCCCCCTAGTGGCACTTTTGTTAACTGGATTACGGTGGGTAGGAAGCACAACACCATTTACTGCTTAAAGAAGTAATTAACTTTATTGTGGACAGAAAGATACACTACTCATCAGCCAATGCAAACAATTAGAATCGTACTCCAGTTTCCTCAAGTCTCTTCCTTGAGCGCTCTTGGCCCTTTCACTTGTTAACAAACCACAGAAGTTAAACCGTCATAATGAGTCCGGTGGCCTTGACAGAAGCTACCTGCACCTCAACAAATACAGTTACTTACGATAATCCGCTACCCGCTGTTTCGCCGTCCACAAGCTCGGTAAACAATGTCACTGGATTTCGTAACTCGCACGGCACTTCGTCACCATACTTCTGTCGCACTCGCTCACAAACACACACCCACAGAAAAACTCGGTCCCATCACTGTTGAAGCCGCTTATATAGCAGTCTGGTGACTCAATGAATTCTAGAATCGTCCAGGACAAACGGCTTCTCAACATTTCCTTCGCTGGCGGGGTCACGAACATTCTGGACCATCCCTTTGTCCTAGTAGCCCTGTTGCATAAGGCGCACGCAATACTCGAGGCAAGGCACAGCCCAGCCCTGGGGCAGTTGTGACTCATGCGGCGAGCGATGACACAAACTAACAGCCGTAACACCACCCCCCTTCCTAAAAGGCTGATCGTCCCGATCAATCATTGGTCCGTCTGTGTCCCTCCGTAGGCTGCCAGGCGATCTCGATGCCCGATATTCATTTTCGCCTTCGGGCTCCGCTGGATCCTGTAGACGACATCGTTGATCCGTTTCACGACTCGGTATGGGCCCTCCCAGGACTTCTGCAGTTTGGGTGACAGGCCTTTCTTCCGTAATGGGTTGAAGAGCCAGACCAGGTCGTCCTCGTGGAATCCTCCGGCATCCGTCTGCTGGTCGTATCGGGTCTTCATTCGGTCGGTCTCGATCCTCAGTTTCCTCCTCGCGAACGCGTGCACGTCCTCCAGTTGGTCGACCAGTTCTTGACAATACTGGCTTACCGGGACCGGATCATTCCCAGGTCGTCCGAAGGCAAGATCGACAGGTAGACGGAGTTCCCTCCCAAACATGGCGGTGCACAGAGCCTGCTTGAGTTGTTCGAAGGCGCTGTGGCTGGTGTGCACCCGGTGGCTTCATGCACGGCGGCGCGGTAGGCCAGGAGAAATAGAGGAAGATGTCTGTCCCAATCCCTCTGGTGCTCGCTGACGACTATTCGGAGATGGTTCTCGATGGTGCGATTGAATCGCTCTACCATCCCGTCGGACTGAGGGTGTAGCGGCGTCGTCCTTGTCTTCCGGATTCCAAGCAGCTGGCATAGGTTCTGGAACACCTGCGACTCGAAGTTCCTCCCTTGGTCGGAGTGCAGCTCCAGGGGTACTCCGTACGGGCTGACGAATTCCTTCACCAGGGTCTCTGCGATCGTCGCGGCTTCTTGGTTAGGGAGCGCATACGCCTCCGGCCATTTGGTGAAGTAGTCGCTGACGACCAATATGTAGCGGTTCCCTGCCTCGCTTAACGGGAATGGCCCAGCAACATCGATGGCCACTCTCTCCATGGGGCCGCCCACGTTGTAGGTCTTCAGTGGACCCCGTCGTCTTCGTCCTGGGCCCTTGCTGGCTGCGCAATCGTGGCACCTCGCGCAGTGGTTCTCCACGTCAGTTCAGCATCCGATCCAGTAGAACCGCTCTCTCAGCTTCTCCAGGGTCTTCTTTATCGCTAGGTGTCCACCAGATGATCCTCCATGGACTTCCTTCAGGACTTCCTCCGTCATAGCCTTTGGAACGACGGCTTGTTCCCGAGATGTCTTCCCGTCGGTGCTCTCCCAGGTACGGCATATGAGGCCATCCCTCACAACCAGCGAGTCCCATTGCGCCCAGTAGGACTTAAACTTTGGGCTGCAGTCTCTCTCAATGTTCCACCCGGGTCTGGGGACACAGGCCCTCTTCCATTCGGCTATCTGTCCCAGGTCATTATCTTCTGCTTGTGCCCGCATGAAGGATTCGCGGCTCCAGCTCCCTTGAAGTTCCACGGTAGTCCTTCGGCACTGTATCCTGGTGTTCTCCTCCCTTCGGGCACAGAAGGTGCAGTCTTCGGGGCACGGTCTTCGTGACAGGGCGTCGGCGTTAGAATGCAGTTGGCCTTTCCTGTGCTGAATCTCAAAGTTGTAGTGTTGAAGCCTCTCTAACCACCGCGCGAGTTGACCCTCGGGCTGCTTGAAGTTCAGGAGCCACCGCAGGGATGCATGGTCAGTCCTGATGAGAAATTCTTGCCCGTACAGGTACTTGTGGAAGTGTTCAATGATCGTCACGATGGCGAGCAGCTCCTTCCTGGTGACGCAGTAGTTCCTTTCTGGCTTTGACAAGGCCTTGCTGAAGTAGGCCACTACTCTCTCCTCGCCGTCCACTACTTGCGACAGGATCCCCCCTGCCAAAGTCGCTGGCATGGGTATCGACGATGAACCTTGTTCCAGGTCTGGGGTAGGCCAGAATAGGCGCGGAGCACAGAGCCTGCTTGAGTTGTTCGAAGGCGCTGTGGCATTCTGCTGTCCACGTGAAGAGTTGGTCCTTCTCAGTCAGTCGATGTAAAGGTTTGGCGATGTCGGCGAATCCTCTCACGAAGCGACGGTAATAAGTGCAGAGTCCCAGGAAGCTTCGTAGTTGGGACTTGTCCTTCGGAACTGGCCACTCCCTCACAGCTGCGGTCTTCTCTGGGTCGGTGCGCACCCCTTCCTCGGAGACGATATGCCCAAGGTACTGGACCTGCTTCTGGAAGAGCTGACACTTATTGGGGCTCAACTTCAGCTGGGCAGCCCGTAGCTTCATCAAGATCTCCTTCAGGTTGCTGTAGTGCTCCTCGAAGCTTCTTCCTAGAACGATGACGTCGTCTAGGTAGACCAGGCAGGTCTTCCAATGTAGTCCCCTCAGAATGGACTCCATTAGCCTTTCGAAGGTCGCAGGGGCGTTGCACAGACCGAATGGCATGACGGTGAACTGCCAGAGCCCGCTGCCCACAGAGAACGCCGTTTTCTCGCGGTCCTTAGGGTGGACCTCCACCTGCCAGTAGCCACTCTTCAAATCCAAGGTGGAGAACCATCTTGATCCTGATATGGTGTCCAGCGTGTCGTCGATCCGGGGTAGAGGGTAGCTGTCCTTCTTCGTGACGTCGTTCACCCGCCTGTAGTCCACGCAGAACCTGGTGGAACCGTCCTTCTTCTTCACTAGCACGACCGGAGAACTCCAAGGACTATGTGATGGCTCGATCACCCCTTGCTCCTTCATCTCCTCTACCATCCGGTCGACTTCGGCTTGCTTGGCGAGCGGGACACGTCGGAATGGGGTCCTAATCGGTGTGCTGTCCCCAACGTCGATTCTGTGCTGGACCAAGCTTGTCCTACCGAAGTCTTTGCTCCCCGCGGAGAAGACATATTGGAATTCGCGTAGCAGGTCCTGCAGTTGGCGTGATTGCTACTCGTCTAAATGGTCCTGGGATCCTTGGTACAGCTTCTGTAGTTCTTCTGGCAGGGCGCGTCTTCTTCGGTTGTGCGTCTCCAGGTGTCCGTCTGTCGTGTCTGTGATGCGGGCAATCCAGGTAACGGGCTCGCAGACTCCTAGGTTGGTGTCCCGGTGAACCGTAATGTCGTAGTCGTTCAGGTTGGACAGGCGGACGTACGGCCGAGACGTCGTGTTGATGAGGGTCTTGGCAACTAGCAATCCTTTTGTCTGGATGTCCTCATATTTTGGCTCGATGACAGCCGCCACTCCCTCAGCAGTTCCGTCGACATTTATGGCGGCGCTGACCTCCGTCCTGGCAGGAACGATGACGTCCTCTCTCAGCCTTACCCGTCGTGCGGTAACGGCATCGTGTGCTGGCTGCAAAGCAAGTTCCTCACCTTCGAAATGCAGAGTGTTGGTACTCAAGTCCAAGATGATGTTGTTCTGGTCCAGGAAGTCCAGTCCGATGATCACTTCACTTGACACGTCACCCACAAGCACTGGATGCTTTATCGCCCGTCGACCAATGACGAATTCCAGTGATGCTTCGCCATGTACCGGTGCGGTCTCTCCGGTCGCGGTTATTAGCCTGAGGTTCCTTTGTGTGGGTTGCACTCTCCACTTCGGGATCACGGTGGGACTGACGATGGTCCTCGATGCTCCCGTGTCGATTAGCATGGGGCCAGCTCTCTCCGTTGACGACTCCGTCGACCATCAGGCTGCTATTATCCCTCCGTAACTGCGTCACACGCACTTGGACTGCCGGGGCTTGACGACTGTCACAAGCCAACCTTTGCCCCCCCAAGGCTGGCTGATACTTGCTTTCCTGGGCCGCGCGGTTTCCCTACGACTGACTGTCCCGACGGAAACCCTTGGCGGCGGCAATCACCGCAGTCCTTGCTCAGGTGGCCTCTCTTACGGCAGGTCCAGCAGGTCGGTAGTCCTCTTCTGGGCTGCCTCTCCGGATGTCCTTCGGCTACGTTTTTGTTGGTGGTACTGCGACTCTTGAAGAACCGGCCTAGCGCCTCCATCAGTTCATCGGCCAGGGGCTTGGTCTTGCCGGCTTTGGCTGGTTCGTCGACGTCCACCTGACGCACCCGGCCGCGCATTCTAGGTACCTGCTTTGCCGTCTCGAACTCAAGTGCGTGGCTCAGCGCATCTGCCAGGGTCTTATTGCGCGCGAGTCGCAGCGCCTGTTGAGTGTCCGAGTCCCGAAGCCCGTCGGTGAAGGTCTGCGTCGCAATCTGTTCCAGGAAGTCGGCCGGCGCTGTTGGATAGGCGAGCCTTACGAGGCGTGCGATGTCCATCTCGAACTCCTGCAGGGTATCCGCGTTCTTCTGTACCCGGGTCCGGAGCTGCATCTGGTAGGCCTGCTGAAGATGGCTATCTCCATATCGGGACTCCATATGGGCGATCAGTGAAGCGTAGTCCTGGGTTCCAGTCGGGATGGCCTGAAGGACGTTAAGGGCGTCACCTCTCAGCGCTACAATGAGAGCTGTAGCCTTTTCTGTGTTGTTCCAGTTATTTATGGAACATGCCGCCTCGAACTGACGTAAGTAGGTGCTACACGGGACCTTTCCGTCGAAGGTTTGGGGCGTCACTCTGCTATGTCCCGTTCCTGATATTCCCGGTGTAACGGTGGGCGGGCGTTGGCGCAGCTCGGCAACTTCCTCTCGTAGAGCGTTGAATTTCTCTTCCACCCCCGTCAGTGGGCGTTGGCGCAGCTCGGCAACTTCCTTTTGTAAGGCGTTGCATTTCTCCTCCACCCCCATCAGCGGGCGTTGGCACAGCTCGGCAACTTCCACTTGTAAGGCGTTGAATTTCTCCTCCACCCCCATCAGCGGTCGTTGACACAGCTCGGCAACTTCCACTTGCAAGGCGTTGAATTTCTCCTCCACCCCCATCAGCGGGCGTTGGCGCAGCTCGGCAACTTCCACTTGTAAGGCGTTGAATTTCTCCTCCACCCCCATCAGCGGGCGTTGGCGCAGCTCGGCAACTTCCACTTGTAAGGCGTCGAACTTCTTTTCCACTGCTGCGACTTCCTCACGTAGGCCCTGTTCTAATTTCCTTTGGCTCTCCTCTAATTCCGTCAGCAGACACTCTTCCAGATTTTTCTGGCCATCCAGAAATTTGGCGGTTAGGTCCTCTGCTAACTTATTCTGGCCGTCTTCCATCTTCTTCTGGCCGTCTTCTAGTTTGGCAGTTAGGTCCTCGGATAACTTCTTCTGGCCGTCTTCTAGTTTGGCAGTTAGGTACTCGGCTAACTTCTTCTGGCCGTCCTCCATCTTCTTCTGGCCGTCCTCCATCTTCTTCTGGCCGTCCTCCATCTTCTTCTGGACGTCTTCCATCTTCTTCAGGTCATCCTTCAGGTCCTTGGCTAATTTCTTCTGGCCGACTTCCATCTTGGTTTCCATGCCATTTAACTTTTCTAGCAATGCTGCGAATTGCTCTTCCATTTTAGCTGTTTGTCTTGTAAAGGGCATGCTCTCACAGGAAAATTTTTAAAAATTGACCTGCTCGGGTTTTGAAACCAGGACCGTCAGGTGTTGTGCTTGAGTTCGTAATCCGGCTTCTGACACCAGTTGTTACGTGCCACCCCCTAGCGGCACTTTTGTTAACTGGATTACGGTGGGGGTACAAAGCACAACACCAATTACTGCTTAAAGAAATAATTAACTTTATTGTGGCCAGAAAATTACACTAATCAGCAAATACAAGCAATTAGGAGCCTTACTCCTGTTTCCTCAAGTCTCTTCCTTGAGCGCTCTTGGCCCTTCCACTTGTCAACAGATCACAGAAGTTAATCCGTCCTAATGAGTACGGTGGCCTTGACAGAAACTACCTGCTCCTCTCCTTTATGTTCACCGACCACAATTACTTACGATCACTTGCTGCAGGCTATTTCGCTGTCCACAAGCTGGAGAAACAATGTCACTGGATTTCGTAACTCGCACAGCACTTCGTCACCACACTTCTGTCGCACAAGATAATCGCTCGCTCTAGCTCGTAAAACACAACAACAACTGCTAGACAAGTCGCACTTATATAGCAGGCCGGTGACTCAATAAATGCTTCTAGATCCATCCAGGGTTCACGGCTTCTCGAGGTTTCCATCGCTGGTCCAGTCACGAATATTCTGGACTATCCCTTTGTCTTTGTAGCCCTGTTGCATAAGGCGCGCGCAATACAGGAGGCAGGACACAGCCCAGCCCTGGGGCAGTAGTGACTCATGCGGCGAGTGATGACACAAACTCACAGCCGTAACACTATTTTCTTACGCTTTGCTCCTTTGCCTCTGGGAATTTTGTAAACCTCGAAGTGAAAAGTGGTATTGTTAATATCTACATTTTCATTAGATGTTATTATTCTTTCAATCTGGTCAAGTTGATGTGAAGCATTAACTTTTCTTTTTCTTTTTGATGAAATCATATGGATAAAATTATTATTTTCTGCAACTACTTTCATCTGATCACCTGGCTTAAAATCAGTTAGTTTTCTTACTTCTTTTATGGCTGCATGCACACCTTTTCTGACCGCTTTCATTTGTTCTATTGGTTTTCCTTGCAAATCTTTTATGTGTATAGTATAAGCTGTCTGCCATACGTTAAACTTTTTGATCAGCACAGTACGAACACCTTGATGAATTTCGAAAGGTGACTTTTTAGCTACTGTTTTATTAAATATATTTTTCTTAAAAGGAAAAATTTGGCCCAATTTTTGCTTCACAATTTTTAAGTCCTTAGATTGAACAGGTTTTGGTTCCTTTTTAATTTCAAAGATGTCTTGATCAAATCCAAAATGCCTGATTTTGTCCAAACGTTCCTTTTCTTCCGCTATCAAATTTAGCAACCCTTTCTTTGAATGAATTACTGAGTAGCCCTTAATTTTGTTTTCTCTGGCGACTTGTTTTAGTTCACGAACGGTCTTCTTAGGCAGCTCTGATTCTTGATACGTAAACAAAGCACTATCTCCGGCATTACTCCAAGCACTGCTTACAGCTTCAAGAAGAGCCGCCTTCTTCATCTTGTATAGTCCTTTTAGTTTGAGTTCCTTTGCTAGAACCCTTAGTTCTTGTACAGTTGCACCTGTTTGGCGCTTAATATTTCGTTTTAAATCCATTTATTATATATCTCTTTTAATTAAAAATTTCATTTTTTTAAGTAAAATAATTATAAGACATCACTTTTTTTGGCAAGTCGTTGTTGGAAACCAGTCTACCCTAATTAATTGGTAGACTGGTGTTAGAATGGCAGGGTGCATTTGGAATTGTTTGGATATGAAGGTGAATACGTTAAACAGCGTTAAATGTTTTTGTATGAATAAATGAACAGAATAATTACATTTTGCATTATAATTGTTACCCTAACAAAGGTTCAATTAGAAATAATATCTCATGAAAATC
Source organism: Meconema thalassinum (assembly GCA_946902985.2). NCBI lineage: Eukaryota > Metazoa > Arthropoda > Insecta > Orthoptera > Tettigoniidae > Meconema > Meconema thalassinum. The sequence continues at coordinate 1,238,890,868 of OX336388.2, read as the reverse complement.
AGAATCAATTTGCTATCAACTATCTGCGTAATTTTGGATACTTGATTTTTTTTATAGGTAATAAATGGAAGTAAATCAATTTCTCAAGACGCTCAACAGCATCAACGAACAAAAGACGTTTAAAAAGCTCAGTGAGTTAGAAATAGGGAACGAATACCTTTTAACGAATGTAGACGGTATAAATACAAAATATGGAAATAAAACTTTCCTAGAACTTGATAGTGAATTTAAGGTTATATTGCCTGACAAATACAACAAGGTGCTAAGTTGTAGAAAGGAAAAAAAGAAAATGATAGGCCTGAAAATGATATATAAAGGCACAAAAGAAGTCTATGGTGGTTGCAAAGCGCACAATCTTGAATTCTTTTAAACATTTTCTTAAATTTTCGTAACACCCCCGACAAATTTTTAGTAGAAAATTTATGGTTTTAATGGTTACTAACCATTAAAATCAAATACCAAAATTAACGTAAAATTAAGAATTCCTTCGTAGCTTTATGAAAATTGTAACAGCTATCTATGTCATCACCATTAAGTTCAAAAAGATAATCTATTTTATCCTCAGACAACTGATTTATAAATACTTCTACATCTTCAGTAGGATGTAGTAAACGCAGGAAGAAAGAAAGGGTTATTCGCTTTACTCGGGCGTCCATTTATATATACAGAAATATTATAATATAACATTTTCTTTATTAACCCAGCTATTGTGAGAATTATCAAAACCCAACCATTTGACATATACCCGATTTCCTTTCTTTCTTAAAACCTTTTCAACAAGATATGCCTCTGGATACTTTGTTTTCTGTAATTCTTGCTCATAAAAGTTCCCCTTTATTTCTTCCGCATTTACATCTTTCAATTTGTACGTAATAGGGTCGGAATAAACGATATATTTTATTTCAAATATTTCAGTCGACCAATTTCCTAAGTATCCTTTTTCGAATATACCTTTTAGTTTACTAATTCTGACTTGATCGCCAACTTTAAATTTCGCTTTTTCTTCCGCTCCTACGCTTACAGTGTAAACAGTTTTCAACAAATGTTCTTCATTAGCTTTGTTTACGTTTTTTGGCTTCATATTTATAGTTGTGTGCGTCGTATTATTGTAGCCATTAATTAACTTTGGTAAAATGCCAACCCAGCAGTAGTTTCCTTGAATATCAAACTGCTTCCACATTTTCTCTTTTAAGGTCCTATTGAATCGTTCTACAACTGAAGCTTTTACTTCAGTAAAAGTCGAATAATGATTGATATTAAATGTTTTCATCAATTTTGAAAATTCTTTATTGTAAAATTCTTTACCGTTGTCTGTTTGAAGATTTTTGGGTTTTCTGTTTTTTAAAATACCATCAAACGCTTCAGCAACACTTTTACCCGTTTTATCTTTGACTGGTACACCCCAGGCATACTTTGAAAATACATCAATGACTGTTAACAAATACTTGTAGCCTTTATTAAGCTTCGATATCCCCTTTATTTTTCCAGAGTCCATTTCTACCAAATCCGCTTGCCAAATGTCATCAATGCCGTGAGTTGTAACCCTCCTTCTCGGAAAATTCTTCCTCATGGGCTTATGAATTTCGTTTATAATTTCCTCCCGAATGCTAACGGGTGGCTCTCTAATTTGGGTAGAACCCCCTATTTCTACACTCTCATTAACTTTTTTTTTTCAAACCGGCTTTTCTTACTCCCACACTCGGAACATAAACCTTCGATTCTAGTTCGACCATTTTTTGTCGAAAGGGTGTGAGGATGCTGTGTTTGAGTAAACGTTTTGCACTTTAAACACCAAATGTGATTATTCATTTATAAACTAATTAATTAATTAAAATTAATTATAAAATAAGCATTGGTTTACTCAGACACCCAACATTGAAGAACGCAAACTAACTTACAAGAAACAAGGGTCTACCCTTTGTTGAGGAAATTAACTTTTTTATATTTATATTTATATTTTATATATAACAAGCTGACCCGGCAGACGTTGTCCTGCCAATCAAAGAAAGTGTTGTAACTTTGTTTCTTCAAGTGCTTTTGGATACACAGTATTTTTTTTCAATTTCTGTTAACTGCCTCTAAACTATCTTGAATTGAATTAACAAATTTAGAAACGTTCGTTGGAGCGTGCACAACAACTCTCCAAAGTTTCATCGCAAACGGATAAATGGCATTTAACGCATACGGGATTTGGATTAAATGATTCGTGCGCTGTCACTCATTTGTTGAATCTACTCGTTCTCTATCAACTGTGAAATGGATTTACTAAGTTAGAAAGCTTCACGTAAGTGTACACAACAACTCATCAAAGTTTCATCGCAATCGATGAATAGTATATGAACGCATACAGGATTTTGTTGGAACGCTTCGCGCGTCGTCACTCATTTGTTACATCTACTCGTGCGCTACCAATAATGTAAAATGGATTTACCAAGTTGAACACCTTCCCTGGTGTGTACACAACAACTCATCAAAGTTTCATCGGAATCGGATGAATGACATATGAACGCATAAGTGATTTTCTTTAAACGATTAAACCTTCTCTGGCGTGTACTCAATGATTCACCAAGGTTTGATTGCAATCGGATGATGGATATATGACCGCATACGGGACATTGTGGAAACGATTCGCGCGCCGTCGCTCATTTTTTGAATCTACTTGTGCGCTACTTATTAAAAACTGGATTTACTAAGACAGAAACATTTCCTGGAGTGTATACAACAATTCACCAAAGTTTCATCGCAATCTGATAAATGGTATATGGCCACATACGGTACTTTGTTGAAATGATTCGCGTGCCGTCACACATTTGTTGAATCTACTCGTGCGCTACCTATTGTAAAATGGATTTATTAAGCCATAAACCTTCCGTAGGGTGTACACAACATCACACCCAAGTTTCATTGTAATCGGACGAATGGTATTTGAACGCATACGGGACCTTATTGAAACGCTTCGTGCGTCGTCGCTCATTTGTTGAATCTACTCGTGCGAAACCTCCTGTGAAATGTATTTAGTAAGTTAGAAACCCTCACGTAAGTGTACACAACGTCTCACCCAAGTTTCATTGCAATCGGATAATTGGTATATGAACGCATACGGGACTTTGATTAAAAGTTCGCGCGTCGTTGCTCATTTGTTGAATCTACTCGTGAGCTACCTATTGTAAAATGGATTTACTAAGTTAGAGACCCTCACGTAAGTGTACACAACATCTCACCCAAGTTTCATCGCTATCGGACGAATGGTATTTGAATGCATACGGGACTTTGTTGAAACGCTTCGCACGTCACCGCTCATTTGTTGAATCTACTCGTGCGCAACCTCCTGTGAAATTGATTACTAAGTTAGAAGCCTTCACTTAAGTGTACACAGCAACTCATCAAAGTTTCATCTCAATCTATGAATGGAATATATACTTATACGGGATTTTGTTGAAACGCTTCGCGCGTCGTCACTCATTTGTTGAATCTAGTCGTGCGCTACCTAATGTGAAATTGATTTACTAAGCCAGAAGCCTTCCCTGGAGTGTACACCACATCTCACCCAAGTTTCATCGCTATCGGACGAATGGTATTTGAACGCATACGGGACCTTTTTGAAACGCTTCGCGCGTCGTCGCTCATTTGTTGAATCTATGCGTGCGCTATCTATTGTAAAATGGATTTACTCAGCCAAACACCTTCCCTGGAGCTCACTCAACATATCACCCAAGTTTCATGGCAATCGGATGAATGGTATATGAACGCATACGGGACTTTGAAACGCTCTAACGTGCAGAGACAAACAGTAGAATTCGGCATCACTGCCACCTTTGATATAAAACACAGCTTTTCGCCACGGGCGGAGTGTATGTAATGGCGGTAGTTGCACAGGTTGCGACCAGGTGGCTCTAACGTGCAGAGACAAACCGTCCAAAGACGTCAGCTTTCACCAAGGCCAAGGTTAGTGGTTTCCATGACGACTGCTTTTGACTGAATATTGTGGTTCTAAAATTGTGTGTAAATTGTGGTTCTAAAATTGTGTTCATTCCACCTACCGGGTCAAATTGTGAATCTAAACCATACATGGACCCACCCTAATATACATACCAAATTCCATCAAAATCGGTTCAGTCGTTTAGGAGGAGTTCAGTCACATACACACGTGTCGAAGAATTATATATATAAAGATAAATGGATTCAATTACCGATATTCTGAACAGCAAACTTGTCTATAATAGCAATCAAGTGGTTATTGCTATTGATAAAAATAACGAATCATGGTTTAAAGCTAAATATATTGCTTTAATATTGGAGTATAGAGATACAGATAAAGCAATTCGAAAACACGTTGCTATTGAAGACAAAAGTACATTCGATACCTTAAATAACCCCGCCGTTTTGGCGGGGTTAAAAAATATACATCCTCAAACCATATTTATTAATGAATCTGGTTTGTATTCGCTTATTTTGTCATCTAAAAAGAGGAAGCTAAAAAATTTAAGAAATGGGTAACGAAAGAAATCCTTCCATCAATTCGAAAGTACGGAGAATACAAAATTAAAAAAGAATATAAGAACCAACTAGTTGGGTTAATGCAGAAACTTCAAATAATGGAAGCAGAAAACGAATCTCTTACCCCATTAGCCACACCTCTTGCACTTAAAACTAGTAAGAATAATTGTCTGCTTATTATAGATAAGCATGAACCAAACGAAAAGTACAGGTACTATGCAATAAGGGCGCAGAGACAACAGGTGAATCAAGCAATCAAAAAAATATGCAGGCGGCACCCCGATTGTGAGATAGTTTATGAAAAATATAATGATCCTAATAGCGTAAGGTTGTATGTGCTTATGAAAGAACAAATTAAAATTAGCTATTCGGGAAACCATTTCAATATTCCATTTACTCCTGATCTTCTTAAAGGAACAATAGAGATGTTGTATAAAAACCTGTTACATTAGACTGTTTTTAATGGATATTTTCTCCATTAAAAAGTAAAACATTTTAACATTAGTGTTATTCGACCGATTCATCAGGATGAGGCTCATATGCATCAAGTATTACTTCACCAAACATCGTCACACTAACATTTATTGGAAGTTTTAAAATTACGCTGTCCATTTTATTTTTGAAGCATAATGTATCACCAGATTTAACGTTGAAGGGCTTACTAGTATCTACCATAATTTTTTCTTCTTTGGAACGTGCAATATAAACGTCTAATACAGTTTTAATAGCGTCATCTGTATATGAAGTAAATCCTTTATCTGGGTCTACGATACGAACAAATATTTTCCTAATCGCTGCGTTGTATGTAAAAATATGCTTAATTTTATCTTTCTCTGCAAAAAGGTCCTTTTGTAATATTATCCTATCAAACACCTTTCTTTCTAAGTTGTCAACCTTTTCTGTTAATGTTGATACTGGTGCAAGACAAGTAGTGGCATATTCCGAGAACAATTTTTCCATTTCTTCTTTCGTGAAGTAGTTATCTTTAGGAAAATCCCCTTCAGTAGTAAATGGTTTGAGCTTTTCTAAGAGATATTGCTTATTAACGACATCTTTATTGTTGATTGGATCTTCAATATTCGCTATCCTTTTACCTTGAAAATCAATCCATGTTTTTGAAACAAAAAAAACCTCACTAAGGCGTTTATTTAGAGCCGTAACTAGCCTTGAAAATAGTTTTTCTAAATCATCCTTTGTGATAGCTTTAATATTTAATGAACTACTCTCTCCGTTTATAATTTTATTTCCAAATATGTCCATTTATTAAATCTATAATTTCGTTAAAATGAGCGGGATTAGGGGAACCCAAATTCGAAAACAACTTTAAAACAAGGACACATAAATGACCACATATATATTCATCAAACATTTGAATTCTTTCGGCGTTATAAAATAGGTTGCTAGCTCCCAAATAATTTACTAGTTTTTCAGGAAATCTCCACCAAATGAGTCAAAGACGAATTTTTGATTACCCTTTTTAAAGTAACAAATCCAATGAGTACCTGCATGATCCGACGTATCCAAGTTTACAATTCCTGATTCACAATCATTAGGTTTTGTAGGCAGTTCATCAATCATAAAAACATTTCGAAAATGCTTTATGTTCATTTCGTGTATTATTTTAAGTATATCGAAATTACTTAAAGGGTGCTTATAGTTGGAAAGTATATCACTCAATATCGATGAAATTTCTCTTTTTTTTTTAAATTTTAGTTATTCCCAAACAACCTTGTCCAGTCTTTTTTTCGATCACCAGATTATGTCTAATTTGTTCAGCCAATTCCGCATCTTCTTTTTGCTTTTTATGAACAGCGCTTGTAATGGCTGCAGCGCCACCTGCCAGCGAACCAATGGCACCCAATGCTGCTAATATTAATGGCAAAAATCCTCCTTGGTGTTCATTAATTCCAGAACCTTCTTTCTTCCTACTGAGATATTCGAATATTTTCTTTACAATTGGAATGGACAAACTTATAAGTAAGCTACCACCTTTTTGAATTTTTCTTGCTTTCTGCTTTTTTTGTGTATCTGTCAAGTACTCATCTAGATAGTCATGCTTTTTCAGATCTTCGTTGGAGAGTTTTATTTTAATAGCTTTGGGTTTTAGTTTCCCTTTTTGGGAAACGTTGTAATCAATACTAAATCCTTTCATTTATTTAATGAAAAAAATTATAAACAAAAATGTTACAAATTTATACTCAGACGCCCCAACCATTTTCATCTAACCCCATTCCCATTTTTCTTTTTCCATACATTATTCCAGTAACGGCAGTAGCTGCTAGTCTCTCACTCAAGTTAGCATCTTTATTGAATATTCTCTCTTTTGCAGCCTTTTGTAATTCTTTATCTGCTTGATGTCTGTGCTCTAATTTTGTATGGTCGCGGTATGCTATATCATGTAATTTACATGCTTCGTCTAATGGGTTGGAACCCTGAACACCTTCGGCTAGTTGCTTGTCTAATGGATTACCAGGGACCACAAAATTTATATCCCGGGAGTGTTAAGTCAATATTATTATCACCTATTTTATTAATCATCCAATTAACTAATCCTTTTCCATGTTTTTCAGATTCCCAGAATGTATGGGGAATGTTATTTAAAAACCTAATTAGATATGGAATACCTTTAGGATTATTAACAATGAAGTCATTAAACTTACTCGTAAGCATCTTCGTTATTCCAACCTTTTCATTGTGATAGACGTTGTTTCCAGCATTTTCTTCGCCATGAATTACCATTAATCTGTCTATTAATTCCCTTACATCATCCAGCCACACATATTCAATCGGTGCTTTTGAATATTTTTTTACAAAACCAAATCCTAATTTAGGAGGAGTGGTTGGAGATGCAGCTCTTTCTTTTCTACTAACTTTTTCTGAAAGCCATATATCCTTTATCAACGTATTATATTTTTTGCCAACACTACTTTTAGGTTTAGTGCTATTTGGGTACATAGCATTTTGATACATAGCATTTGTAATTTTTTAAATAGTCTTATATGTGCTGCGGTCTTCGTCTGTATACTCATCATCGTTAGGTATATCATTTAAGGTTAAATATAGCATTAAACCCTTTGTAGCTTTAAAATTCTTACCCTTAATTATAATATCGTCATTACTGAATTCAACTTTTGAGTCACCTATAAAATAACCCTGATAGTTCTTATCATACCTTATTCCAAATTTAGGGTCACTAATTCTAGGTAAATATTTTGAAATTATTACCCCTAAGTGGACCGTAGAATAATCAGTTATGCCTTTCCTCTTAACATTTTCTTCACTTTTATCATACTCTTCATCGGCCTCTTGAAATAAACTCCTCCCCTTTTCTTTCTGAAGTTGCGACTCCAAATTCTTTCTGACCTTTCTTGCCGATTTTAAAGATTCTTTTTGCTCATCAGTGACATCATATTCATCCAAGAAATGGGAACCTTCGGAATCTGAAGGAAAGTCTTCTTTATAGTCAATTCTGTAAGGAATTAATTGCTTCTCCACTTCTCTATTTTCTTCTATAGCTTTAATAACATTTTCACCGATGTCATTTAACTTGTTGCCTAAAACATTAACAGCATCGATAACAGGTTGATCTTCTTTTTTATACTTCTCGTATTCCGTTATAGGCTGCTTCTTCCATATTCGAAATTCGTCTTTTAATTCTTCAAATTTCTTCCTATTCCTTCTTGCTTGTTGAACTACCTTATGATCGTATTTCGCAAACATCTTTATTATAGGTGAAATTTAAAAAAATGACGTTTGATGCTAACATTGACGTTTGACATTTGACGCTGACATTGACGCTGTACGTTGTACGCTGTACGTTGGCATTGATGCTGTACGTTATACGCTGACGTTAACGCTGAACGTTAACGCTGACGTTGTACGCTGTACGTTAACGCTGAACGTTATCGTTGTACGTTGACGCTGACGTTGTACGCTAACGATGTTGGTGTTAGAATACTCAACCCAAAACCTGCCAATACCCCTGGAGTAGTTACCCAACATTTAGAAACGTTTTAATTTTATTCCTATATTTACCACCGTTAGCTTTGCGATTCATATCAATAGTAATAAAACCAAACTTCTCATTCCAACATTTGCTGCAAATATTCTTAAAGTCTTCAAATTTCATATCACCACCAACAAATTCTTGATAAATATGATTTAAATTGGTATTATCTTGCCTAAATATGTTTAAGAAATTTAAGTTATCACGAACTAATTGTTTTGGTATTTTTGAATACGTTTGAGCTAAGTAAAAACAGTCAATCCCTTTATGTCTTCCTCGTGTAAAATATTCTCGAACTATGTCTTGGTTTTCTAGTATGAAATCGTCGAAAATTACAACTGACCTATCTTCACATTTATCCAGGGGCATTATGCTTTCATCGTCATGAATAAATTGTGCAATGGACTTTCCTAACTTCTCTTCGATTTTATTACATTTTTCCATAAACTGTTGATACTTAGATTGATCTAAACTTTTAGAGAAGATGTAAAGGTTGTTTATTTTTTCCCAGTTTAACCATCCAGGTGCCAAAATGTAATTGTCTATCATTAAGGTTGTTTTACCACAATTACTGGGGCCTATTATAGCACAACGAATGGAATTCGGTAATAATTTGCCATGTTTGTTCTTTACTTGCTTTTCTACAAGTCTTACTTGTGGGTCCCAATCTACAACATTTCGTTTACTCATTTTCGTTTATTTTATTAATTAATTAATGAATTAATAAATGAAGAGAATTTTTGAACTAAGTGGTAAAACTTCGGTTTTAGAGAAAAGGTTAAATGTTCCATTGCGAGATGAATTTGGAAAAGTTGGCTTAATAGGGTTTTACTCAACCTTCCTAACACCAAATATTACAACAACAAAAATAAAGTACACTATGAAAAAGTATCAGGTACGATAACTGAAATATTTATTCCACCAGGTCAATATAATGTAGAAAATTTACAAAAAGCTATTCAAAGTCAAGAACCTAAGATTAGTATTGAACAAAATAAAATTCTAAACAGATTGGAAATAATTAGTGATTATAAAATATGTTTTGACCAAGAAGAAAGTATTGGTTCAGTTTTAGGTTTTAATAATCAAATTGTAGAACCAAAAACCAAAACACTTGCTCGGAACTTACCTAAAATAATTCCGTTCGAAAATATCCGCGTTCATTTCAATTTAGTGGATGGAATGTTTGTAAAAGACTCTGAGCATTTTCACCGTGAAACGAATATTATTGCATCATTTAAACCAGCCCTAGAATTTAGTGCTCCAATAATTTATGAGCCGAATTATCCTGTATTTTGCCCAGTTTTCGATAAAATTCAGAATTTAAAAATTACTGTGACCAATGAGAATGACGAAGTAATAGATTTCAACGGCGCAACTGTTACTGTAATTTTAGAGATGTGTTAATTATTTCCTCTTCATTTAATTTTCTATTATTTTTCTTATAATAAATGAACAAAGTAGAAAGTTACCAGTGGCAGTCTTTTCCTGTAAATGAAAAGACTAAAAACATTTTAAATTTGCCAAACAAGGACGTGGAAATAGATATTAAAGTTGGTGATGGGTGGATTGATAATAATGCGCACCTGTATATTACTTTCGATGTAACTCATGCTGATGGAACTGATTACACTAACTATGAAGGCAAGTCAAATGTAAAGCTAATTGACAATTACCCCACTCAATTTTGGAGCACTGTAACCGTGAAAAAACGAGGACACACTATCTATCGAATTGACCATCCAAATATATCTTCAACGGTTCTGTTTAATTTAACAGCCTCTTATAGTGATAAAATGATATATTCAGGTAATTTTCTTAATAATGGTAAATTGCAGAAAAAATCAAATGAGTTAAGGTACCCTTTAAGTCTTCTTGGTGGCTTTCTTAAGGATTTTAAAGAGATTATGTGGGAAGGAGATTTAACTGTTACATTTACATGGAGTCAAAATGCGAAGGATGCTTTGTATAGATGGTGGACTAAGAATCCCGATGGGGGCAATGCACCTGGAACTCTCCCGGAGGAAGGAAAAGTTACCGTAAAGTCAATGAAGATAAAAATTCCTGTTGTTAAATACGAACCAAATTATGAGCTTGAACTGAGAGAAAAAATACTGCAAGAACCACGAATACCTATATCATTCTTTGACCTTCAAACTCAAGAAATTTCAGGCCTAAGTGGGAAAAGGAATTTTGAAATAGATATTACTAATTACTACAATTCAATGGAGTTTGATCTGCCATATTTTATTTTTGTTGTGTTTCAAACTAATAGAAAAGGTAACCAAGATATGAATAGTTCCAAATTTGATCATGTTCAGCTTCAAAATATTTACATGAAAAACGGAAGAAACGAAATGTTTCCGGAAGAAATGTGGAATATGAATCCTCCTAATACTTATCTAAATGCCTATTATGCTTTTAGGGACTTTAAGCCTATAACTGAGCTGAAGTATGATGTTGTTATAACCCCCACAGAGTTCATTGCTTCTTATCCTATTTATGTTATCAATATAAGTCGGCGTAGAAATGTAGTGACACCTCAGAAAACCAGTATGAAATTGGTAGCAACATTTAATGCCAATATACCTGAAAATACGCTTGCTTATGTAATTATGTACGGTAAAAAGAATTTAACCTATGATGCTAAGCATGGAATAGTTACTGAAAACTTTTAAATATGAAAGTAGTTGTTATTCATTTTAATAAATTAGTAAGAGTTTAGTTTTTAAGTTCAATTGAACTTAAAAACTAAGAATAAAAAAGAGTTAGTTTAAATTTGTTGAATTTGAAAGGGCAATTAAGTTTGCAGTATTTTCTTATTTAAAGATAAAAAAAAGCAGTTAATAAATATGGAACCCGAATATAATATAATGCCTTGCAGCCTGACAAATATTTTAAAAGGGGGTTGTGTTTCAAATACACCCACCAAAGTAAATAATGTGCCTGAATGTATTAAGAAAATAGTCTTCGATTACTACCTCAAGCTGCAAAATTTGCAACTGACAATCTTAGAACGCGTTAGTAATGACAGTGATTTCATGGAAATTGGTGATGCCTTAGAGGAATTAGAAGAACAAGTGGAGAATCTAATAGTTTCGGTTAAATAACTATTGCTATTATTTAATTAGTAAGAGTTTATTTTTTAAGTTTAATTGAACTTAAAAACTAAGAATTAAGAAAATGATATTTTAGGTGAAAAGGCAATTAAGTTTGCAAAATTTTGTTATTTATAGATATAAAAAACAGTTAATAAATATGGAACCTGAATACGCCGTTATCGTCCGTTGCGTCGACGTAAATAATGTGCCTGAGTGTATTAAGAAAATAGTCTTCGATTACTACCTCAAGCTGCAACATTTGCAACTAACGATCTTAGCACGCGTTAGTGATGAAAGTGACTGTGTAGAAATTGGTGAGGCATTAATGGAATTAGGAGAGCAAGTAGAGAAACTAATAGTTTCGGCTGAGCACAGTGCGGAAGAAGAAGGAAAAAGTTAAAAATAAGTTATCAGTGAACTTGACCAGGAAACTCCGTTAGCCTTGATACACTCTTAGTCGATAAGATAACCTTGCTATCACTCTCTCAGTACCGGCCGCTCGCTCGCATGGAAGTGATGTGCTAAATTAAATATTACTTAGAACCCAGCTGTTAGTCTTGTTACACCGGAAGTACTAGTAGCAAAGCAAGAAACTACGTAGTATGTGCAGCGCGATCTATTAGCAAACAATGAATGCTCTTCGTAGTGCACTTTTCGTAAGAAATACACGCTTTTTAATCGCTTTCCTCGTAGCTCAGGAGGATAAGTGTCTGGTTTATTGAGATTTGTTCGCTTAGAAACGGAGGCGCCCCGTTTTCTATGGTTTGAATCCCACTCAATCCTTTCAAAAAATAACTGAGTTAATGAAAGAGAGAAGGAAGAAGCAAATGCTCTCCAGGGTCTGTTAGAGGCATTCTGAGAGATGCAAAGTAGATGGGAGTGGCCACTCAAAAGGAAAGGAAAGAAAAGTTGAAAGGAGAAGCTGAAAAAGGAGAAAAAAATCCCTAGGGGTGTCGACGAAGAGAAATTAGAAAACCAGCGCTGGCTTCGAAACACCCCTGGGGGTTTCTCTGAAATGTCGGAGTTTTGCAAACATTTTGTTAACTGTAATTTTCACCATTATTTTTTCCATAATTCTTTAAAAAGTCACTAGTTATTTTAACCATTATTCTATCCATTGTTTCTAAAAAATTCGTTAGAATTTTTAGCCTTGTTTTTACCATTATTCTTCCCCTAATTTCTAAAAAAAGTTATTAGAAATTTTAGCCTTGTTTTAACCATTATTCTATCCTTAATTCTTTTAAAAATTTACTGGTTCCTTTTAGCCATTATTTTAGGTGTCTGTAGGATACATTTGTGTTACGTTTTATAGGTGGAGGTAAGCATAACTTTGTCATTTATATATTAGAGTCATTTTTATGGTTACTTTTAACCATATTTTATTAAAAATAACATTGGTAATTTTATGGCTACGTAACCATAACTTTTTACGACTGATTTTTAGATATAGAATAACCATAACTTTTGGTTGTGTTTTATGGTTACCTTTAACCATAATTATCTTGGTTATTTTTTTTGTTAAGTTTAATGGTTACTTTTAACCAGAATTTAGAAAAAAATTCTGGCAATTCTTTTAATTGTGTTTTATGGTTAACTTTAACCATAATTATCATGGTTAATTTTTTGTTAAGTTTAATGGTTACTTTTAACCAGAATTTAAAAAAAATCTGGCAATTTAGAGGTTATTTTTTAACCATAATTTTAATTGTTTTATGGTTACGTTCTGCCATAAAGTAATACGAAATATTGTATACCTTTTATGGTTAATTTCAACCATAAAATTCAACCATAATATTATGGTTACTTGTAACCATAATTGTTTGGAAGATTTGTAATGGTTACTTGTAACCATATGTTTGATCGATAATTTTTAATGATGTTTAAGGTCACTTTATCCATTATTTTTAATAGAATTTTAATGGTCACTTTTGACCACACTTAATTTGTCTGTCCCATACCGCCGCCTATACTACTCATCAGCCAATGCAAACAATTAGAATCTTACTCCAGTTTCCTCATGTCTCTTCCTTGAGTTCTCTTGGCCCTTTCACTTGTCAACAAACCACAGAAATTAAACCGTCATAATGAGTCCGGTGGCCTTGACAGAAGATACCTGCACCTCAACAAATACAGTTACTTACGATAATCCGCTACGCGCTGTTTCGCTGTCCACAAGCTGGGGAAACAATGTCACTGGATTTCGTAACTCGCACGGCACTTCGTCACCACACTTCTGTCGCACTCGCTCACAAACACATACCCACAGAAAAACTCGGTCCCCTCACTGTTGAAGCCGCTTATATAGCAGACTGGTGACTCAATGAATTCTAGAATCGTCCAGGACACACGGCTACTCGACATTTCCTTCGCTGGCGGGGTCACGAACATTCTGGACCATCCCTTTGTCCTAGTAGCCCTGTTGCATAAGGCGCACGCAATACTCGAGGCAAGGCACAGCCCAGCCCTGGGGCAGTTGAGACTCATGCGGTGAGCGATGACACAAACTCACAGCCGTAACAATATGTATTTACATATTGGACCTATCAGCAGGCTTAGAATCATTTTGGCAGCACTGTCATGTATGGCCTCCTGGAAATTAAACTGAAATATTATTATCTATATGTGTGCCAATTTTGGTGTAGCTCCCATGCATTTATTTGTTGTTGTTGTTGTTGTTTTAAGGGGACTAACATCTAGGTTATCGGCCAGCTCCCATGCATACCTTCTAGGATATACAACATGGAGCTGAAATTTCAATTGCGATTTTTCAGGAGTTGGTAGCACTGACATCATTTTCAAATATGGCATTGAGATATTCAGATAGAGATCTTTACTCATACCAAATTTGGGTTCGATTGCTACAGCCGTTTAGGAGTTGATAGGGGACACACACACACACACACACACACACACACACACACACACACACACACACACACACACACACACACACACAGCCAGACAGACAGACAGACAGACAAAAGGACAGACAGACAGACAGACAGACAGGCACACATTTTCCCGGATCGATCTCATAAGTCTACTTCTTCCTCATTTTTACAAAATGCGAAAAGTACCGTAGGCTAAAAACACCCAAGCACAGTGGGTCAAAATCGAAATCTAGGGGGACAAAATTATTTTTACGTTTTAATCATGAATTTAGAGTGAAAGCAACGCATATAATTTGTTTACTTCATAATAAACATCAGTTAAGACCTGTTTTAAGCTCGTCTACACATGCAAGAAATTGTCTATGACTAGGAGTAGGATAGAGCAATCAGTTATCTCTTCAGAACAATTTTCTACCCCTATTTTACTTTTAATTAGCCTACTTTTCACATTTTGCAAAAATGAGGAAAAAGTAGACTTTAAGAGATCGATCCGGGAAAATGTCTGTCTGTCTGTCCTTCTGTCTGTCTGGCTGTATGTGTGTCCCCCCTATCAACTCCTAAACGGCTGCAACAATCGAAACCGAATTTTGTATGAGTAAAGATGTATACAGGAATATCTCACGCCCATATTTGAAAATGATGTCAGTGCTACCAACTGCTGAAAAAACGCACTAGAAATTTGAGCTCCATGTTGGATATCATGGTAGGTAGGCATGGGAGCTACTCCAAAATTGGTACACATGTAGATAATACTATTTCAGTTTAATTTCCAGGAGGCCATACATGACAGTGTTGCCAAAATGATGCTAAGCCTTCTGATAGGTCCAATTTTTAAATGCATATAACTTCTACACTATTAATTGGATTTCAACCAAATTTTGTATGTGATATGTGTACTGTACATAAACAGATATGACTGAGTGTATTCTTAAGAGCCACCAGGGCTGCGAACTGTTAATAATTGCTCTCTCTATTTTCTTCATCTCAATACCAATATATCTGAAAGTATGCAATCCGACAGCTTTAAACTATGCACACGTATAGTACCTGACATTTTAGATTAATTTGGAGTAACTTATATACTTCAGTTCTACCAACGTGATTCTAAGCCTGCTGATAGGACCAATTTTTAAATACATGTAACTTCTATACTATCAGTTGGATTTCAACCAAATTTCGTATGTGCTATGTGTATCATAACAGATATGACTATACGTATTCTTAAGAGCAATCAGGGCTGCCAACTGTTAATAAATGCTGTCTATATTTTCTTACCCTCTCCTTATTTCCCTTCGGCTTTTCCCAATTAATTGGGGTCGCCGGAGCCAACCAGGCTCATTTTGGTTTTGGCCGGGGATTTAAGGCCGGATGCCCTTCCTGACACCACGTGATTTTCCAGGTGAAAATTCCACCCCGCTGTCACCGGGATTCGAACCCCGGCCGTCCGGGTGAAAGGCGAGATGCTAACCCACTGCGCCATCACGCTCCCCCCTATATTTTCTTACCCTAATATCAATATATCAGAAAGTATGCGAGCCAAGAGCTCTATACTTTGCACACATATAGCACCCGACACTCTAGATTAATTTGGAGTAATTAATATAAGTCAGTGCAGCCAACATGATTCTATGCTTGCTGATAGGTCCCATTTTAAAATACATGTAACTTCTATACTAACAAATAGATTTCATCCAAAATTGGCACAACAAGATATCATAATATTTCCGATTATTTCTAACCAGCACACGCATGACATTGTTGGCAACATGCTTTTACGCGTGCTGATAGATCCAATGTCTAACTGCATGTAACGTCCATTGGACTTCAAACCAAATTTTGTATTCTGTACCTTAAGAGATGGAACTAAGAATATATTCAGTCACCAGGGCTGCCAACTGTAGTGGTCTATTAGGCGACATTATACCAGGAATATTTCGAAATAATTAGACATTTCGATATTACCAACTTAATTTCGTCAGTATTCTAGATAGGTTCATATACTGTAGAATAATCATAGGCATGAAAAGTAGGCTCTTTAGTAGTTCGTCAGGGAACTTCTTGTTTAATTATGAAAATAAATAATTTTGTCCCCCTAGATTTCGATTTTGACCCACTGTGCCACGGTGATGGTGCCAGACTCTCCACCGCGGTGGTCGAGAGCGCTACCTCGTGCCTCGCTGACGTCGGGAGAGGGTGGGTTCGAATCCCACCTCGGCCGTACTGAAAATGATTTTCGTATTTTCCCATTTTCCCCACGAGGCAAATAACGGGACAGTTCCTTTTAATAGGTCCACGGCCGATATCCTACCAAAAGCCATTCCCTGACCCGTCCCTAAGAGAAAATAAGTGGCCATTGGCTGCAATAATACAGTATATACTAGCATTACCCGTCGCGGCTTCGCCCGCGAATATTCTAGTTGTAAAGAGTACACTTAGCAAAATCTCAATCATGAATGCTATGACTGATTTATCCTTGGTATAAATAATCAGACTTTATCAATTCAGCTACTGGTGCAGTGGTTAGGGGTGTGTCATTCCTTCATAGATATATCAGAGCAAAGTTAGTTTTCTGGGAATATCAGAGACACTGTTAATTTAAGGGCCTTTAAATGTGGTTTCCGGAGACCCTTTATAGTCAGGTGAAAAATACCTTTCGTACCACACTCACATGTGAAAATTGCGTGAAAAAATCTAGAGTGCCCCTTGACCCCCTTAAGAGCATTATACTGTATGTATTGATGAATTTTACAGCTTAATTTGGTTCCGTGATAACCTTATAGCCGTCTGGAAACGTTCACAGTAATGTAATAATTGGAATTGCATTGCGTCAATAGATGGACCTGTGAGATGCTGTTACCATGGTTACCGTGTTGCATTATTTCATTGTAAATATACATGTTTTAAGGTATTTATTTAATTGTGAGGCATTTAAAGAGTTTTTTAACATTTTTTTAGCATATGGCTTTTAGTGCCGGGAGTGTCCGAGGACATGTTCGGTTCGCCAGTTTTGTAGCTGCTTCGAGACGGACACCCGATGGGTGAGCTACAAGTACCGTTGGGGAGGAAAGTTGGAATGGAAGGACTAGGAGTTGGAAGGTAGCGGCTGTGGCCTATAGTTAGGGACCAACCCCGGCATTTGCCTGGAAGGAAGATGGGAAACCACAGAAGACCATCTTTAAGGTTGCCGACGGGGGGATTCGAACCTCCTTGCCTCCCGGATGTGAGCGACTGCTAGCAGTCATGCCGTAACGACCACGGCTAACTCACCCGGTATTTAAAGAGTATGTGAGTGCGTTTTGCTTACGCATTGGGTTATGCCGAACCTGTAGGTACCCCATATGTGTAGGTTGATGTTAATGGGACCTTATTTTCGGTACATAACTTGAACGGGATCTTAGCAGAATACTATAGGGAGGGATTATAATATACAAGACCCATATCACGTAGGGCTCATCAATGAGCTGGACATGGTAAAAAAGGAAGACAACGATGTTAATTCTAGAATTAGTGTTACTCGAATGATAGAAAAACTAGGGTGGGAATCTAAGGAAGATAGAAGGACGAATTCCAGACTATACGCTATGTTTAACACTTATAATAATCGGCGAGTATGGGGAGAATGAAGCAAAAGTCTGGGAAATCCCACAGGCTACCTGAACAGGGTAGATCATCCACCGGCCACAGCGTACATACACATTATGGATAACATTCTTTCATTAATATTGTGGTATTGGATAATGGGGCGGCTTCGGTGGCGTAGTTGGTAGCATGCTGAGCTTCTACGCCCAAGGTCGTGGGTTCAAACCTGACCGAAGTCGTTGGATTTTTTAGAGGGTTAAAAATCCCTCAGTATGCCTTCCTTTGGAGGGGAAGTAAAGCCGGCGGTCCCATGTCATAGATTTATGGCATGAAAAAGAACCTTCCACTAACTACACTTTTGTGAAGTCAAAATTTGTAGGTTAGAATTGATAACGCTTTATTAGTTTCAACGTTCACCGCCAGGTGCTGACTGCGATGGCAAATAATAGCCAAGTCCGCAGGCTAGGCGTCGTGGACGGTAGCATTTGGTAGCAAAATTAGGAACTACTTGAAATTATCATCTGCAGTCCTTACTTGAATTAAAACAGATAACACACACTAATACAGTCATCACAATTAACACCGGTCATTATACAGATTCTACACACACCCAAAGTACACGGGCTAACATGACCATGTTGTAGCAGCCAACCGACCATTGATTATTGGAACCCGTTACCTGCCACAGTCTTATAGCCTTTCCCGAAACATATTGATGTGTTTAATAGAAGACTGAAATTTTGTATAAATACACCAATGTAATTACTCTAGTTCCCAAATCGTGACTTGTGTACATTAAGTGCCTTATATATTATTGTTGGTAATTTTCTATAATTTTACATTTTTCCACCGGGGAATTACCCCCATTTTCAAACAAACTAAATGAATAAATGAATGGAATTAAAGAAGCTAGTTCACGCATGGTTTCATATTTTATTTCCTGATTCCATCTAAAATGTCTCTTCAGGAACGCATATTAAAATGTGAATAAGTACTTCAAAATCTTTTATTAAACAACAGCTTGGTAACTGTGATGGAACATCCACGGTTTTATCGATATTAACATTTAATAACCCAGCCTGGAGTGCCAAACCTGCCCAGTTTTAAATGATTCCAAGGTAATTAAATCTCTAGGCTATGTGATTTTCATTGTTGTAAAGTTCCTGGGAACTGGGGCAGTGATAATGGTTCCGGAGTGTATCACTATTCCTTTGCGATTAACTAGGTGAAGTTCATGGGCAGATGAGGGATCATTAGTTTTAAAGGACCAAACTTCAGGGGGAATGCTTGTAATTTTACGGAGAGGAAAAATAAACGCTCTTCTCTTCGTATTCCCATGGCTCATGATCCCGAGATTAACAGTTACGTAAAACTACACAGTTACTTCCTTCTCTTCGAAATAATATGTCTTGGCTCTAACGTTACTTGCCCTAGTGCTCGAACCGCCATTAGTGTTCGAGGCTTGTTGCCATTCTTGCAGTCTTGCGATCAGGGGTGAGCTGACTCTGGACCCATCTTGCTGACACCTTTCGATATCCCACCACTTTATGAATAATCTAGTGATCTTGAGCAGGTCAACTGACAATGTCACGACTTGGGTGAACCTTTGACAATGTCTTCATGTAGCTCCATGGCCCCGTTGCTATTACTGTCTGTCTGTTAGGTATTCAGCTCGGAGGCTGGTTGGATTCTCAAAACGCACCTCCGTAAACCGAGGCAGCACTATGAGGCACAGCAGGCAGGTGAGGAGTGAGATAGTTTGCCATTGCTTTCCTCACTGAGTCAGAACAGCAGTACTAACCCTATGAGTAGAACCTTTCACAACATCCACAGGCACTGGCTGTGTCCCAAATGCCATTACTCAGCTCCAATCATACTTCAGTAGCTTCCATATAACCACAGTTATGAATGTGACTTAGACATCGTTGAAAAGCCACACTTCACTCTAGCCTGTACCGACAGCAGTGGCTACGCTCGCTAAAGCGCAGCGTTTGGCCTTGGGGCCAAGCTTTCTGCTGACTCGGAAGACGCGTGGGTTCAAGCCCCACCGTCGACCGTCCTTGAAATGATTTTCCGTGGTTTCTCATTTTCAACACCAGGCAAATGCTGGGACGGTACCTTCTGGCAGGCCACGGCTGCTTCCTTCCACATCCTTGCCCAGTTTCATTCAACTTCATCAATTCCATCTCTCACCCCGGCGTGCAGGCCGCCCGCGGAAGTCGACTAGAAAGACCTGCACTCGGCCTCTCAGGAGACCACACGAAGAAAAAAAAAAAAAGAACTCTAGCCTGTGCCAACAGACAAATGCAAATGTACTGCAATCGTCAAGATATGGTAAACAGGCCTCCACACATATTCCAATACCACCCACGTTATTCGAGGAGGAGCTAGCCATCTTAAGTCGTCTCACGTCCCACGCAATCTCACCCTCAACAATACTCACTGCCACTGACACTAAATGGGCAGAGTGAGCATGACAGGTGTGACGCTTGTGGTCATTGGGTGATTGGTATTGGCAATATATACACTTATCTAGTTGCAGCAGATATTAAAAACATGTCAAAATCACTCACATACTTATAAACATAGATTTAATAGCGTAAGTGTAAAGGGTCTGATGATGATCACTTGACGATAGAAGCAGTTCGTCCAAGTGAATTTATCAATCTCATGTAATTATTTTTCAGGATTTGGGAAACATTCATTACAATTAGGTGCAATCGTGTTGACTGACTGAAAAGCATTGAAGTTCGTCTATACCATCCCGGGCAACGCCGGATTGAACAGCCCGTAAGTTATAAAAAGAAAACTAAATACGAAGGTTAACCATTAGACCAATATTTCGAGGGTCTGAAATAAAGATATGACATAAAGTTATTTTTAATATAAGAGGGTATTTATCACAGACGGCAAGGGGAAGACCAGAATTCATGGCCAAGACCATCCACCCTGGTCCTGAGAAGCTACTTACGCAATATCCACGGGGAGCAAACAATGTTTTCAGATTTATGAAAGCCATAAATCCTTTGCCCTCAGTGATTCAAATTAGTGCGCGTGGGGGCAAGATTTAGTGGATGGTAAAGTTGAAGGTGAAGGTAATGACGTCACTAACAAGACAATATGTGCTCGTGTCGGAGATTATCGCATGGAATAGCAATGAGTTCCCTCTAACTCGCGTATTACATACGGCGTTTCTAGGAAGTTACATAAGCCAGCGATGGAACCGCGGTTCACACAAGGTGTTCATAAATATTTCATGATGATAATTTTGTTTTTGGGAGCCTAACATCTAGATTATCGATCCACGATGAGGATGATTATTGTTACAACTAAAAAACTCACAAAAAAGAACTGAATAATAATAATATACTCCAGCAATTCTTTTAGTTTTTTAGGCCGTGTCTGTTGTGGGATTTCGCCTAGGTGCAACAATTCAGGCACATCAATGCGCACTTGGTACACCGTGCCCGGACCGCCACTGCAGTAGCACATGTTGATCTACATCGTATATTTACAGCATACAGCTGTGCTACTTTGCTGCGGGAACCAAGAGCTCTCAGAGCTTTCCTACTCCCTGCAGAGGTTTCCAAAAAAGATGGCACATTAGCTTTCATATATAATGCGCCAACAATTCTTTGAGGTTACCAGGCCATGTCTATAGTGGTTATGGTAAAAATAAGTATCTTGGGGAATGGATAGACCCTACAATGTCCGAAAACGAGGCTTTTGCGTCACGCTTGAATATAATTGAAATGGCTTACCATCTAACTAAGAATGTGTACAACACAAGATCTATATCCCTGAATGCAAAACTGAAGCACTACTGCATGGTCATCCACCCAGAAGCTTTGTATGCAGCGGAATGTCTCTCCATGAATAGAAAAGGCATAATGGAAAAACTGGAGACCAAGGAAAGGAAGATATTGAGGAAAATCCTGGGTCCAGTCAAAGAACACGGCAAGTTCCGAAGACGCCACAACCACGAGTTGTACACTCACGTAGAGAAAATAACGGACGTGATGAGGAAAAGGAGGATTTCTTTTTATGGACATATAACCCGAATGAAATCAACACGGCTATCCAACAGAATTTTTGCTTTTCTCTATGAGAAAAAGACAAAGGGGCCTGGTTCAGTGAAGTAGAGAATGATCTGTTGGAGACTGGGATTACAAATGAATATCCAGGAGCGTGGCCCACTTAGGGATAAACTTCAGAAACATCGGAGTTTTCAACTTAAGCCGAAGCTAAAAACCGGGAAGGCGTGGACGACAGGGAGAAAGGTGCAACATCGATTGCGAATGAAGGAGTACTGGGCTAACATTAAAATGCAGAAAAAACAGTTGACATGACGTGGTCCTTAGTTGGCCGTAACGAAGGAAGAAGAACTAACAAAAGATACATACAACAAGAAATCCCTTTCATGGGGGTCCAAAATTAAACACTATAAGACAGTGATTAAACCAGAAGCACTGCACGCAGCAGAAACCCTAATCATGAATTTCAAAGGCCAGATGGAGAAACTCGAATTAATGGAAATGAACATTTTAAGGAAAATCATACTACCAACATTTCAGGGTAATAAGATAATACACATCAAGAATGAGACTTTACAAGAAAATTGAAAAATTCTCAGATACTAGGCGAAAAAGGAGGATACATTTTTACTCATCTTCTTAGAATAAACTCTAATAGATTAACCAAAAAAATTTTGGATTTCCTCCAAATCCGCAAAACAAAACCCTCATTGTTTAAAGAAACTGAACAATACCTAGTAGAATTAAAAATTACAGAAAATTCACCACGCAATTGGAAAGCTAAACTAATTACTACAGACGAAAATATAAGGTTCAAAGACAAATCTACATTAAATACCAAACCCATTATCTCGGAAGAAGAGAGGAAAAGAATATCAGAAAGAATGAAGAGATAGTCTACTGGGTACTAAGGAAAGAACAACACACGGAGAATAATGATTGATTCAACGTACCCCAAAGAGGGTGAAACGAAAGAATAATAATAATGAGAACAAGGGAGGTCTGCCTAAAAGGTAGGACTTTCCTTCGTCAGCCAACAGCACGTGGTTCACCCAGGCCCGTTACCTTTCTGACCACGCCCAATATTGCTTAACGTCGGAGAGTTCACAGAATCCGGTGTTTCTACAAGGACAAGCTGTTGGCTACCAAAAGAAGAAATAATATGAAGAGAAATAAAGTAATAATGAAAATAAAAGACTGAGAAGAGAAAGCCTCTCAAATCCCAAAGAATGAGAGATGAACACATTAGGAGAAAAAAGAAGCAGTCATTATTGATGGGAGGAAAGAGAAAGGCGAGAAATTCCTCCCCAAAGTCACTGCAAAAGTGGAGAAGCGCACTGTGCTTGGAGATCCTTTTGGATATCTAAATAGTGCTCACCAGCAATGAGTCCCAGAAAGTGTATGCTGCTCCGCTTTACCCTACCATGTATAGTGGGCTTGAACCTGCCCATTTAGTCACCTCTTAATGACAGGCAGGGAATGTTGAGGGTGTATTCCAATCACCTCCTACTCAAGGAAGGAAAATAATAACAAGAGAACCGAATCTGAACCCCTCAAAATTGAGTTTGTCGAGTAAAAAAGACAGGGGTCAGTTAAGGAATGAAAATGAAAATGACGAGAAATATGGAGAGGAGGAGCCCGGTTCAAGTATGTGGAAACAAATTCGGGATTAGTCTTCAGTCACAAGAGAAGAGGCTGGCAATAAGGTAACTGCTGTACTGTGACAGCTCCACTGAGATAAGTAACCAAATACAAATAGAATTCTAGTGCATACTCTTAATTATTACTTTTTAATTATTTTTAGCCTACTTTTCACATTTTGTAAAAATGAGGAAAAAGTAGACTTATGAGATCGATCCGGGCAAATGTCCGTCTGTCCTTTTGTCTGTCTGTCTGTCTGTCTGTCTGTCTTTCTGTATCAACTCCTCAAATGGCTGCAGCTATCGAAACCAGATGGTATGAGTAAAGACCTATGCCTGAATATCTCACGGCCATATTTGAAAATTACGTCAGTGCTACCAACTGCTAAAAAATCGCAATTGAAAGTTGAGGTCTATGTTGGATATCTCGGAAGATATGCATGGGAATTATTCCAAAATTGACACACATATAGATAATATCACATCAGAATAATTTAAAGGACCCCATACATGAGAGTGTTGCCAACATGATTCTATGCCTGCTGATAGGTCCAGTCTTTAAATGCATGTAACTTCCATACTATATATTGGATTTCAACTAAATTTGACACCGGTTTGTGATTTTTGCACCGGAAGAGATATGAATATGCGTTTTTAATGTCAACAGGGCGCCAACTGTTGAAAGATATATTTTTAATCCTAATCACAATTTAACTTATCAGAAAGTATGCAGGCCAACAGTTCTAAACTTTGCATAGTACCTGAAAATGTAGGTTAATTTTCGGTAATCGATATACGACAGTGCTACCAACATGATTCTATTCATGCTGATAGGTTTAATGTTGAATCACATGTAAGCTTCACACTAATAAATGCAGTTCTTTCAAAAGTGGCACATATAGATCATAATATTTCAATTTATGTTTGAGCCTCCCATTTATGGCAGTGTCGCCAACCTGATTTTACACATGCTGATAAATTCAATATTTAAATACATGTAACGGGAATACTATGTGTTGGACCTCAACCAAATTTTGCATGTGTATTGTGTATCTTAAGAGATGGAACTAAGAATATATTTAGAGTCGCCAGGTCTGCCAACTGTTGATATATGGTCTCCATAATTTTAAGAAAAGTTGGCTCTTTAGTTTGTTATGTTACTGCTTGTTTTATCCATTATATTTTGTTGTTCTAAATTGTCAACACGTGCATAATACCAATGCTCACATATAATTCACAAACCCTTAAAACAAAGAAACCAACCTTGTAACGACATTCGAATTGGGAATCGGATTATAAACACCAAAACGCACTACAAATACCCTTTGTAGTTAGATAATTTATTAGTGTATAAATGTAAACCTCAACACAGTGGTCAGGATCTGATGACGTCCGCTTGAAGGTTGAAACGTGTAATCCTAAAATTGTCCCATTATAATAATGATCATAACTACTGTCGGGGAAATAAGTATAGATACTCGAGTTTAGCGGTCAATAAAACCTTTACCCTTAGTCTTACATAAGAACAACCTACACCAACATTTTCCTTGTTTTATTTGTCGTTTAACGATATAGAGTAAATATTTGCATTGTAGCTCGTTAAAATTTTATAGCAGATTGAACAAAAAAAGTACCGGTTTTTCTTACCAAGTTCACGGAGCGGTCACTTAGAAGGATCATTACGTTAAAAGTATTAATCGGATCGTAATGAAACTCTAATACGTCTTAAAGGAACTTATTGTTAATGCGTATATGAAGTTTTAATCTGATCGGACGTTTCTTTGAGTAGTTGTTGTGAATTTTGTAAAACATCTTTTTCTCGGGCCTGGGTGGTCATAGCAGTATGAAATATGGCTTGTTATGAGGCTCATAGCAATGCAAGGCTTAACGTAAAACTACATTTTATCTACTTTTGATAATTGCTTTTATATCGATTGATATTTAATCGGGTGGTTATGTGAGAAGAATGTATCGTAGCAAGCGACGGGAACGATGCGCTCGGTCGAGGAAACTCTTGCGACGTTGCCCAATACGCGCGCGTTCCAAGCCGTAAGGTCTGTGAATTTCTGTTGTTGTATTGGAATTTGTGTTAGGCCGGTATTACACTGCTAAAGAAATGTGTCAAATAAATGTTATCAAATATTTTATAAAACTGAACTTTTATCAAAGTTATACAAAGCAATTATCACACCATTACACTACATCAAATATTTTATCATAATTCAGCAAAATGGAAGAAGGACAATTCCGTGTTCACTTAACTATATTATGGTAGTTGAAATTCTGTGGTGGCAATACCGGTATATAAAAGAAACGGAAAGATAAAGCGAATGTCTTTGGGTTAAGCCATGGGTCGCTCACGTGACAAGGAAGATATTTTTTTATACGAGTAAAATCTTGGTGAAGGAGCTGCAGTACGAGGACTTGAAAAATGACATTAATTAAAATAAATTAAAAACCATACGTGAAATTGACGAATTATAATACAAAAATTATTATATATATTCGCCTCCGTGGTGTAGTGGTCAGAGTGCTTAGCTGCCACCCAGGAGGTCCGTGGTTCGATTCCCGGCTCTGCCACGAAATTTCAAAATTGGTATGAGGATTGGAACGGGGTCAACTCAGCCCCGGGTGCTCCAAATGAGTAGAGGGGGGGGGAGGGGTTCGATTCCCACCTCAGCCATCCTTGAAGTGGTTTTCGTGGTTTCCCACTTCGTCTCCAGACAAATGCCGGGATGATACCTAACGTAAGGCCACGGCCGCCTCATTCCCTCTTCCTTGCCTATCCCTCCCAATCTTCCCATCCCTCATAAGATCCCTGTTCGCTTTGCAGGTGAGGCAACCTGGGCGAAGTGCTGGTTACACACCCCAGTTGTATACCCGATCCCGAAGTTTCAAAATGGAGGCGGTAAATGTGGGATCCATCGCTTAGTCCGAGGGAATAGCCAACCCTGGAGGGTAATACGATTAAGAAAAGAAAAAAACACTATCATTCACGTCTATTTAACTTAACTATTTAATTCTTCTTTATATCCTGAAATATGCGTCCCTTATGTACAGCGCTAATAGCCTCTGCTAATTTTACCTACAAGTTAGAGAAACGTGTCTTATATTTCATTTTCGCAAGAAGTTAAACATTTCCCAACACCTTTTTTAATGAGGGCTTTGGACCTCCATTGGCAGGTTTAAAAATGGTGTGTCAGTTGAAAAGCTATTATTATAAGATTAATTGTTTGAAGTAATTTACACTTTGAGATTATAAGATTATAAAACTGCTCCCTTATTAACTGTCTGAAAAATCACTGCCCGATGAATCAGATGAACTGTCATTTAAGTTTATAACAAGTGGCTCAACAACGGGGACGTCTTCTGTTAGCCAATCCTTTTCCCAGTAATGTTTCTCTATTTTTTTGGTGTGTTCGATGCATTTTTTCCATAGCTCCGGTGTTACAGACCTCAAGACTTCTTTACAGAGATCTCGCATCACCTCCATTGATCTACCTCTCTCCGCCTGGTTACTCATATTCACTTTAGCTATTTTATTTTTCACGTGGGACCAACCCAGCTCTATGGGGTTGAGCTCACAATGAGCAACTGGCAACCAGACGAGTTCGACGTCAGGACGAACATTCTTGATTATCTGTTCCAGCTTCATTTTAGGTGCCCTGAAGTGAGGTTTGGCGTGAACAATTAGCTCTGCTTTCGTCATACTTTCATACTTTTGGATTCTGGGAGGAAGAGGAAAATCATTCATTGCAGCGGCACATCCCTTCACCGTGGCTATCGACCTTCCAATACACTTGGATACTATTTGCTAAACCCTCTTATCATTATTACTTTCTCTCTCGCATCTAAAAAAAAAACATATTGCACTTATAATCATGGCAAATTCTTCCTCCGTTAACTGCGGATTAGCTGGCATCTTGATCAATGTGCAAACAATACAGACAGTGATAGTTGCTGCTTGTTGCTAATGACTCAACGATGAACAAAGGTCAGAGTTTGGTGTGCGTAGGAACGAGCGCTCAGCAACTGGCAACATTGCCAGGCTCCTGCGGTACTATCGCTGCCCTCAATGGTCCGATTAAATATCAATCCATATAAAATCGATAATCACAAGTAGATAAAATGTAGTTTTATGTTAAGCCTTGCATTGCTATGAGCCTCATAACAAGCCATATTTCATACTGCTATGACCACCCAGGCCCGTGAAAAAGTTGTTTTACAAAATTCACAACAACTATTTTAAGAAACGTCACACCAGATTAAAACTTCATATACGCGTAAACAATAAGTTCCTTTAAGACGTATTAAAGTTTCGTTACGATCAGATCAATACTTTTAACGTAATGATCTTTCTAATTGAGCGCTCCGTAAACTTGGTAAGAAAAACCGGTACTTTTTTTGTTCAATCTGTTTTTAAATTTTAACGAGATACAATGCAAATATTTACTCTATATCGTTAAACGACAAATAAAACAAGGAAAATTTTGGTGTAGGTTGTTCTTATGTAAGACTAAGGGTAAAGGTTTTATTGGCCTCTAAACTCGAGTATCTATACTTATTTCCCCGACAGTAATACATGTAACTTTTCCAGGAATGTTATTCACATATTATACGAGTACACAGGGTCTTTCATATAAAGTAAGAACGGCAAGCGGCAGTTTTGTTATTCGCTGCTACGGTGGCCTTGGCCGAGCTTGTGGCGCGCCACGGCCCCCTGCTTTAAGCGTGTGTACAATCCTGTATGAAATATTACCTTATAAAATATGCTGGAAGTGTCGTCCTCCCTGAGTTATACAGACATGTATCTGAGAAACACATTCTGGCTGACGCGAGTGAGTTCCACCACTGTAGTGTTTCTGATTTTTAATTTTATCCTCTTTATTGAGCACTGAGTCAGTAGTGTCAAACTTATTTACAACTACGTGAATCTGTGCCAGTGAAGGTGGCACTTCATCAGGTATTTGCTGGACAAATGCATCACGCACCCGCCGAGCTGACTCGTACTTAAAATAAGTTTTACATACAACAAGAAGTTCCGTTAAGAACTATACAGCCTACTTTTCATGCCAATGATTATTCTACAGAATATGAACCTATCTAGAATAATGACGAAATTAAGTTGCTAATATCGAAATTTCCAATTAGTTCGAAATACTGTATACCTGGCATAATGTATCCTAATAGAGCACTACAGTTGGCAGCCCTGATGACTGAATATATTCTTAGTTCCGTCTCTTACGGTACTAAATACAAAATTTGGTTGAAGTCCACTGGATAGCATGGACGTTACATGCAGTTAAACATTGGATCTAACAGCGCGCGTAAAATCATGTTGGCAACAATGTCATGCATGTATTGGTCAGAAATAATCTGAAATAATATGATCTATTGTTGTGCCAATTTTGAATGAAATCCATTAGTTAGTATAGAAGTTACATGCATTTTAAAATTGGACCTATCAGCAGGCTTAGAATCATGTTGGCAGAACTGACGTATATTAGTTACTCCAAATTCGTCTAGAATGCCAGGTACTATACGTGTGCAAAGTTTAGAGCTATTGGCTTGCATACTTTCTGATATATTGATATTAGGGTAACAAAAATAGGGACAGCACATATTAACAGTTGGCAGCCCTGGTTGCTCCTTAGAATACGCATAGTCATAGCTGTTGTGGTACACATAGCACATACGAAATTTGGTTGAAATCCAAATGATAGTATGGAAGTTGCATGTATTTAAAGTTGGACATGTCAGCAGGCTTAGAATCATGTTGGTAGCACTGACGTATATAAGTTACTCCAAATTAATATAGAATGTCAGGTACTATACATGTGCATAGTTTAAAGCTTTTGGCTTGCAAACTTTCTGATATATTTGTATTTGGATTAAATAAATTAGGAGCATATATTAACAGTTGGCAGCCCTGGTGGGTCGTAAGAATACGCTCAGTCATATCTGGTTATGTACACATACAACATACGAAATTTGGTTGAATTCCAATTGATAGTGTAGAAGTTATATGCATTTAAAAATTGGACCTATCAGCAGGCTTATAATCATTTTGGCAACACTGCCATGTATGGACTCCTGGAAATTAAACTACAATATTATTATCTATACGTGTGCCAATTTTGAAATAGCTCCCATTCATACCTTCCAAGATATACATCATGGAGCTCAAATTTCAATTGCGATTTTTTTGCAGTTGGTAGCACTGACATCATTTTCAAATATGGCCGTGAGATATTCAGGTATAGATCTTTAATCCTACCAAATTTTGTTTCGATTGCTCCAGCCGTTTAGGAGTTGATAGGGGGGACACACACACAGCCAGACAGACAGACAGAAGGACAGACAGACAGACAGACGGACAGACAGACAGACAGACAGACAGACAGACACACATTTGCCCGATCTCATAAGTCTACTTTTTCCTCATTTTTGCAAAATGTGAAAAGTAGGCTAAAAATACGATGTTGTAATGAAAACTGTCTCATGTTTACATCTGAGGTTCAGACTGGTGACTGAACACCCGCACGTTTATTGCAAGATGGAGTACATTACAGGGTCTTTCATATAAAGTAAGAACGGCGAGCGGCGGTTTTGTCATTCGCTGCTGAAGCCGGCTTGACCGAGCTTGTGACGCGCCACGGCCCCCTGCTGTAGTATTGAAAGTGCGCGCATAGTACAAACTTGACCTTGCAATAGCGTGCAGGTGTTCAGTCGCCAGTCTGAACCGCAGCTGCTAACATGGTAAGACAGTTATCATTGCAACATCGTATTTTTGTATGTAAAATTTATTTTGATTACGATTCGGCTCGGCGGGTACGTGATGCATTTGTTCAGCAATTTCCTGATGAAGAGCCACCTTCACTAGCACAGATTCACGTAATTGTAAATAACTTTGACACTACTGGTTCAGTGCTCAATAAAAAACACAAAATAAAAAATCAGAAAAAATACAGTGGCATGACTCACTCGAGTCAGCCAAAATGTGGTTACCAGATACAATGCCTGTATAACCCAGGAAGGACGACACTTCCAGCAACTTTTATAAGGTAATATTTCATAGAGGATTGTACACACGCTTAGAGCAGGGAGCCACGGCTCACCACAAGCTCGGTCAAGGCCAACACACTAGCGGATAACAAACCCGCCGCTTGGCGTTCTTACTTTATATGAAAGACCCTGTATATACTATGCGCGCGCTTTCAATACTAGAGCAGGGGGCCGTGGTATGCCACAAGCTTGGCCAAGGCCTCTGCAGCAGCGGATAACAAAGCCGCCGCTTACCGTTCTTACTTTATATGAAAGACCCTGTACATTTCACCCGCCCAATCATTGGGCAAATTCGTTTTGACTGACTGAAGAGTTATAAATAACACTCAGTCACTAAGTGGCATTGCACTATACTCAGATTTACAAAAGATGCTCGGTGAAAGCTGTCATCCGCTTGAAGGGTGAGGTGAGGAGTGGAGACGAGAGGGGTAATGGTCTCCATAGCAACAGCAAGCAATGTTGCAATGTATGCCGACACAGCAGTAAGCACATGGTTTGGTTTTACTCAGTGTGTCTTCACTCGTCGGTCATTAGAGCGCGAGGCAGGGGGGCTAACTTCCCCAGTATTTGTGTCTTCCTGCAAGCCGCTTGGAATGTTATGAGTCATGAACTGCCTCAGTGCAACGCAGCATTTCCCCACGTGCAAGCTTTGACAGCGCTGTCAGCGATCATTATTGGTAATTCAGAGTATACCACATCTGAAGACGCACTACTGAAGATAATACACATTTCCTGGCTCCCAATCCACTCCGATGTACAATACCTACATTAAAGATAAACCACCCCATAGCGTAGCTGTGCGTCTTAAATAGCTCGCCAGGACCACAATGTGGCAGGTCCGGATTTGGATAGTTCTTTAATGTCTGTGCTTCAGAAGGGATTACATTTACCAGACCACGTCGCTGAGAAGGTTCGTCTAGAAACCACTGCCATTATCAAACACTTCAAGCCTCCTCGTCGCAATATTACTTTTCATGAGCGAATTGCTCTAAAAGAGCTGAAAGGCAATGATGACGTGGTAGTTTTGAAAGCAGATGGAGGCAATGCTACAATGGTTATGAACACCATTGATTATAAGAACAAAATGGAGGACCTACTCAGTGGTCCTATATGTACAGTGCTTAAACGTGATCTAACTGACACCATTGACAGAAAAGCAGCCTTTCTTAATAAAGCTAGCTCAATTGAGACGTTTCTCATGGTCTGAAACATCAGGCTTGTACAGTACTCCGTTTATATGGACTTCCTAAGATCCATAAAGATGGGATACCTCTTCAGCCCATTGTTAACAGTATAGATTCTCCAACTTATATTCTAGCCAAATATCTTAGTAATCTTCTCATGCCGTACATAGATAACATGGCCACCATCAGGAATTCATCGCATTTTATTGGGTTCCTGTCCAGTTTGCATGTATCACCTGATGATATTCTGGTCAGTTTTGATATTGTGTCTCTATTCACTAAGGTTGCCATTAAGGATACCATAAACTTGTTAGAAGGGATTTTCCCTAGTGATATAGTTAATCTGTTTGGCCATATCCTCACCACCCCGTATTTCAGTTTTCATAGTAAGATCTTTGAACAATTGGTTGGTGTTGCCGTGGGATCACCATTATCACCTGTCTTCGCAAATTTTCACATGCAAAACTTTGAGTAACGTTGTCTTCAATCTTGCAACCTCAAGCCTTCCATCTGACTGTGATGTCGATGACACTTTCGTTGTATGGCCCCATGGTGATCACACGTTATCCATGTTTCTGAATCATTTGACAACCAGCATCCGAATATTAGGCTTACTATGGAAACGGAACGTGAAGGTTGCCTGCCTTTTCTGGATGTCTTGGTTTCCGAGAATACTGACGGCAGCCTGGGACACACTGTTTACCGTAAACCCACTCATACAAATCGTTATCTTCATAGGACCTCTCACCATTATCCTTGTTACAAACGGGCTGCCTTTAACATTCTTGTTAACAGAGCGAGGACTGTGTGTGAAAGGGATAAGTTAGACGGGGAACTCGTGATCCTGGCCGGTACTTTCCAGAAGAATGGTTACTCGATTACACAGATTAATGAAGTGTTACATCCTAAACCGAAAGACAGATTATCGCAGAATCCTCCTCCTGTGAAATTGGCCTATCCATACGTGCAATATGTCACCGACAGGATTAGCAATATTCTAAGAAGACACAATATCAAACCATATTCAAACCTAATGTCACCGTAGGCAAATCCTTGCGATCAGTCAAGGATTCAGTTGGTCTTAACTGTGCCGGTGTATATAAGATTCCATGTTCCTGTGGTTACGTATATAATGGACAGACATGTAGGAGAATCGCATCAAGGGTCAATGAACATCGTAGGCATTTACACCTTTGCCAACCAGAGAAGGCTGTGGTGGCTGAACATGCCATACAGAATGACCATAGGATTCCTTTTGATGAATAAGAGCGTTAAAAATCCTTTCGGAGGGGAAGTAAAGCCGGCGGTCCCATGTCATAGATTTATGGCATGTTAAAGAACCTTCCACTAATTGCACCTGTGTGAAGCTAAATTGGATAGGTTACGAATGTAAACAACGCTCTTAGGTTTCTACGTTCGTTGCCAAGAACCGACTGCGGTGGCATCTAGTAGCTAAGTTCTGAACTTGGCCTAGTAGTCGTTGACGGTGGCGCTTGGCGGCAAACGTAGGAACTATTTGAAAAATTCTAAGTTGCAGTACTTAAATTAAAAAAAAGTCCTCTTGGCACGCCGGAAGGCGGAGGTAGATTTCACCGGACAAATAGGCAGAATATGCAGGTTTTCGTAGAAGGATCAGACCTAATTTATCGCGTGAAAGTATTTTATAATTGGAGATCAATTAACTTTGTTTTTCGTCATTTTATGCATATTTTAAACATTCTATTGTCTTATGATGACGGTAACCTTCTTGTCATTTGGAGTCCATTTTTATACTTGTGGTCACACTGTCCTTATGCAAGGTTTCGACACTGATGTGTAACTATGTAACGGTCTGTTACTTCTTCACGCAAAATTTTATCTCCCGCAGAGATGTTGGTTGGTTCCTCAGTTTAGGGGCTGCGACAACGCGGTCATGTAACCCCGTGTACTTTGGGTGAGTGTAGAATCTGTCTGATAAACGGTGTGAATTGTGATGGCTGTATTAGTCTGTAATTCAGGTAAGGAATGCAGACGCTCAATTTCAAGCAGTAGTTCCTAATGTTGCTACCAGATACTACCGTCAACGCCACCTAGCTGTGAACTTGGCTACTAGATGCCACCTCAATCAGCAACTCGCAACGAACGTTGGAACTTCCCCTCCAAAGGAAAGCTTACTGAGGGATTTTTAGCGCTCTTAGAAAATCCGACGACTTTGGCCGGCTTTGAACCCGTGACCTTGGGCATAGATGTTCAGCATGCTACCAGTTACGTCACCGAAGCCGCTTCACACTTAGTCAGATGGAAATCTGAATCTGATCTCGCGCAAGAGCGTTGTCATGGTAACGTCTGATGGCTCATCCCTCATCAATTTAGTAGTGTTGCCATGTCAACCACTCATAGCTCTTGGCATTTTCTTATAATTCCGAAATCATTTTTCTCATCCCTTGGCGTAATGGTGGCTCATATCAAAAATTCTTTCAGACAAACGTTTTAGGTAATTATTAGGGGAATATTGTCCAGTTTGTACGGTTTTGATATTGTGCCTATTAACAGAGATATGATTAATGTTTCCCGAAAAACTCACTTTTTCCCACCCCTTTGGTCAATGGTTGGTGCTATCAAAAAACGTTTCAAACATAAATTTTTGAGCTTTATCCGACACATAGTATGAACTTTGAACGGATTCGATATTTCACATATTAAGAGAGTTATAGCAATATTAATTTTTTTTCGAAAAAAAAGTCCCCCATTTTCATCCCCTTCGACCGATTTAGCCCAGTAAGGAACTCGTCCGAGATTTTATAGGTATACATATTCGGTAAAAAAATCAAAGTGATTAGTGCAAAATTACGGCAGTTATCGTGTCCACAAGAAACTGATATACATATATATATATATATATATATATATATACATATTGTTTTAGATCCCTTATTTGGGGGTGGATCTAAAAGGGAGAGTTGCTGTACTAATTTATGAGTTTGTGCCTAAAGAAGGGTAGCTCCCCTTGACAGGGCAAGCTGACCAGTGTAGTGTGTTGTGGTGTGCTAGGAACTAGGGGGCGTTCCTATAAAGACTGTAAATGTGGTTTAAGGGATGTAGCCTTAGCACGCGGGTCGGTGTACTAGTCGCCCAGCCGGCTACTTATTATATAATCACCTTGCTAGTGTCAGCGGTTCGGCACGCGCTTCCTTTGAGCACGCGAGCCGCTGTGAGGAATACAAGGACGTCTGAGTTGGCGTTATTACTACGGTGTGTCACGTCTGACCGTGACGGGAGTAAGGAAGGACGTGGGGACGTGAAGAAGAGTGTAGATCAGTAATGCAAGTGTAAGAGACTGACCAAGTGTTTATTGGTCAGCAATGAGTAACTGTTAGTCCCTTTTAAGGGATCTTGTGATGTTATAATGTGAGTACAAACTGTGGGTGTTAGGTTACAAAAGTAGGATTCTGAACACTGACTGACTGACTCACCTCGGTTGACACTGTCGTTAGCCTCCGGCTGTCTCGTCGAAGCACTGGTGATGGAGAGATCCTCGTGACCCACTTAAGGCACCTTTTATACCTTTAGCCTCTGTTCTGTCAGCGCGTTGTGGCATAGTTGAACCAGTTTGTAGTATGTCGCTGTGTGTCATAATTACGCAAGGGTTGAGCTGCTTTATGGAGTAGCCAGCTGCCCTTATAGTATTGATGGATATTGGGTAGGCTTTTAAAGGGTTGCCTTTTATGAGATTTAGACAGATGATGGGGGGGATGATCTCTAAGGGGTGCATACCCCTTGGGTATTGTACAAGCCTCTTCCTCCATTTGGTCGCGTCCTCGCGACCGGGAAGGGCACTTGGGGTTGGGATGTTGTCGTAGTAGTTTTTGAATCCCCCTCGTCTCTTCTGGTGGTGGCGTCGTAAGCGTCGTCGTATGGAACGGGTGTCGTCGTGCAGAAGTGTAGGTGTGCGGTCAGCCCGTGTTCAGAGGGGAGGGTTATGGGGTGTACATAGATATATATGTATATAAATTTTACATTGCATGGTGAAATGTGCATTAACATTGTTGAATAAAGAAAATAATTGCTATTGAGGCACAATCGCCATTGCCGTTGTCGGCATAAAAAAGAAAAAAAACATGGTTATACATGGTTACATAGTTGTGCAGGGAGGAAAAACCCAGGGCCGAACGGATGATTGCGTCGTCCGCCCTATCTTGGGGAAAAAGTGCTCCCCGCAATAAAGAAGATAGGAGAGAATAGAAAAAAATGGGTGTTCCAGGGTATAATTTAAAGGAAATATTTAAAATGTATTTATTGGTGTGGGATAAAACGGAACACCCTGACAAATGGGGAAGTTAGAAGAGAGAAAAATGAAAGAAAACAATTCACAGACATTGGTTACGTGTTACCTTAGCAAACGAAACAAAACAAAACAAAAATATAGACATCGTGTACACGTGAACTTGATAAACAGACAAAAATATTATGTTGCGATGCTGACATTTAGGAATTTCCATTGGAATAATTGCCCGTGGGCGCATGAATATGTATGTAGTTTACTCTTTAAAATTATGAACTACAATGACCTTATGTCTACTTAAGCGCGCTAAACCCTTATAATTCTAGTTTTTATTTGGATCCTCGCGTGCACGCTACCTGTTTGTACGTACGCTTGCCGTATCACGGCTGATCCTATACGGCCACCTCTTGGCACGGTTGAGTGGTCGTACCGCTTGCAGTGTATTCTTAATACCTAGTCTGTGAAGCATCCTCTGTGGGTGAATGCTTGCACACTTGGCCATGAGGGTCGCCGCCACATGCCGGTTGCGCCCTCATCGCCGTAAGCTGCGTCGCATTTTGACGCTTCAAGTGTTTTTGTTTTATGTAGATCTGCCAGCAAGCTTGATGCCCCACAGGCATCATTCCCGCTGTGCAGATTATTGACGTGTAGCTGTAAAAAAAAATGTAGTGAGTGTGTAAGTGAGAATGAATGTTAAATGGAGGTTAGTATGCACAGGTATAATACTACAATAAGGGGGCATTAAATAGCATGTTGCTGCTATCTGGCAGCAAAATCATAATTACACGTGTCATATTCTAGGTGACAATGCCTGCAAAAAAAAATGGAGAGGTTAACAAAACATTGAAATTCCCTATTCCATATGCCGCTTCCTGTGGCAGCGTTGCCACAGTCTGAAGCCCCTTTTTACCTGTGAAAAGAATGGCATGGTTATTATTACTCGATATATGGCCGGGCTTACCCTATATGGTGCCGTGACGTCATTTCCTAATGTGTTGTAGTATTGGGCTTACCCTGGCAACGAATTTGGGCCGCCAGGCGCCGAAATTTTACCTCAATATATGTATTAAAAAAAATTGTCTTAAATGTAAGACTATGCTACATTATAATAACTTATCATGAATTATCGGACTTACCCTGATGACGGATTTGTGGGTCATCAGGCGCCGAACGGCGTTCTCTTATACCACTTATTCTACTTATGGTATATATATATAAAAAAACTACATCTAAGCCGAGAGGGTTGCCTTAATCTATGGCCGAAAGATGCTGTGCTGAATTGCAACAGTGTTCATTAAATTTGCTTAATCCTAGGTTGCGTGTCAAATGCAACCGTCTATAACTAAATTTGGCCTAGGACGATCGCCTGGGGCAATTAAATCCCCAGATCACCACCCGCACGAGCCCCAGAAACACCGGTTGTCTCTAGGGTCGCTAGATTCCGTCCCCTTAAGTCTAGTGTCGACGTCTATTACTAGGATTAATCTATCCGCGGGCGGCTTACGGTGCCACTAAGCTAACCGTTCCGCCCGCTGTAACTTCCTTGTCGTGCTCGTTTTGCCGTTCCGATTAGTCGTAGGTGAGCCGCCCACTTGGCTCCTGTGAGGGGCGCGCAATGCCCCATCTCTTAATGCACTCTGACTGCCCGATGCGTCGTCATTTATGTGGGCATTGGACAGTGTGGTCCAATGGCATAATATCCTCTCCGCCTTAATCGGCCGTCGCAACCTGCTTTCGCAGTGATATTTGCCTCTATGGGCCGCCGTAGTATGCATTTTCGCATTGATATATAAAGTTGCCTCTATGGGCCGCCGTAGTATGCATTTTCGCATTGATATATAAATTTGCCTCTATGGGCCGCCGTAGTATGCTCCAACGTACAGGAGTTTTGCTTCCCGCCATGGAAGTCTTGCCTACTTAAATTTAAACTTAGCTAGCAGTCTAGTCATAATGGGGTCGTCTCTAGGGATAGCTCCCGAGGCCGACGCGGAGTGAGCTATTTCTCCCGCCATTCTCAGAAAGTCTCCCTGCAGGTCTTGTCTTCGACGACCGTGGCACAAAGTGGGTTTAGCATCCCTTCCTCCCAGGGGCGGTTTATGCGCACCTAGGATTCCAGAGCTTGCCCGACCAGGCCGCGAATGCTTTGACCTCACGTGGTTCGTCTGTTTGGTCTAGTCGTCAAGTTAGGTGATTTGTCGAGCCAACTGGGGTAAGGGTTGTCATTACCTACCCCAGTTCTGCCCCTAGTGTTGTGCTTTTGACCTTTGGCTAACGCCGGTATCATCAGCCAGGGTGTTTCAGATTCCCTTTTTTTTTTAAATATAGGTGTAACCTGTGTAAAAAGTGTCAAATGTAAAATACTTCCAGTGTGGTGGGCTGGTAAAACCTCTACATACGTAGACTACTTTAGGCTACCTGTGCTATATCAGCTTCTCCAGCGATAATGCTCTTTTTTAACCTTGATGGAGGTATTAGTAGGGTCTGTGGCGTCAGGTACCCTGTTATTGTGATCTGGGGGTAGTTATCTGTAGAGTGGGTTAAAGCAGGGTAGGAGGAGGTTGCGCACTTCCGAATTCCGCGTTAGTGGCGGCCTGGAACCGGTTTTTGTGCTGGGATGCTCCTACAGTGAGTGGAACGGGGCAGGTAATTCCCGGGGTTGCAAAAAATAAAATAAAAATCCATGCCGGTCTGTTATCAATATCCCCTGGTGAATGGATGGGATATACATGCATGCGTCTGGATATGAGGCGTTTGCACTCATGTATGGATAGGTGTAGGTTGAGGCATAATACTAATATATTTCCCTCTCATGCGGGATGATTTAAATTTAAAAAAAAAAATGGTTAGTATTTATTACTTATGGCCTCATCTCTCATATGGAGATGTGCATTACGCTTAGTTGTTGTTGGCCGATGCACCCCTCTCATTCAGGTGATAGCGGTGGGGCTCAGGGCGTAGCATGCCCTTTCTGTAAACACATGAAGTTTACCAACCCTTATGTATACTTTGTAGTGTAGTGTAGCTGTTTATGGTCGTGTAGATGTGTTTGCGTTGTTTATGTCTGGACGTGAAAAGGTTATGGGAAGGGAGTAGAGTGGGACGCTGTTAGCATGTTCTCTTGTCATCCTCCCTTGGTCCATGTTGGTTTTCTATCCGCGCTTTGGGATAGCGAAGCTTCACGACCTACTCTGGTCCGTTATAGGGCTAAGTCCTAGTCGCCTGGAATGATTTGTTTCGGGACTAGGGTCGCAAAAAGAAGTTGTTAAGGGGAGGTCCCGTTTCCTCAAAGTCCCTATGTTCGCCCCTGATTGGTGAGCGCGTTTGTGTGTGTGTGTGTGACTACGCTCCGCTACACCACGCGGACGCCTGGTCTGCTGTAGGGCTAAGTCCTACTGTGTATATTGTGTATGGGTAGGAAGCGCCCGTGGCCTGCCAACGTCTTTACGAACGTGCTACTCTGGGCCTGCGACAAGTTTTGGTCTGTGACGTCTGCTTGTTGATAAATGCTTTCGCAGTGTTGAAAAATGTATAGTGTTATGATTGTTCTGCATTTGTTTATTCATGGTCACTGCCACTACACAATCGCGTTTTGTCATCGACAGTGTTGCAAAGTGGCTAAGTCTGCAAGTCATCAGTTTGTGTGTGTAACTTCAGGCCGGGATTTTATGTAGGTTAACCACTGTTGCGTGTTTTTCTGCACGTATGCCAGTGTGGTCATTGTGTTAAATTCCTGGCGGCCCGATGTGGTAATCCGCCCTGCTACTATTGCCGTTGTGTGGCCATTATTCCGTAAGACCGTTGTCTTACGAAATTTATATGTCTCTGTCTGGAAAGTCCATTTTCCCTGTCAAGTGTATTTCTGGAATTTTATGCCTGTCATTTGGCCGCAGGAATGTAGTATTATCTGTCTAAGCCGTTATATGGGCCAATTTTGGTGTGATTGGAAGGCCGTCTGCTTGTTTTTCCCTGGCGTGCAATTTTCTCTGGGGTTCGAACCCGTGTTCTATGTAATCCTCTGTGTTATATGTCTGCGTTGTCCATGTTCTGCGGGCATTCTGTCTGTATTTTGTTTGTGTTTCTCGTACCGAAAATACCGTTGTTTAGTTAGTTTTCGGTACGAGGTTTTTGTGTGTGGACATGGGTTCGAAGCCGGTTGTCTGTAAAGATTTGGTGGCCATTTCTGTGCCGCCTACACTATGGCAAATGGGCTGTGTGTTTTTCTATGCGCAACCCCTAGTATACCTTCCTGCGAGGAGTTTGCTTATTTTTGCCCTCTCCTCGTAGTGTAAATTTTGAAGATATAGGGTTCTTAGGTTGGCTATGAATGATTCCGTGCAGTGTGCTTTGGGAACTGTCGTCTGTAAGGCTCGCAGTTTATACTGCTGAGTATGAGGGTGTCGGGTTGCAATGTCTTGCGCGCTCGCTTGTTTATTTGTTCCGATAACGCTGTGTATCCGAACATGTGTTCTTAATCAGCCTGCTTTTCTGTTAGTGCTCTTCGCATTATAAAAAGGCAAGAGGGGAATTTTGTGGTTTAACGTGACCATTTCTGGAGATCGTGTGCCACGGGATTTCCGTTCTACTTGGAATCCAAACCACAGGCCATGGCATTTCACTTCGGAAATCTCATATGCATTGGCCGTCTGCAAAAGAACCTTCCATTGCCTACACTTGTGTCCCCGAGTGTTGTGTTATGTATACCTATGTATAAAATATATATATAGTTTATTTGGCCATTTTTCTTTCTTGGGCTAAATGTGTGAAACAAAAAAAATTATTTATGCCCCGCTCTGCATTAAGAGAGCACATTGAAAGAAAATAATAGTAGGTGGCGTTAGTCTCTAAAAATTATGTCGTGAGCACTATGTTTTTGAAAAAAAAATGGTGATTGGGACCTGAGTGTAGTATTTACCAATTTGGTAACGTGAGTACTACCGTAATCTGGTTACGTCTCAGGGGAATCTACCGACACTGTCTAGTACACCTTAGGAAGGCCATTGCCAGACGTAACTGATACCCTTGTATCCACGTCACGAGCAAAGCCAGTGCA
This sequence comes from Meconema thalassinum, assembly GCA_946902985.2. NCBI lineage: Eukaryota > Metazoa > Arthropoda > Insecta > Orthoptera > Tettigoniidae > Meconema > Meconema thalassinum. The sequence continues at coordinate 1,238,849,560 of OX336388.2, read as the reverse complement.
CTGTGGGAGTCAAACCTGCCTATCAAAGTAATTGTAACTCACCAAAATGACAGTGTCTCATCCCGGTGTGCAACTGGGCTTTTTAGTTGGTTAAAGCACACCTCCCAAAATTTTTTTTTTTTGAAACTAGTTTGAGATTCTTAATTCTTGCCACACTTACGGCTTTCGCCCGCAACAGGAGAATCTATCAAACTGTGGAACCCTAACATAGAACGTTTAGTCATTTCTACTTAGAAAGACTCCCTTAAGCTCTATGCTGTGATTTTATGCCTAAGTTGTGTTCAAAATATCTCTTTCCGGCCTTAAGCCTGATGGGCTTTCACTTGGCTTAGTGATGGCCTGATAGAAAGATGCCATGGTTCCCAAAAAAAAACACAGAAGGATTTAAAATTACTCACTTCTAATTTGGCCATGTTGCCCTGTATATACATAAAATACGAGAAAGAAAAAAAATGCGCAGTTTATGTTTACTATGTAATTGTCGGTCTATTTTCTGATATCTCCCGCGTGAAAGAACTTGTGTGGCCATTTATGATGGGGGAAGTGATGTTATTTTATTTCTTTGGCCTTGGTGGAAGTCGTTATCGTCTTTCGAGCTTCAGTGCTCAGAAAGGTGAAGGGTTTTGCCCTGTTACGATATTATAGGCCTCTGAAATCCATTGAGGTGTTTCTTTGCTGTTTTCCGGCGGAATTTCTAGCAAAGTAAGCCTTGCCCTACTTCCACCGTAGCGCGTGTTTCTAGGTCTAAGTGTACCTGTATTTAAGGGCGTTATTGCGCTTGGCGCTATCTTAGCAGATTTTACGGGAGTGTATGTATGTTTGACTGCGAGGTTTTGTGGGGTGGGTAATAATACCTTTCCTAATCCCCGTGTATTGTATGGTAATGCCTGTTTAATCTGTATGTGCGTGTACCGTGCATCCTGAGGGACTAATGCCGGTGTTCGCCTCCGTTCTGGCAAATTTGCCCTTTGAACTGGCGGTGAAGGCCGCTTAAGTGCCTGTTTTTGTCCTGCCAATGTGGTGTCGTGTAGCCTGTCCGCTTTCTGGCCCGTGGCCACGGCAGACTCCTGCCACTGTGTTATCCTATCTGTGTGAGTGTATGTAGGCTTTATATGTGGTAGGTCAGGCTCTACGTCGTCAGCCCATGACGAGGTTACCTCCTGTTGTCCCTCTGTCGTATTATGTGTGATTGAAGGTCCTGGCTTCAACTCCCTCTCGTTCATCCGGTCCGAGGGGATTGTTCTAGGCTCTTCCCCTCGGCTTGGCAAAATTGCCTTCCGATCCGGAGCTGGAGGACGTGTGTCTGTGTAGGATGTATTCTTTAGTATGTTGGAGCCTAACCTGGCCGTCTCCTGGACTGTGGCCACGGCGAACTCCTTCCATTCTGTGGCAGTACGTGGCGAGAGGGACATCCTCGCAAATTGTCGAGTCAGCGTATCCACGCTTATGTCCTCTCTCGGGTGGGCTGGTGGCCCTACCATGAACTCAAAAATGGCCTTGTTGGTTTGGAGTTCACGGTATTCGTCCCAAATTTGGGTGTACTGCCTATTGAGGCTCATGGCCTGCTTGCAAATTACTGTACTAATGTATTAATGTTTCTGTGCTCTGTATTGTTTTGTGGCCGCTAGTTGGAGAAGCGCTTGGACGCGAATTAGCTCCCTGTATTGGGCGTGTAAACTTGTGTAGTGCACCCTCATTCTCTCGAGGGTTGCATTATCTATTACGGGACCATGTGTGGTGATTAATTGTTGGTATATTCTGTGTCTTTGTATATGGAACCTATTGAGGTGTTCATGTATGTGATTCAAGAGTGTATGTGCGCATCTTAATCGCGCTGTCCTACCCTCTGACGGGGTGTATGGCTGTTTGCCCTGTATTGCCCCGATTTTTGTTTGGAGTGCCCGTATTTGTGTTTGCCTGATCTGTATGTGCCTTTGGCATCTAGCCAATAATGCTACTAATATTGGCATACCCCTATTACCGTCATGGCTTGCAATCTCTTCATGAGGTGCCATTCTGCCTGAAGTGTATGGGCCTAAAGTAACAATAGAGAGAAAAAAAAATCTGTGCGTGTTTGCCAGTGTATTCCTATATCTCTCTGGTTCTGTATGGGGCTGGGGGGTTGGTTTATTAAGAAGTTCCCCTGTGTAGCTAATTTGGAGCACACAAAAAAAAAATGGTGCTTTTTGTCTGGGGGAAAAATTTTCTCACTAATTTGCTTGGCTTTTTGCGGTACGGAAGGGGTCGTTTTACCTACGAGGGCTCGTTGGTTGAGTCCCTTTTCTCTATGCGTAGGACCCCGCCTCCACCAGTGTTTTAGATCCCTTATTTGGGGGTGGATCTAAAAGGGAGAGTTGCTGTACTAATTTATGAGTTTGTGCCTAAAGAAGGGTAGCTCCCCTTGACAGGGCAAGCTGACCAGTGTAGTGTGTTGTGGTGTGCTAGGAACTAGGGGGCGTTCCTATAAAGACTGTAAATGTGGTTTAAGGGATGTAGCCTTAGCACGCGGGTCGGTGTACTAGTCGCCCAGCCGGCTACTTATTATATAATCACCTTGCTAGTGTCAGCGGTTCGGCACGCGCTTCCTTTGAGCACGCGAGCCGCTGTGAGGAATACAAGGACGTCTGAGTTGGCGTTATTACTACGGTGTGTCACGTCTGACCGTGACGGGAGTAAGGAAGGACGTGGGGACGTGAAGAAGAGTGTAGATCAGTAATGCAAGTGTAAGAGACTGACCAAGTGTTTATTGGTCAGCAATGAGTAACTGTTAGTCCCTTTTAAGGGATCTTGTGATGTTATAATGTGAGTACAAACTGTGGGTGTTAGGTTACAAAAGTAGGATTCTGAACACTGACTGACTGACTCACCTCGGTTGACACTGTCGTTAGCCTCCGGCTGTCTCGTCGAAGCACTGGTGATGGAGAGATCCTCGTGACCCACTTAAGGCACCTTTTATACCTTTAGCCTCTGTTCTGTCAGCGCGTTGTGGCATAGTTGAACCAGTTTGTAGTATGTCGCTGTGTGTCATAATTACGCAAGGGTTGAGCTGCTTTATGGAGTAGCCAGCTGCCCTTATAGTATTGATGGATATTGGGTAGGCTTTTAAAGGGTTGCCTTTTATGAGATTTAGACAGATGATGGGGGGGATGATCTCTAAGGGGTGCATACCCCTTGGGTATTGTACAATATATTACATAAATTATATATAAACTTTTGAACTGACGGTGGTTTTGGGGTCTGGGGGATGTGAAACGCGAATATATGTCGAAATTTTCCGGAAATCGAAACATGGTACCCATTGCAATAGTTAGCTTTCTAATGAAATCTACCTAAAATACTACCGTCAACGACACCTAGCTGTGAACTTGGCTACTAGATGCCACCTCAATCAGCAACTCGCAACGAACGTTGGAACTTCCCCTCCGAAGGAAAGCAAACTCAGTTTTAGGTAGATTTCTTTAGAAAGCTAACTATTGCAATGGGTCCCATGTTTCGACTTCCGGAAAATTTCGACATATCTTCGCGTTTCACATCCCCCAGACCCCAAAACCACCGTCAGTTCAAAAGTTTATATATAATTTATATCTACTGGGTGGATTGAGTAGCTCAGTAGTTTCTGTTGCCGGTCCCAAGCCCGGAGAAAGGAGGAGGGTTGGCTTAAGCCGTAAAATAAGAGCCAGAACACATCTTGAGGCAACCTCTAGGACTCACAATCTTAGTTGTATAACGTTGGACTTTGTCCAACCCACATTTACTTTAATATCATGGATTTAGCTTCTATTGGTCATGATTACCCTGAAGACAATGCTAGGCGTAAATCGGATTCCAGGGTGCCTAGCAGTTTAGGGTTACATTATGGTGAATCGGAGCACCACAAGAACAGTTCAAGATTCAAGAAAATGAGAAAATATTTTTTTGGAACATACAATGTGAATTCCTTAATTCAGGTTGGAAAATTAAAACAACTAACAACAGAACTTCATAGACATCACATTACAATATTAGCCCTTCAAGAGACCAGGTTCTTGGATGAGGACACCTTTGAATCTGACAACTTCCGAATTTTCAAAGGAAAAGTTGGGAAGAGAGTGATGAAGAACATGCCACATCTTGGAACAGCTTTTATGGTCAACAAGAAATTTTTGGACGCAGTTATCGCTTTTAGAAGTGTGAATGCCAGACTATCTTTTCTAACTATAAAATCTCTCAATAAGAGATACACGCTAATCAACGCCCATGCTCCTATAAATAAGGATAATAAAACGAATCCAGAGAAAGTTGATGAATTTTGGGACGAGTTAGAAGCCGAAATTCTCAAAATTCCTTCTAATCATGTAAAAATTTTACTTGGAGATTTCAATGCTCAGCTTGGATCTGAGAGAAAATTTTCTGATATAATAGGTAAATATCCCGCTCACAATAGAACCAACAGGAATGGTGAGAGATTGGTTAAACTCTGTGAACATCTAAACTTAAAGATTATGTCCACACATTTTAAAGCAAAACCAAGTAAAAAGAAAACATGGGTCTCCCCAAATGCGTTGCTGGGTGAGTTTCAACTAGATCATGTAGCTATCTCTCGAAATTGTTTCAAAGAAATTCAAAATGTCAAGGTCAGAAAATCCATTAATGTAACTTCAGATCATTACCTTTCTCAAATCAAGATGAATTTCATACCTTTTACACGCAAACAAAATACAACTAGAATTAAAATTCCGAAAATTAATAGAGAGGTTCTTACAAATGAAAAAAGGATAGAATTTCAAGGAAAACTTAAAATACCAACCAATTGGAATGATGTTACTAATAACCTTCTTGAACCAGCTCAGGAAATTGCACCGTTGAACTTTTATAGGAAACATGCTTGGTGGAATGAACAATGTGAAAGAGTGATCAAAGAAAGACATTGTGCTTGGCACAAGTGGAACGGGAACAAGACTCCAGAAAATTTAGAGGAAGTACAAAGATTAAGGAAAATGGCCCACCAGACTTTAAGAACGATTCGAAGAAAATATATGAAGGACCAAATAATGGAAATGGACGACAATTTTAAGAAAAATGACACCCGATTGTTTTATAGAGCATTTAAGAATGAAATCACTGGATATTCAGCGCCGAGTTTAAATTTCAAAAGGGAAGATGGTACGCTAGCATTAAACAACAAGGAAAATTGTGATATCTTGGCTGCGTATTTTGAGAAGTTGTTAAATTGTCCAAAACCGACAGACAAGTTGAGTTTCAAATTTACAACACAAAATTTTGACTCTACGCCCCCAGATGTAAATGAAGTTAAATGTATTATCAACTCACTTAAAAACAATAAAGCCTCAGGCAAAGATGGAATAATTGCAGAAATGTGGAAGCTTGTAGATGATGAATTTTTAATAGCGACGACAAATCTATTCCAGAAAATTTGGATTGAGGAAGCAATTCCAGAAGACTGGTTAATCGCCTTAATTCATCCACTACATAAAAAAGGCTCAAAAATTGATGTCAATAGTTATAGGGGGATCTCATTGTTGTCTGTCACATATAAAATATTTGCCAAACTACTTTTAAACAGACTTGAACCACAGATCGAACCACAGCTTGGCGAGTTCCAAGGAGGTTTCAGAAGGAATAGATCGTGTGCAGAACAAATTCTTAGTTTAAAATTGATATTAAAATATTACAACAACAGGCCAAAGAATATCTTTATCTCATTCGTTGATTTTCAGAAAGCGTATGATTCAGTGGATAGGGATACTGTTTTTGACACATTGAAGGAATACCAAGTTGATCAAAAAACCATAAATTTAATAAAACTTACATTAACTAATACGATTTCCAGAGTCAAATTTTTAAATGAAGTTAGCGAGCCCTTCGAGGTAAAAACTGGGCTAAGACAAGGGGACAGTCTATCACCACTGCTTTTCAATTTGGTCTTGGATAAAGTCATGAGGACGTTTTGGGAGAAGAACGATTCAAGTGCTAAAATTGGTACAAAGAATAAGAACCTCAGAGTCAAAGGTTTAGCATTTGCTGACGACGTAGCGTTGTTTGCTGAATCAGAACAAGAAGCTATTAACCAAATTGATCAGTTAAAAGAAACGGCGGAAAAAGCGGGCTTACAGATTTCGTTGGTAAAAACAGAGATGATGACAAGTGATCAGAAATACACTAAGAAAATGATAAAAACAAATTATGGGAGCACCAGGGTCACTGACCGATTTAAATATCTTGGAGAAATAATTAGTAGCAATGGGACGGATAAATTGGCAATCGAGAACAAAAAAGGGAAATTGGAAAGATTAAATTTTTGTACAAAAAATATATACAATAAAAAGAACCTGTCTATCAATGCAAAATTACGACATTTTAATACTGTTGTTAGACCAGTCATCTTGTACGGCATGGAAACTACAAATATAACCGGAATGGAGAATTTGCTCAAGATAGAAAGAAGAATTTTAAGAAGGATTTATGGTCCTAGGAAAACACAGGAAGGTTATAGACTGAGATCGAATGCAGAAATTTATAGTAAAATCGACAACCTTGAAGTGATGATCAGAAAACGGCGACTTCAGTTCTACGGACATATGGTCCGCATGGATTGCTCAAGGTTAAACAAACAAATTTTTGATAAAATCTGGAACTATAAAGGACAAGGAGGCTATGTAAAACAAATGAAAGAAGAACTTCAAAAATTCAAAATTACTGAAGAAGATTGTCTAAATCGAATAGAGTACAGAAAAAAAATTTTTGGTCTCAAAATTCTTGTCGGGGAGAAGAAAAATCTCAACAGAGGAGAATGGACTGCTGAAAGAAGAGCTGCACAGTCGACCAGGATGAAAGACTTCTGGAAGAGAAAGAAGGAAACTAGACCTATAAAGAAGTGATATTTGCGTGGTCCTTGTTGGCCTGTCCGCGGTGTATATATATATATATATATATATATATATATATATATATATATATCAGTTTCTTGTGGACACGATAACTGCCGTAATTGTGCACCAATCACTTTGAATTTTTTACATAATATGTATCCCTATAAAATCTCGGTCGAGTTCGTTAATGGGCAAAATCGGTCAAAGGGGGGTAAAAATGGGGGGCTTTTTTCGAAAAAGTGAAATATCGCTATAACTCTCTTAATACATGAAATAACGAATCCCTTCAAAGTTCATAATATGTGTCGGATAAGTGCCAAAAATTTATGTCAAATAAGTTTTTTGATAGCACCAACCATTGACCAAAGGGGTGGGAAAAAAGTGGGTTTTTCGGGAAACATTAATCATATCTCTGTTAATAGACACAATATCAAAACCGCACAAAGTGGACAATATTCCTCCAATAATTACCTAAAACTTTTGTCTGAAAGAATTTTTGATATGACCCACCATTACGCCACGGGGTGAACAAAATGTTTTAAATTATAAGAAAATGCCAAGTGCCAAGAGAGGTTGCCATGACAACTTTACTTTTAATTGATAAGGGATGACCATCAGCAGTTGCTATGACAACGCCACTGCACGAGATCACATTCAGTTTTCATATGTCAGTGGGAAGCGACTTCGGTATCGGAACTTGGTTGGTTGGTTCCTTAGTTTAGGGGCTGCGACAACGCGGTCATGTAGCCCCGTGTACTTTGGGTGTGTGTAGAATCTGTCTGATAACCGGTGTTAATTGTGATGACTGTATTAGTGTGTGTATCTGTTTTTTAATTCAAGTAGAGACTGCAACTTTGAATTTTCAAATAGTTCCTACTTTTGCCGCCAAACGCCACCGTCAACGACTACTAGGCCTAGTTCAGAACTAGCTACTAGACGCCACCGCAGTCGGCTCTTGGCAACGAACGTAGCAACCTAAGAGCGTTGTTTACATTCTTAACCTATCCAATTTAGTTTCACACAGGTGTAATTAGTGGAAAGATCTTTAACATGCCATAAATCTATGACATGGGACCGCCGGCTTTACTTCCCCTCCGAAGGAAGGCATACTGAGGGATTTTTAACGCTCTTAAAAAAAATCCGACGGCTTCGGCCGGGTTTGAACCCGCTATCTTGGGCATAGAAGCTCAGCATGCTACCAACTACGGGTATCGGAACTGGTAGCATGCTGAACTTCTATGCCCAAGGTCGCGGGTTCAAACCCGGCTGAAGTCGTCGGATTTACTAAGAGCGCTAAAAAACCTGAGTATGCTTTCCTTCGGAGGGGAAGTTCCAACGTTCGTTGCGAGTTGCTGATTGAGGTGGCATCTAGTAGCCAAGTTCACAGCTAGGTGTCGTTGACGGCAGTATTTTAGGTAGATTTCATTAGAAAGCTAACTATTGCAATGGGTACCATGTTTCGATTTCCGGAAAATTTCGACATATCTTCGCGGTTCACATCCCCCAGACCCCAAAACCACCGTCAGTTCAAAAGTTTATATATAATTTAAGTAATATATGTATATATATGTATATCAGTTTCTTGTGGACACGATAACTGCCGTAATTTTGCACCAATCACTTTGAATTTGTTACCGAATATGTATACCCATAAAATCTCGGACGAGTTCGTTACTGGGCTAAATCGGTCGAAGGGGATGAAAATGGGGGACTTTTTTTTTCTCGAAAAAAAAAATGAAATATTGCTATAACTCTCTTAATATGTGAAATATTGAATCCGTTCAAAGTTCATACTATGTGTCGGATAAAGCTCAGAAATTTATGTTTGAAACGTTTTTTTGATAGCACCAACCATTGACCAAAGGGGTGGGAAAAAGTGGTTTTTTCGGGAAACATTAATCATATCTCTGTTAATAGGCACAATATCAAAACCGTACAAAATGGACAATATTCCCATAACAATTACCTAAAACTTTTGTCTGAAATAATTTTTGATATGAGCCACCATTACGCCAAGGGATGAGAAAAATGATTTCGGAATTGTAAGAAAATGCCAAGAGCTATCTGTGGTTGACATGGCAACACTACTAAATTGATGAGGGATGAGCCATCAGACGTTGCCATGACAACGCACTTGCGCGAGATCAGATTCAGATTTCCATCTGACTAAGTGTGATGCGGCTTCGGTGACTTAACTGGTAGCATGCTGAACTCCTATGCCCAATGTCGCGGGTTCAAAGCCGGCCAAAGTCGTCAGATTTTCTAAGAGCGCTAAAAATCCCTCAGTATGCTTTCCTTTAGAGGGGAAGTTCCAACGTTCGTTGCGAGTTGCTGATTGAGGTGGCATCTAGTAGCCAAGTTCACAGCTAGGTGTCGTTGACGGTAGTATCTGGTAGCAACATTAGGAACTACTGCTTGAAATTGAGCGTCTGCATTCCTTACCTGAATTACAGACTAATACAGCTATCACAATTCACACCGTTTATCAGACAGATTCTACACTCACCCAAAGTACACGGGGTTACATGACCACGTTGTCGCAGCCCCTAAACTGAGGAACCAACCAACATCTCTGCGGGAGATATAATTTTGCGTGAAGAAGTAACAGACCGTTACATAGTTACACATCAGTGTCGAAACTTTGCATAAGGACAGTGTGACCACAAGTATAAAAATGGACTCCAAATGACAAGAAGGTTACCGTCATCATAAGACAATAGAATGTTTAAAATATGCATAAAATGACGAAAAACAAAGTTAATTAATCTCCAATTATAAAATACTTTCACGCAATAAATGTGGTCTGATCCTTCTACGAAAACCTGCATATTCTGCCTATTTTCGACTATCCCCAAGTTTGTCCGGTGAAATCTACCTCCGCCTTCCGGCGTGCCGAGAGAACTTTTTTTAGAGCTCTTAGTAAATCCGACGACTTCAGCCGGGTTTGAACCCGCGACCTTGGGCATAGAAGTTCAGCATGCTACCAGTTCCGATACCGAAGTCGCTTCCCACAGACAGATGGAAAACTGAATGTTATCTCGTGCAGTGGCGTTGTCATAGCAACTGCTGATGGCTCATCCCTTATTAATTAAAAGTAAAGTTGTCATGGCAACCTCTCTTCGCACTTGGCATTTTCTTATAATTTAAAACATTTTGTTCACCCCGTGGCGTAATGGTGGGTCATATCAAAAAGTCTTTCAGACAAAAGTTTTAGGTAATTATTGGAGAAATATTGTCCATTTTGGGCGGTTTTGATATTGTGCCTATTAACAGAGATATGATTAATGTTTTCCGAAAAACCCACTTTTTCCCACCCCTTTGGTCAATGGTTGGTGCTATCAAAAAACTTTTCAAACATAAATTTTAGGGCCTTGTCTGACACATAGTATGAACTTTGAATGGATTCAATATTTCAGATATTAAGAGAGTTATAGCGTTATTTCATTTTTTCCAAAAAAGCCTCCCATTTTCACCCCCTTTGACCGATTTTGCCCATTAACGAACTCGACCGAGATTTTAAGGGGATACATATTAAGTAAAAAATTCAAAGTGATTGGTGCAAAATTACGGCAGTTATCGTGTCCACAAGAAACTGATATACATATATATATATATATATATATATATATATATATATACATACATAAATTATATATAAACTTTTGAACTGACGGTGGTTTTGGGGTCTGGGGGATGTGAAACGCGAAGATATGTCGAAATTTTCCGGAAGTCGAAACATGGGACCCATTGCAATAGTTAGCTTTCTAATGAAATCTACCTAACAGATAACACACACTAATACAGTCATCACAATTAACCCCGGTTATCAGACAGATTCTACACACACCCAAAGTACACGGGGCTACATGACCGCGTTGTCGCAGCCCCTAAACTTAAGAACCAACCAACCAACCAACCAACCAACCATCTTCATACCAGGTAAAAGTTCCAAAATAATAATAATAATAATAATAATAATAATAATAATAATAATAATAATAATAATAATAATAATAATAATAATAATAATTTCATATGGCCTCGGGTACTGGGTGCAACCTTTGTTATTTGACGCCGAGAGGGTAGCTTCCATGTTGAATTTTGTTGTTCCTTGGAGCGCTATGAATGTAAAGGAGTTTAGATATCTAAGCTCCTTGACACTATAGCGCTTTCTAGTAGAGAAAGGAGGAACTTTTGTGTTGGCGGAAAATTCCGAGAATAATTTTGCCATTATGAGCACGGCCTACTGAATTCTTTAACTTGCCAAGAACGTATGACATGCGTGTCGTGATTTTTGTCGCCTTTCAAAGATCAATTACCTTGGCCGGGAGCGAACCTTCAAGCTTGGGGTTGGTAGGCCGAAACGATAAACACTCACCCACCGTGGCAAGCGGCCCAAAATAAAAATAATTTCTTAAAATAAATAGGCAAATAATAGTTGGTTGGTTCCTCAGTTTAGGGGCTGCGACAACGCGGTCATGTAGCCTCGTGTACTTTGGGTGTGTGTAGAATCTGTCTGATAACCGGTGTTAATTGTGATGGCTGTAGTAGTGTGTGTATCTGTTTTAATTCAAGCAAGGACTGCAGACATTGAATTTTTTCAAGTAGTTCCTACCATTGCCACCAAACGTCACCGTCAACGACATCTAGTTCAGAACTTATTTACCAGATGCCATCGCAGTCGGCTCTTGACGACGAACGTAGGAACCTAAGAACGTTAGTCATATGTTTAACCTATAGAATATATATAACAAGCAGTAGTGCCCGGCTTCGACCGGTGAATTTGTTTGTTTTATGGATGATAATGAATACTACTACAGAACTGGCATATAATACTTAAATTAACAGAAAATAATATATTAAAAATATAACTTTTTGTGGTGGTGGTGGTGGGGGGGGGGGGGGGGGGGGTGATAAGTAGTACAGTAGCAAAAAAGATCATATTCCAGTATCGCAGGGCGGATCATGGCAAGTTTCAAGGGTATTTGAATGAGCTATTTGTAGGATGGGCATCGGAAGGAAATCACATTAATATCCTGTGGACTAACTTTTTGAAAATTTTAAATAGCGCTGTTGATAAATTTGTCCCATTTAAATTGCTGAAACAAAACCCAGATCCTGAGTATTACACACGAGAAATTAGGAGTCTAAAACGGAAAATTAGGAAATTATACAATAAAAGACATGATAGTGACAAGTATATGTTGAAATTTAAGTCCTTATCAAGAGAGCTCGTCTGTAAAAAGAGGGCTGCTCATGACAGTTATATGCAAGGTTTACTTGGTTCGGGAGGTGATGGGTGGAAAAAAATTTACAGTTATGTTAGGAGAAGAAAGGGAAATTCAAATAATTTGTCGATGATAATGTCCGGTGACGGTAAATTAATTACTGAGAAACAGGCCATTGCTAATGAATTAAATGTCTTTTACGGTAGTGTGTTCAATAAATCCAATAGCTGTGTGTTGGACCTTAACGACGAATCAGGGGCTCCCCTGTTCCAAATAAACCAGTCAGCAATTGTAAAGCTAATACAAAAACTACGTTTCAATGTATCAAAGGGTCCTGATAATATTGTTAGTGAAGTACTTAAACTAGGAGGTAGGACCGTGGCACGATACTTGGAGGTGATGTTTAATGTGTCCATAAACAATGCGCAAATCCCAGATGACTGGAAAAGAGCTACGGTAGTCCCAATATTTAAGGGAGGGAGCAGACTTGAATTGGGCAACTACAGGCCGGTTAGCCTTACGTCCGTCGTTTGTAAACAGATGGAGCATCTCATTTGCGACTACTTGAGGGAACAGTGGGAAACATTATCATGGTTTAATGATAGGCAACATGGATTTCGGAAAGGTTACTCATGCGAGAGTCAGATGCTATCACTTTTTCAAGACATTAGCGAATCGTTAGACCATGGAGTTTCAGTCGACGCCGTGGTTATAGATTTTGCGAAGGCATTTGATGTCGTTCCGCATGACATGCTACTCCATAAATTAGCTTCGACGAAGATTGATAGAAGAGTAATTTTGTGGATCCAAGAATTTTTGACGGGTCGTTCTCAGAAAGTGAAAGTCGAAGGCATATTCTCGGATGAAATTACCGTAACGTCGGGTATCCCTCAGGGCAGCGTAATCGGAACTTTGTTATTTTTGGCGTTTATAAATGACTTACCAAATGGGATTCGCAGTGACTGTCGATTGTTTGCGGATGATTGTGTAATATATCGAAAGATACATGACTCACAAGACAATGCAATGCTTCAAGAGGACCTGAACCTGGTCTATAAGTGGGCGATTGTAAATAAAATGAAAATAAACACAAGAAAATGTAGTCTCTTAAAAATAGGGAAAGTGCGAAGGCAGGATTTTCAATATAACATTGGCTCGGAAATACTTGTAGAAGAAGATTCTTGCAAATATTTGGGCGTTCACGTAAGGAATGATATGAAATGGAGTAGTCATGTAGGATGTGTAGTTTCAAAAGCTTACAAATCCCTGCACTTTGTAATGAGGGTATTAAAAGGAAGTAGTACCTCTGCTAAAGAATTAGGCTATTTGTCACTTGTAAGACCTATTCTGGAATATGCCTCGGCGGTTTGGGATCCATATCAAGTAGGGCTCATCAATGAGTTGGAAATGGTACAAAGAAAGGCCGCTAGATTTGTGCTCAGTGACTTTAATCCCAGGAGCAGTGTGAGCCGTATGTTAAAGAAACTTGGGTGGGAATCACTGGAGGCTAGGTGGATGAAATCTAGACTCTGCGCTATGTACAACACGTATACAAATCAACCAGCATGAGGTGAGCTTAGCAAACGATTGGGAAAGCCCACTTACATGGGTAGGAGCGATTATCCTTTCAAAGTTAAGGGCCGACCACAGCGAACAAATTATGGTAAATATTCTTTTGTAAACCGTGCCATTGATAACTGGAACTCTCTACCTGCCGCAGTCTTAGAGCCTTTTCCCAAACATATAGGTGTGTTTAAGAAAAGACTGACTATTTGTGTAAATACTCCAGTTTAATTGTTGTATAATTGTTATTGAATTGTTATGTATAATTATTTATTTGTTATGTATATACAATTTGCCACCGGGGGACACACCCCCCATTGCAAATAAATGAATGAATATGAATATGAATAAGTATAATGGACGTAACATTCAGACCAAATTTCCGCAATGATAATGATAATAATGAATAGAGAAACGGCTATTTACTAACTACAGTACTGACACATGTAATTTACAACCGAATTGAAAAATATGATTAGAAAGAGGAGTATGTGACATAAAAGACACTGCCTAGGGCCTATATCGCATTGGCAGTTAGAAAAGTAGATATCAATAGTGTCGTCTTTTGTCGCATAGTGCCATAGGAAAATAATAAGAGCACTTTGGAAAACTTCGGCTGTCCCGAGCTCCTGAAGTAGCAATAGTGCCATTTATCGCCACATACCGCTCAAGGATACGGATCTGAAAAAATGAAAATAAATTTGAAATCACCAACGCTTATTGCAGCTGATTACCTCTATGTACTGCACCAACACTATCGCACTTATACAGAGGCATAATATTTTCATGATGATAACTGTTTTACGGGGCCTAAGAAATCTTCTTGCAATAGTTACTCCCAGTGACTCTAATTTATAAGCAGCGCAAGTTGTAAGTAATTTCGCAATTCTGGTAGGGGCGACGTGATGCAGCTCGCATTGCCAGCCAACAATTGACTTATTAAAATATTCTTACAGTTACACTATACGGACATGAATGGTTCTAGGACTTTAAAACGTAGTTTTCAAGTTCATTTTGTCTGTTGTTCTAAATGTAGGGAATGGAGAGAGTTGTTCAAAATATAAAGTGGATATAAAGTGTGGTTAAGATCGGTGAAACGATGTAGATTTGTGCCAAAGGGCCTAAATGCGGGGAATGGAGTGATCTGTCCGAAATTTCACGTAGACAGTGTTACTCGCAGGTTTCAAAAGGGTAGGAATACTTTAGGTTCAGATCGGTGAAACGGTGTAGATTTGTGCCAAAGGGCCTAAATGCAGGGAATGGAGTGATCTGTCTGAAATTTCATGTAAACAGTGTTACTCGCAGGGTTCCAAAGGGTAAGTACACAAATTAATGTTGGTTCAGATCGGTGAAACGGTGTAGATTTGTATAAATAACAGACAAGCCAACATTGAGCTTTATACCGTATTTACACATGCTAGTGCAACAATCACAATAACGCAGGTTATCACATACATTCTACACACACACCCATGTACACGGGGCAACATGACCACGATGTCTAAGCCCCGCAATTGAAATATTAACTGTGCATACGATAGCATAGAGAATACTACAGTCCAATACAATCCTTGATTGTCAATCGGTCAGTTTTCCCATGTGTCCTTTAGCAAATTTTACCGGACTATCATGATATAGATTTTAGGTTATGTGCACACCCTTTCTCCTTGAAGTAGCTGGTGATTCCTACTTTTTGTATTATCTTTTGTATTGATAGCAAATTTTATATGAAGCTTTTTTAATAGATATTCTTTTTTGTATTATGTCAACGGGATAATGAGTCTCCCCTATATTTGGCCAACGGTCACTTATAGTTGATGGTTGTGCTGTTAGGGGTTAGGGCACTTTCTATGTCCTTGGAAGGGGAAACCGTTCCTAAAGGCAGAAGATCCTACAGGAGGACAATGGCATAGAACCTGGACCCCAGGTTGGGGTAAGTGTAGATGGGGCACTTTAAGCTGCAGAGAAAGCAACCTGTCTAGAAGAAGGCACTTTGATAACAAACCCGGTGGTCCAGAAACCGTAGGTGGCAACCCCACCACTGGACTCGAGCTCATCAGGCTGATATCCTGATAGTTTTAAATTACACTTATCAAAGAAAGAAAGAAAGAAAGAAAGAAAGAAGATGGAGAAATTGTACCTCCTGAAGTACAGGCAGATCTATTTGGAAAACAGTTTGATCAGTTACTAAATGTTCAGGTTGAGATGGATGCTATAAATGCACAGGTGCCAATAATGACGGCAGAAATGCAAGTACCTGAGCCAACTATTGATGAGATAAGACATATTGGGGAATCTCTAAAGCACAACAAAGCTCCGGGAGGAAGTGGAATTACTGCCGAGTTGATTAGGTACGGTGGAGCAGTGTTAATGGAAAATCTGCAACAATTAATTGATAATATTTGGAGGAAAGAAGTTATTCCAAGTGAATGGAAAAGAGCCGTGATATGCCCCATTTTTAAGAAAGGTGATGCCACACAACCTTCTAACTACCGAGGGATTGCCTTACTCGAGATAGGATATAAAATTTTTACCTCACTGCTTATGAATCGACTTAGGCCATTTTTGGGAGACATTATAGGCTCATACCAATGTGGTTTTGTATCTGGTCGGTCTACTATCGACCACATCTTTACATTGAGGCAACTCATGGAGAAATTCTACGAATTTGACAAGGAATTGCATTTAATCTTTATTGATTTTCGTCAGGCCTATGACAGTATAAACCGTATAGTATTATGGACGGCTATGCACGAGATGGGCATTCCAATGAAGTACATAAGGTTGATCAAGACCTGTTACTCTGACTCTAGATGCCAGGTGCGGTTTGCAAATCAAGAATCAGAATCCTTTAGCGTTCAAAGTGGACTAAGACAAGGAGATCCTCTAGCCCCAGTCCTTTTCAATATAGCATTGGAAAAGATCAAACGTGGAACTGGTTGGAATAGGGAAATGGAGATGGTCGGATCCGACATAATTCTTGCATTTGCTGATGATGTGGTGATCATGGGGAACACTTTGGATCAGGTAACGACTGATACATCAAGATTCCTACTGGAAGCAAAGAAAATGGGGTTGGTGGTTAATGAATCGAAAACAAAATACATGATTATATCACGTCGACAGAATATTCCGATCGCTATCGACGTTGGAATGCACAAATTTGAGACAGTTGAATCATTCAAATATTTAGGATCAATATTGTCAAACAAAAGTGAAATAGAAAAGGAAATAAGACGAAGAATCACCAACGCTACTCATGTTTCCTATAGCATGAATCGAATTTTCACGTCACGTCTAATATCTCAGGAAAACAAGATCCACCTATACATGACCCTAGTACGACCTGTTTTAATGTATGGTTGTGAAACGTGGGTGACTCCAAGAACTTTTGAAGAACGTATATGTGCATTTGAAAGAAAAATGCTGCGGAAAATCTATGGCCCAAAATACTGCCCAGAAACTGACAGTTGGGAAAGACGGAGTTAAGAGGAGTTATATCGACGTTATAAAAAGGCAGACATCAGTAGAGAGATAGAGAGAAGACGATTACAATGGTTAGGACACATTATCAGAGCAGAAGGTACTCTCCCGAACCGTGTGTTCAATTTTCAGCCAACGGGAAAACGTCCAAGAGGTCGACCAAGAACGAGATGGAAAGATCGAGTTAAGTTGGCACTGAACCAGGTAGTTCCAGATGCAAGTATGGAAGATGCCAGGGATAGAAATCGTTGGTCTAATATATGCAACCATTATTTGAGAAGCTGAAATCATTCTTCCTGTTATGAAGTACAATGTTATAGCCTATATTATGTTATGCTTGCTATTTATATTGTAATCAAGAATTGTATACCCTTGTTTCTCTGCTATGGGTCTTAATGGCCTGTCACATGCAATAAATGATGATGATGATGATGATCATGATGATCATGATACAGAGTAAATCGATGTTGCCTAGTGACAACCTGTTCATCAATGGTGCGGCGTTGACTATCATGATACAGTGTTAGTCGTTGTCGCCTAGCGACAGTATGTCCGTCAAGTTATTAGATCGGTGAAACGGCGTAGGGTCTAAATGCGGGGAATGGATTGGTCTGTCCGAAATTTAACATAGCCTAAACTATTTCACTTGAATCAGGCTATCATATACAAAAAAAAAATTCGAATCCGACTGGTAGTTCCAGAGATTAGCGCGTTTAAACACATAAACACACAAACACACAAACTCTTCAGCTTTATTATATTAGTATAGATTTAGCTTCACACAAGTGTAATTAGTGGAAGGTTCTTTAACATGGCATACATCTATGACATGGGATCGCCGGCTTTACTTTCCCTCCGAAGGAAGGCATACTGAGGGATTTTTAACGCTCTTAAAAATCTGACGACTTCGGCCGAGTTTTAACCCGCGATCTTGGACATGGAATACATATTGCTCCTAAGTAGTACAACAAATTATATTCTTTCATCCAAACAACTTTCTTGTTGTTCTGCCATGCTTGTTTGAATCACAGACTTAAGACCTCTACAACGAGCTCTGTTAGTTACGTCTGGAAGGAGAAAATCTTAACTCAAGGAGTAGGCTACTACATAATGCCCATTTTTTTTAGCGTATGGCTTTTAGTGCCGGGAGTGTCCGAGGACATGTTCGGCTCGCCAGTTTTGTAGCTGCTTCGAGACGGACACCCAATGGGTGAGCTACAAGTACCGTTGGGGAGGGAAGGAGGGAAGTTGGAATGTAAGGACGAGGAGTTGGAAGGTAGCAGCTGTGGCCTATAGTTAGGGACCAACCCCGGCATTTGCCTGGAAGGAAGATGGGAAACCACAGAAGACCATCTGCAAGGTTGCCGGCGGGGGGATTCGAACCTCCTCGCCTCGCGGATGTGAGCGACTGCCATCAGTCATGCCGTAACCACCACGGCTAACTCACCCGGTGCCCAATAAATATCAGAGTTCTACTCGGTATTGTAGAGTGAATGAGGAATATGAAAAGAAAGTATTGGTGCACCGTCTATAGATGGGCGTAGCAATCAACAGGTTAAGGGCTTGGAGCGTCTTTATAATCAGCCCCGTGTACTTGGGCAAGTGTTCAATTTGTATGATAACCTGTGTGCTCTGTGATGACTGTAGTAGTGGTTGCTACTGTAATTTTTTAGGGTTGGGATAGGGGTAGGTAATCCTGGATTTCAAGTTGCTAATCCGGCATTTGCCTGGAGGTAGCGTGCAGCGCCGGGATTAGAATCTCTGATCTCCGGACTTGCTGCTGCTCCGCATTGCGGTCGAGGTGAGCGATTTAACGATGCGACTGGGCTAGAAAGCTGGACATTGCATCATAGGAAGATAGCTGTTATTAAAATAAGCCATATGCTAATAATAAATAAATAAATACACAAATATAAATAAAGTTAAAATGAAAATAAAAAGTACAAAAACAAAAATACGTATAAAGAATTATTAAATAATACAAAAGTATAATATAAATATAAATATAAATATAAATATAAATATAAATATAAATATAAATATAAATATAAATATAAATATAAATATAAATATAAATATAAATATAAATATAAATATAAATATAAATATAAATATAAATATAAATATAAATATAAATATAAATATAAATATAAATATAAATATAAATATAAATATAAATATAAATATAAATATAAATATAAATATAAATATAAATATAAATATAAATATAAATATAAATATAAATATAAATATAAATATAAATATAAATATAAAACATGAGATTGTGACGTGAAGTGCACTTCCTCTGGGAGCGTGTTTCTACAACACCGATCTTGCATATGAAGAATTAGTAAAGTGAGGAAATATTCCATTGAAACACTCATATAACATACGTCGCACGAATTACTACTATGGGTAGAAGGCCTCACTGTTCCACCCCTTAAAACAACAATATCTAACAAGTTAGTACCAATGTGAAACATGAAACAATCGACAGCGACCGATGGTGGTACATGTTACAGCCAGATTACAATACCTTCCTCGAACTCAAACCGATTGAATAGAGAATTAACTTTACACTATTCAGACAGATTGGAATACGAGACTACAGACAATGAACAATACCTCTACACTACTACGATCGTCACAATGGGCTTTGTGATCAAGCAATGCAATGTAACACCTCATTCTGAGAGTTCTATTTCCTTTGTCTCTGCAGTTAAGTGATATAATCTGAATAATTCTGTGACAAGTTAACCAGGAAGTTTGAATAAAATATTGGAGGTTTGGAAGGTTCCATGCCTACTGTGATTGGGGCATTTTTGGATTGAGCTGAGCTTTCAATTTGTCAATTTATTACATAAAATGCGCACAATTGTGCATACATAAAGATTTATATCCCATGTAAATGCTTGATACATTTAGATCTAGTCTTTGCTATAGTCAATGATTGACTTAGTCCTCTTATGACATTTAGTTAGGTGGTATTTTTCACAATGTTCGTTGCATAGTACGCATACACATGCATTGTTTGATTCGTGAAATTTGTCATTTCTACATATCTTGTGGTGATAGCCGTGCACTGAAAGTCTGATTAGCACCGATCGCAGTTCTTGGTTCGCTTTTGCCCATCTCCTGTCGATCATGGCGTCTGTAGCGTAAAAGTCTTCGGGTATTTCTTTTGTTTTTTGTTAGCTTAGCTCTATTAATTGAGATACTTGCTTGGTGTGAGGTAGGAGCAGCTTGAGTTTCAGGTCTTCTATGTAGAACGGTTCCCTTGCCAGTTCATATACCAGTCTGGACTTGGTCATTCTCGCTACTCCAAGTGCTCTGTTCAAATATCTCGATTTGATTTTCTCAAGGTTGGTAAGGTCCGTTAGGGTTAGTCTTTCCTATATTAGTTCAATGCCGTATGTTATAACTGGAGGTATTTTGGCATGAAATAGCGTAATGGCTGTTTGTAGTGAGAGTTTGGGGATGTTTTTGATTTCAAACATTCCTCTGGTGGCGGCAGCAGTATATGGACCCTGAATGAGTTGCATATGGTCTGGAGTGTAATCCCTAAGTTTTTAAAGGTATTGACTTTTTTGATGTCGTTATCTCCAAGTTTTACCTCGTCATTTGTTGCTAGTTTTCCTCCGTCTTACTGTGGTTAATAAACATTTCGTTTTCTTGTCAATTGATAGAGAGTTTGGTAAGCTGCTGCGGCGTGACCATATTTCAAGGAAGGAAGGGACGAAGGAAGGAAGGAAGGGAAAAGGAAGGGATGGAAGGGCAAAGGAAGGGAAGGAAGGGGAGGACGGGGAGGAAGGAGTAGGTTCACTGTTCCAAAGCAGGGGCACCATCACTAAATATAGACGCAACCTTATATATAATGTTGTGATTAATTGATAACTTTTCGATCGGTTAACATGAATTTATGCCCAATTATGTTAGGCGGGAATATACGACTCTACCAGAAATATATACTTTTGATTACCTATTATTTGTTGAGATTACATGGAGAGGGGGATCCGTTCTTGAAGCGAACATCTATTAGACCATTTTGAATATTATCAGAATCTCCTTGTAGCAACAGAGTGCCTTGCACGGGTCTTTGTAGACTGCAACCAACATTGTATCACCAGCATACATTAATGATTTAATCCTTGTAGCAATTTTTACCATGCCAATACCAAACAAGATGTTCAGTAAAGAACATATAGCCTACTTTCTCCTAAATGCATGGGTATTGTTATAACTCTTTGTCCTTTTCAAGGAGTATGATTGAATGTTGGTTGTAGTAGCTTGTTGAAATACAACGTGCTATAGGGATATTAAACATGAATATGAGGTGCCCTTTGCTAGTGCTACCTCTGTACCAAATTTCGTTCAATTCGGTTTCACCGTGTTTGAATTGATAGGGGGAATCGATTTGCACACATACTTGGCCACCATCTGCAAACTATTGGGCTCATGTTCTTGCAGTTTGGTCAGAATATGTTTCCCACATAAAGATATGGTGTTGCAAAATTTGGTAGAGACTAGATTATTACGTTGGTCGTAATTACATTTTAGCTCTTAACATTCGGGTGGCCACGATTACGTTTCCGACAAGATAGCGGTGATATAAAACATGACACTGAGGTGCCTTTTGCTGGTGTTACCTCTGTACCAAATTTCGTTCATTCGGTTCCACCGTGTTCGAATTAATAGGGGGAATCAATTTTGACATAAAGATGGCCGCCATCCGCAAACTATTAGGCTAATGACCTATTAGATTGGTCAAAGGATGTTCCCTCCGTAAAGGTAGGTTGTTGCAAAGTTTGGTAGAGATCGGATGGTTATGTTAGTCGTAATTTGATTTTAGCTTTAAACATGTATGTGGCCGCCATTACGTTTCTGTCAATATGGCGGCGATATTAATCATGACACTGAGATGCCCTTCGCTAGTGCTATCTTTGTACCAAATTTCGTTCCATTCGGTTTCACCGTGTTTGAATTAATAGGGGGAATCGATTCTGACACAAAGATGGCCGCCATCCGCAAACTATTAGGCGAATGACCTATTAGATTGGTCAAAGGATGCTCCCTCCATAAAGGTATGTAGTTGCAAAATTTAGTAGAGATCGGATGATTAGGTTAATCGTAATTTGATTTAAGCTTTGAACATTCGTGTGGCCGCCATTACGTTTCAGTCAAGATGGTGGCGATATAAAACATGACACTGAGGTGCCCTTTGCTAGTGCTACCTCTGTACCAAATTTCGTTCCATTCGGTTCCACTGTGTTCAAAATAATAGGGGGGATCAATTTTGACATAAAGATGGCCGCCATCCGCAAACTATTAAGCTAATAACCTATAAGATTGGTCAAAGGATGCTCCCTCCATAAAGGTATGTTGTTGCAAAGTTTGGTAGAGATCGGATGGTAATGATAGTCGTAATTTAACTTAAGCTTTGAACATTTGTGTGGCCGCCATTACGTTTCTGTCAAAATGGCGGCGATATAAAACATGACACTGAGATGCCCTTTGCTAGTGCTACCTCTGTACCAAATTTCGTTCCATTCGGTTTCACCGAATTTGAATTAATAGGGGGAATTGATTTTCACACAAAGATGGCCGCCATCCGCAAACTATTAGGCTAATGACCTATTCATTTGGTCAAAGGATGCTTCCTCTACAAGGGTATTTTGTTGCAAAATTTGGTAGAGATCGGATGATTAAGTTAATCGTAATTTGATTTAAGCTTTGAACATTTGTGTGGCCGCCATTACGTTTCCGTCAAGATGGCGGCGATATAAAACATGACACTGAGGTGCCTTTTTTAGTACTACCTCTGTACCAGATTTCGTTCCATTCGGTTGCACCGTGTTCGAATTAATGGGGGGAATCCATTTTCACACAAAGATGGCCGCCATCCGTAAACTATTACGCTGATGATCTATTAGATTGGTCAAAGGCTGCTCCCTCTTAAAATGTATGCAGTTACAAAGTTTGGTAGAGATCGGATGATTAGGTTAATCGTAATTTGATTCAAGCTTTGAACATTCGTGTGGCCGCCATTACGTTTCAGTCAAGATGGCGGCGATATAAAACATGACACTGAGGTGCCCTTTGCTAGTGCTACCTCTGTACCAAATTTCGTTCCATTCGGTTCCACCGTGTTCGAATTAATAGGGGGAATCAATTTTGACATAATGATGGCCGCCATCCGCAAACTATTAGGCTAATAACCTATTAGATTGGTCAAAGGATGCTCCCTCCATAAAGGTATGTTGTTGCAAAGTTTGGTAGAGATCGGATGGTTATATTAGTCGTAATTTAACTTAAGCTTTGAACATTTGTGTGGCCGCCATTACGTTTCCGTCAAGATGGCGGCGATATAAAACATGACACTGAGGTGCCTTTTGTTAGTACTACCTCTGTACCAAATTTCGTTCCATTCGGTTTCTCCGTGTTTGAATTAATAGGGGGAATTGATTTTCACACAAAGATGGCCGCCATCCGCAAACTATTAGGCTAATGACCTATTCATTTGGTCAAAGGATGCTTCCTCTATAAGGGTATGTTGTTGCAAAATTTGGTAGAGATCGAATGATTAGGTTAATCGTAATTTGATTTAAGCTTTGAACATTTGTGTGGCCGCCATTACGTTTCCGTCAAGATGGCGGCGATATAAAACATGACACTGAGGTGCCTTTTGTTAGTACTACCTCTGTACCAAATTTCATTCCATTCGGTTGCACCGTGTTCGAATTAATAGGGGGAATCGATTTTCACACAAAGATGGCCGCCATCCGCAAAATATTACGCTGATGACCTATTGGTTTGGTCAAAGGATGCTCCCCCCATAAAGGTACGTTGTTGCAAAATTTGGTAGAGATCGGATGATTAGGTTAGTCGTAATTTGATTTAAGCTTTGAACATTTGTGTGGCCGCCATTACGTTTCAGTCAAGATGGCGGCGATATAAAACATGACACTGAGGTGTCCTTTGCTAGTGCTACCTTTGTACCAAATTTCGTTCAATTCGCATTTACCGTGTTTGAATTGATAGGGGGGGACAGACATTCAGAGTACACACACTCACACACACACAGACACTCACACACACACACACACACACACAGACTCACACACACACATACACACACACACACAGACTCACACACACACATACACACACACAGACAGACACACTTTTTTCGCCCTGTGTTGATCTCATAAGTCTACTTTCATTTTTTGCAAAAATCGAAAGTAGGCTAAAAATATGGTGAACAGTAGGTCCAAGTATAGAACCTTGTAGGACACCACCATCAACTTCGAATTGATAACTTTCCTAATTATTTACCCTAACGACCATCTCCCTGCCCCTCAGATAGCTTTCAAAGACGAACAAATATTTTGTTCTAACATCAATGCATTCTAATATAAAACATACGATGAAATTGTTAAGTATCGAATACCTTCAAGAATTCGAGAATCAGTACTAGAACATGCTCGTTATAAATTAGAGCATCATTTGCAATGAGAATTCAGTGATCAGTCGTTGATCACTTTTAACCCTACGTAGTTATTTTTAGCCTACTTTCGATTTTTGCAAAAAATGAAAGTAGACTTATGAGATCACTACAGGGCGAAAAAAAGTGTGTCTGTCTGTGTGTGTGTATGTGAGTGTGTGAGTGTGTGTACTCTGAATGTGTGTCCCCCCTATCAATTCGAACACGGTGAGCGAAAATTGAACGAAATTTGGTACAAAGGTAGCACTAACAAAGGACACCTCAGTGTCATGTTTTATATCGCCGCCATCTTGACGGAAACGTAATGGCGGCCACACAAATGTTCAAAGCTTAAATCAAATTACGACTAACCTAATCATCCGATCTCTACCAAATTTTGCAACAACATACCTTTACGGGGGCAGCATCTTTTGACCAAACTAATATGTCATCAGCCTAATAGTTTGCGGATGGCGGCCATCTTTGTGTGAAAATTGATTGCCCCTATTAATTCGAACACGGTGAAACCGAATGGAACGAAATTTGGTACAGAGCTAGTACTAGCAAAGAGCATCCCAGTGTCATGTTTTATATCGCCGCCATCTTGACGGAAACGTAATGGCGGCCACACAAATGTTCAAAGCTTAAATCAAATTACGACTAACCTAATCATCCGATCTCTACCAAATTTTGCAACAACATACCTTTATGGAGGGAGCATCCTTTGACAAATCTATTAGGTCATTAGCCTAATAGTTTGCGGATGGCGGCCATCTTTGTGTCAAAACGATTACCCCTATCAATTCGAACACGGTGAAACCGAATGGAATGAAATTTGGTACAGAGGTAGCACTAGCAAAGGGCACCTCAGTGTCATGTTTTATATCACCGCCATCTTGACGGAAACGTAATGGCGGCCACACAAATTTTCAAAGCTTAAATCAAATTACGACTAACCTAATCATCCGATCTCTACCATATTTTGCAACAACATACCTTTATGGAGGAAGCATCCTTTGACAAATCT
The DNA here is from genome assembly GCA_946902985.2 of Meconema thalassinum. Classification (NCBI taxonomy): domain Eukaryota; kingdom Metazoa; phylum Arthropoda; class Insecta; order Orthoptera; family Tettigoniidae; genus Meconema; species Meconema thalassinum. The sequence continues at coordinate 1,238,823,910 of OX336388.2, read as the reverse complement.
AATAGGTCATTAGCCTAATAGTTTGCGGATGGCGGCCATCTTTGTGTCAAAATCGATTACCCCTATTAATTCGAACACGGTGAAACCGAATGAAATGAAATTTTGGTACAGAGGTAGCACTAGCAAAGGGCACCTCAGTGTCATGTTTTATATCGCCGCCATCTTGACGGAAACGTATTGGCGGCCACACAAATATTCAAAGCTTAAATCAAATTACGATTAACCTAATCATCCGATCTCTACCAAATTTTGCATCAACATACTGTGCCCAACTCTAGGAATGGGTATTCCAAGATTCAGACACCTAGATATCAAGGGAAAGGCTACAGCCGCTTTTGAAAGTTGAGATATTTGAATATCACGCTCCATTACTTCTAGAAGGGAATGGAAACTTTATGCAGCCAAGAGCATGTCAAGTGACGTAGCGAGTAGTAGCAGAGGTCGAGACTATTTGTTGATTAAATAGTTAGCCATGGAGTAGAGACTTGAGACTTGGATCAGATTACTGGCACGGCCAAATGAAAGAGAATGCACTTAGTATCAAGTAAATCGGACCAGGGATACCAGAGATATGAGGATTTCCAGATTTCAGCGTGATGCAGCGTGGACCTGACCGTTGCCCAAGCAACATCAGCTCACTTCGAACCAAGCTCTTGCATGACAAGGTGCTGCCACGTTGAGCCAAGGCACATGGTTGCCGGATCTACGCAGAAGATATCTTTATATTGTGATAGTCACAAAAGTGCTGCGATACATGTGGAACATAGTAAGTTTCCGGCAGAGAGAATCACTAAGGTGATTGTTATTTTTCTACGGACACTGGTGAAATATTTTATTTCTATATGGACATATGCTAGACTTTGTCTAGAAAGTACTTTGTCACAGTCCAGTAATAATAATTCAATACTTGGATATTTTAGTCCAATTAGTCAGTTTCATAAATTGTAACTTGATAACCACTCCGATCTTTCAGTATATTGAAGGCCAGTCTATCACGGTGTTGTTCATTAGCCGACGAAGGGAAACTATATGTTGCTTCGCGCATGATAGATGGTGATAAGCCATGCCCAGGGAACGATCTTCAGAACAGCCGTTGATTGATTTAGACTGTCAGTGTTTTCTTGTACTTAAAAGATTACCGTGAGTTATGTTACAACTGACATATTTGAGAACAGATCACTTAGATCTGACCCCATTTAAGCAAACTGCTATGGCTTTAACAGAAGTCAATATTAAAATGGATCAGCAGTTACTTCAAACTTCAAGAAATATTTCCACTATGTCGTGTTAGACAGATTGTGGGTTTATAATGGCGGCCGATACAAGGATTAGACGTGCGTGTCCGACAGGGCATGTATCTGGATAAATCTGGTACAGACCAGGTTCACTACGCTTCAAGACCAACGAGAAATGTAAGCCACTTTTGACTTTATATTATGCCTAGCTAATTGGAACAAACTCTTTTTCTGCAGATGACCAACACATTTGTTTTTCTTCGTATTTAAATCTTGCAATGATTTACGCAAGACATATTAGAGTTATTCTGAGTATTTTCAGTACTCAGAACAGTTTAGGATCGATGACCGAGCATAACGAGCATTTATTTGAATGTTTCATATTTTTTGATAATCACGGTAATCAGCCGATGTAACTGTAAAAGTTAATAATTATTTTTGTTGAGAAATGGATATTTTATCCATATTCGAAGAATCGAACATGTGGATTCTCACATAATGAAATAATAATTAAACACATTTACAATAATATAACTAATAATAATAATAATAATAATAATAATCCACTAATAATAATAATAATGATTTTCATAACTTTTCTAAAATAATTCTTGGATCTTATATTTTCTAATAATCACATTTATTGAGAGAGAGCTTATGAAGTAGTTTAATCATTTCTAGTTTGGAACAGGTGATTTTCCGAAGGAGAGTGGTTAGCGCAAGCCCGCATTCAACCAACATTACAGTTCTGGTTGAACAGTTAATATTTGCAATGAGCAAAGTATATTTTTCAGATAACACGGAGAGGCATGAAACGGGAAGCAAATGATATTTGTATCAATTAGGATATTTTTGTATTTATATAAAATCATGACGTAGATACACATTCGAAAGTGAAATAGAGAGTATCATAAGTATGGTAACTTCACGGGTTGAACTGAATGGTAAAATAAAATAAACTTGTAAGTTTATAAATCTTCCAGTGTTGATAACAAGCAGAGGCTTGATTTATTGTATAAATTTTGGGAAGAAAATTTATGTGTGTGGAGTAGTTGAAATGCCATTCCCAGGTGCGCATGTTTAAGTCGCAGGAATGAGGAGGTTTTTATTTGAGCATCAATCAAATAGCAGGTTCGATGACTCAGTGTTAAAGAAGGAGTATTGGAACTACACATTGCGTCGTATGAATGACCCAAAGGTTATTTCTTAAAAACCATCAATTCTTATTTCAACCTTGTTTACGGATTCCATTAAGACTTTGATTTTGCTAGAACCCGGATTTGTCATGATAGTATTTTATTCTTCTTCAGAGGAAGACCTTTGCCGTTGTTGTTGGGATATTGTGTTCTTACACAAATAATAGAATGGGCCACTGCCAATTAAAAATAATTCTGTAACCACGAATAATTTGAAGGATGTTTTCAATCCTAGTGCCATGAACTAAATGAATTTATTATGAAGCTACAATTCTTATTTCCGCATTCTGTCGAAGAATTGCAAGTTGTGAAAGTTACTAAAATGGCCACAAATATAAATATTTTTCTTAATAATGATTCCAAGTGGAAAATCGAATAGTTGAATGGTCCAACAATTTATTGATCAAGTTGATGATTCAGAAATCATATTTTTTTGTTAGGAACTTGAAGTTTATAATCGAGTCACTTCTCGAAACGTTTAATGTCAGAAGAACAATTAATTTTGTTGTGCTTCGCACAGTTCTTCGATGCTATGCTCAAAGGTCAAATACTTTTTAGATGTTCTTATTAATATGTGTACATAATTTGTGTTGATTCAGAGATAATAATATTTTTTGACAATATTTTTTTGAAACTGGAAAAATAAGTGAAAGTTAAAAATTCTATGAACAATTATTCTACGAGTGTTAATATTATGTAAAAATTCAACCAGTGAACTACAATATTTCCAGTAAAGACAATTAAATTTGAACTGGATTTAATCATAAATAATGGGTATAATTTTGGAACACAGTCTACAGGACTGATAATCAGACTTGTGTCTCCAAAGATAATTGTCCAATGTGTTGGAAAATTTCTGTACCTTGTGTAAATAGTAATGTGGGTCGCCACACATGAATGATGCTGCTTTGAGCATTTTATTTTTGCAGTCAATTTTAAATTCAGAATAAAATGAGATAATTTTACATGATGTGTTATGCCCAGTTGAATCTCCTTCTATCCTTATTGTTGCATTGAGCCAAAAATCAGTAAAGCATTTTTTTCATTTGATGTCGTTTTTGCGATTAGCTTTAACCCATCTGGCGCCCCGGGATATTTTGACTCTCGTGCTGACTGATTCTTGGTAAAATGCATATGTGGTCGTGCGGACTCCGGTCTAAACGGGCACATAAAATAAGATAGAGAGAGAAATGGCTTCGAACGTGGGGCTCGAGTTAGACACGGTCAATCGCATGCCGATTTAATTGTGATAATTTTTTATATAGATATTTTGGGAATTGAGAGATGTCCGGTTTGGATGAATAAATTAGTAGGAAACCCAATTAGTGGGAAAAATTAAAAATTTAACTGGGTTAATAATTAGAATGGGTTTGATTATTTTTGATAATGGCTTAACCATTAGGGCGTCAAGTAAATTCAGTAGTAAACGTTCGATGACTGGACATACGCATTATTAGAATCCAGGTGGAGGATATTTGAGAACTTGCATAATTTTCTTGTGATATTGTGGTAAATGTAATTCGTAAAAGTAGAGCATTTTGTTTTTCCATCTCGTTGACATTAGGACAAATCTCATTTTATTAGAGTGTTCCAATTAGCTATTCATATTTCTTGTTCTAGTTATAAGCTTGTGTCTGCCGACATGTATACCCCTAAGTTTTGAATAATAATTGAAAATTATGGAAGAGATGATGAGGATGATGAGGAGTTTGGAAGAGAGTTCCAAAGAGGCTGGACGGCGTGTAGCAGCCATTATGAAAGAAAATACAGAGGCTTTAGAAAATAAACTTAAAGAAAATTCTGATAAACTTAAAGAAAGTTTAAATGATAAACTTAAAGAAAATTCTGATTCTTTAGAAAATAAACTTAAAGAAAGTTTAAAAGATAACTTGAAAGAAAGTTCCGATTTGTTAGAAAGCAGGTTAAAAGATAACTTGAAAGAAAAATTAAATAGTAAATTTAATTCTATGGAAAATAAATTTAAAGAGAATTCCGAAATTTTGAAAATGTCACTTGAGAGTAAAATGACTAAATTATGCGAAAAAACACATGAGCTCGAAACTTTATTAGCCACTAACGCAAGTTTAATGGATGATAAATTTTGCGATGCCGATCTAAGATCCCAAAGCTTAGCTGATGGGATAGAACATGATCTTAGGAAAGTTGGTGAAGACATGATCAACCTAGAAGTCAGAGTGAAGAAAGAGAGCAATGAGATGGCAATTCTAGTTGTTCAACGTTTGACAGAACAATTCAAAGAACTCGTAATGGGAGACATAAGAGAAGGTGTGATTAATGAATTACAAACTGAAATTAAAACCACAGTTATCGATGAAATTAAAGACACAATCAAGCTGGAGAACCAAGAGGGAATCAAGGAAATTAGGGAATCTTTGTCATCCCATATTCAAGTAATTTCCAAAGATATTCAAGCAACTCAGAAGGACATATCAGATGTGACAGGGTCGTTGAAAAGTCACGAGGCTGTTATGAACCAGATATCCACTGATGTCAAGGAGAACTGTAAGGAAACCGAAGCAATTAAAAAAATGGCAGAAGAAAACCATAAGGAAATTGAGGCTATGAAAACCCAAATCAAGGACGAGAAACAGTCTGACCATCTGTTGAAAATGCCAAGTGTAAGGGGAGAAGAACAGATACAGATATACCTAGGAGCAGCTAGAGAAACTGATAGTCAAAGACAGGATGAGGTCAGGACAGTATTTCAATCCAACCCCATAACTGTATTCAAGAATGTAGAGGATAAGCCTTCTAAATTTTCAGGGCGAGATTCTGTGACACCCGTAGAATTCTTGAGAGAAGCAGGTGATTACCTAAAAGATTCCAAAATCCCTAAGGAAAGACAGATCCGAGTGATAGGGAAATTTTTGTAAGGTCCCGCACTTCTTTGGTTTAGAGCTTTTAGGTCCACTTTCACCAATTTTGAGGAGTTTTCCCGTGGGTTATTAAAAAATTTTGGTCCCCGGAAACCCAACAGCAAGTCAGAGCAGAATTATATTCAAAGAGATTCTCGACGTCACAACCTACTCGATACTCTACGTACTTTTCTGGACAGCTTTCTAAACTACAACATTTAGATCCGCCGATGCCAGATAATGAATTAATTACCGCATTAATACGTCAGTTTCCAGCAGACGTCCAAAGAACTTTGATCGCTGCTGACATTTATAATATGGAGCAATTTGACGAGGTATTGCAGAAACTTGATCACACGAACGCTCAATTCTTCCATCAGAAGGGAGGAAAGAATAACAACGCTGTGTACGCTGTTATGGCCGACAGTTATTCCCAAACACCTCGAGAGATTCCAGAGGGGCGAGAAGAGAAAACGCCGAGGGAAGAGCCCGATAAAAGAGAATGGAATCAGTACAATAACCGATACAGTTACAAGCCTTATGCGAGACCGTATGGTGGATATCGATATAATACTCGATGGAGAAGGCCAAGGGATAATCAAGGAAGGTACCAGGAAAGAAGGTACTATGGTAGAAACAATAATTACAATAACAGAGGGAATGTGAATACTCGTCAGTCCAATGAAGAGTTCAATAAGGAGACGAGGAAAAACTTGGAAGAAAGACACCAAGAAAACTTGCAGTTCTTGGAACAGAAGCCCAATGAACCAGGTCCATCGGGAACACAACAATCCCGGGGGAATGGAAAAGAAAAAAACAACTTCGAATTCACAGTAGAAGATAGAATTTTAAACACTTTCACTTCCAGGATTATTAAATGGCAAGCAGAGGATGATGACTTAATTCAACATAATGACGAACGGAAAGAAATGGGTACAAGAATTAAAATGCCAATCATATCATGCGAAGTATTCGGTATGCCTGTCGATACTTTAATTGATACTGGGGCTATGCTTTGTCTTGTGAGCGAGAAGCTTTATATTCTGTGGAAGCTCAAAGAGAATTTAGAGGAGATTCCAGTATCAGGAATTACAATCCAAGGAATAATACCCAACAAAATATCTCTGTGTAAAACACAATTATACTTATGTGTTACTATTGGAGGACATGATTTCCGACATGTGTTTGTAGTAATGAAGGACATGGCTTTTGACATGATATTGGGAGCGGATTTCATTCAGAAATATCAAGCAGTGATAGACATGAAGACAGAGACGATCAGATTCAAGAATACCGAAGAGATAAACTTCGAGGGAAAATAAGAGGAAGACATCGAGGGAGATGCTCAATGGTCTCTGATTTTTCATGAAGCTGAAGGAAGAGAAGTCTACACTGAGAAGGAGTCCCCAGAGCTAGGAAAATTTTTGGAAGAGTATCACGATATTTTTGATATTAAACCTGGTGAAATTAAAGATTTTGAATATCGTATTCGTGTAAATGATGATGCACCTTTCCATGCTAAATTGTATCCGGTAGCGGAAAAGCATCGAGAAAGGGTAAAAGTGCTTATCAAAGAGATGGAAAGCAACAATGTGATTGAAAAGTACACTACCTCTTATGTCAATCCATTAGCAGTAGTGCCTAAGCCAGATGGAAGTCTGAGACTATGTTTAGACGCGCGAAATTTGAATTCAAGATTGCTGCCAGAGTATGACAGACCACCAATCATTAGGGAACTGTTAAGGAAATTCCAAGGCAAGGTCTGGTTCTCTAACATTGATCTCACTTCGTCCTACCACCACATTAGGCTTAGTGAAGATTCCAAAAAGTTTACAGGATTTATGTTTGACCAGCAGACATATGTATTCCGCCGTCTACCATTTGGGGTCAAAACATCTGGATCTGTTTTGATCAGAGCACTGGAACAAAACTTGAGCCCTGAAGTAAAAGAGATAGCAATTCGTTACATAGATGATATCCTAATTGCATCTGAGACTAAGGAGGAACATTTGTTACATCTTCAGATGTTATTCGCAGATTTGAGAAAAGCGAACTTTAAAGTAAACCTTCGAAAATGTCAGTTCTTTCGGAAGGAAATGAAATTTTTGGGCCACATTTTGGATGGTGAAGGATACCGTCCCAATGAGACAAAGATACAGGTGATTGCAAATTTCCCTAGACCTACTAGAGTGAAGAATGTCCGCAGTTTTCTCGGAACATGCCAATTCTTTGCAGGGCATTGTCCAAGCTTCACCAAGACGGTTGCTCCATTGCAGGAATTATTAAAAAAAGGAAACAAATGGAAATGGAATGAAGATTGTGAACAATCATTTCAAGATGCCAAGAGGTTATTGGTAAACAGCGTGAAATTAGAGTATCCTGACTTTACCAAGAATTTCATCATAGAATCCGATGCATCCACCGTAGGGATTGGAGCTATTCTTCTTCAAGAAGATGACGATCACAAGAGACGTTACCTGGCGTTCACAAGCAGGAAACTTCGTCCATCAGAAAGGAATTATTACACCCCAGAGTTAGAAGAACTTGCTGTAATCTTCGCGTTGGAGTCATGGAAGAAAATGTTAATAGGACATTCAGTAATTGTGAGGACTGATCACCATGCATTGGAGTTTATCTTGAGAACAAACTTTGCCAGCGATAGGATAACTAGATGGTCATTTTTTATTCAACAATTCAACCTAGTTATTGAACACACTCCTGGAAAGTTGAACGTTGGAGCCGATTTATTGAGTAGAGCAGTGGAGTCTACATCTAAGGTTTTTCAAGTTAACATGACGCAGGAGGATGAGGATACCTTGAGAAGGTTAAGATTGTTGCATTTATCCCAGAGGAGAGACCGACGTTTTAGAAACATTTTTCGTTTCCTACAGGGAGACTTGGATCCAAATGACGATGATTTTGTGGAAGTAAACAACAATGGAAGCTATGAAATCGCCAATACACGAACTGGTAACATTGTGGGAACTTATAATGCAGCGAATTTGAAGATTTATTATTCAAGAACCAGATGATTTAATGTGTAGATAGGAAAAATAAAAATTTTTCAATTTTTATTTTTTGCTAGGTGTGGGGTGGATGTGCCCAACTCTAGGAATGGGTATTCCAAGATTCAGACACCTAGATATCAAGGGAAAGGCTACAGCCGCTTTTGAATGTTGAGATATTTGAATATCGCGCTCCATTACTTCTAGAAGGGAATGGAAACTTTATGCAGCCAAGAGCATGTCAAGTGACGTAGCGAGTAGTAGCAGAGGTCGAGACTATTTGTTGATTAAATAGTTAGCCATGGAGTAGAGACTTGAGACTTGGATCAGATTACTGGCACGGCCAAATGAAAGAGAATGCACTTAGTATCAAGTAAATCGGACCAGGGATACCAGAGATATGAGGATTTCCAGATTTCAGCGTGATGCAGCGTGGACCTGACCGTTGCCCAAGCAACATCAGCTCACTTCGAACCAAGCTCTTGCATGACAAGGTGCTGCCACATTGAGCCAAGGCACATGGTTGCCGGATCTACGCAGAAGATATCTTTATATTGTGATAGTCACAAAAGTGCTGCGATACATGTGGAACATAGTAAGTTTCCGGCAGAGAGAATCACTAAGGTGATTGTTATTTTTCTACGGACACTGGTGAAATATTTTATTTCTATATGGACATATGCTAGACTTTGTCTAGAAAGTACTTTGTCACAGTCCAGTAATAATAATTCAATACTTGGATATTTTAGTCCAATTAGTCAGTTTCATAAATTGTAACTTGATAACCACTCCGATCTTTCAGTATATTGAAGGCCAGTCTATCACGGTGTTGTTCATTAGCCGACGAAGGGAAACTATATGTTGCTTCGCGCATGATAGATGGTGATAAGCCATGCCCAGGGAACGATCTTCAGAACAGCCGTTGATTGATTTAGACTGTCAGTGTTTTCTTGTACTTAAAAGATTACCGTGAGTTATGTTACAACTGACATATTTGAGAACAGATCACTTAGATCTGACCCCATTTAAGCAAACTGCTATGGCTTTAACAGAAGTCAATATTAAAATGGATCAGCAGTTACTTCAAACTTCAAGAAATATTTCCACTATGTCGTGTTAGACAGATTGTGGGTTTATAATGGCGGCCGATACAAGGATTAGACGTGCGTGTCCGACAGGGCATGTATCTGGATAAATCTGGTACAGACCAGGTTCACTACGCTTCAAGACCAACGAGAAATGTAAGCCACTTTTGACTTTATATTATGCCTAGCTAATTGGAACAAACTCTTTTTCTGCAGATGACCAACACATTTGTTTTTCTTCGTATTTAAATCTTGCAATGATTTACGCAAGACATATTAGAGTTATTCTGAGTATTTTCAGTACTCAGAACAGTTTAGGATCGATGACCGAGCATAACGAGCATTTATTTGAATGTTTCATATTTTTTGATAATCACGGTAATCAGCCGATGTAACTGTAAAAGTTAATAATTATTTTTGTTGAGAAATGGATATTTTATCCATATTCGAAGAATCGAACATGTGGATTCTCACATAATGAAATAATAATTAAACACATTTACAATAATATAACTAATAATAATAATAATAATAATAATAATCCACTAATAATAATAATAATGATTTTCATAACTTTTCTAAAATAATTCTTGGATCTTATATTTTCTAATAATCACATTTATTGAGAGAGAGCTTATGAAGTAGTTTAATCATTTCTAGTTTGGAACAGGTGATTTTCCGAAGGAGAGTGGTTAGCGCAAGCCCGCATTCAACCAACATTACAGTTCTGGTTGAACAGTTAATATTTGCAATGAGCAAAGTATATTTTTCAGATAACACGGAGAGGCATGAAACGGGAAGCAAATGATATTTGTATCAATTAGGATATTTTTGTATTTATATAAAATCATGACGTAGATACACATTCGAAAGTGAAATAGAGAGTATCATAAGTATGGTAACTTCACGGGTTGAACTGAATGGTAAAATAAAATAAACTTGTAAGTTTATAAATCTTCCAGTGTTGATAACAAGCAGAGGCTTGATTTATTGTATAAATTTTGGGAAGAAAATTTATGTGTGTGGAGTAGTTGAAATGCCATTCCCAGGTGCGCATGTTTAAGTCGCAGGAATGAGGAGGTTTTTATTTGAGCATCAATCAAATAGCAGGTTCGATGACTCAGTGTTAAAGAAGGAGTATTGGAACTACACATTGCGTCGTATGAATGACCCAAAGGTTATTTCTTAAAAACCATCAGTTCTTATTTCAACCTTGTTTACGGATTCCATTAAGACTTTGATTTTGCTAGAACCCGGATTTGTCATGATAGTATTTTATTCTTCTTCAGAGGAAGACCTTTGCCGTTGTTGTTGGGATATTGTGTTCTTACACAAATAATAGAATGGGCCACTGCCAATTAAAAATAATTCTATAACCACGAATAATTTGAAGGATGTTTTCAATCCTAGTGCCATGAACTAAATGAATTTATTATGAAGCTACAATTCTTATTTCCGCATTCTGTCGCAGAATTGCAAGTTGTGAAAGTTACTAAAATGGCCACAAATATAAATATTTTTCTTAATAATGATTCCAAGTGGAAAATCGAATAGTTGAATGGTCCAACAATTTATTGATCAAGTTGATGATTCAGAAATCATATTTTTTGTTAGGAACTTGAAGTTTATAACCGAGTCACTTCTCGAAACGTTTAATGTCAGAAGAACAATTAATTTTGTTGTGCTTCGCACAGTTCTTCGATGCTATGCTCAAAGGTCAAATACTTTTCAGATGTTCTTATTAATATGTGTACATAATTTGTGTTGATTCAGAGATAATAATATTTTTTGACAATATTTTTTTGAAACTGGAAACATAAGTGAAAGTTAAAAATTCTATGAACAATTATTCTACGAGTGTTAATATTATGTAAAAATTCAACCAGTGAACTACAATATTTCCAGTAAAGACAATTAAATTTGAACTGGATTTAATCATAAATAATGGGTATAATTTTGGAACACAGTCTACAGGACTGATAATCAGACTTGTGTCTCCAAAGATAATTGTCCAATGTGTTAGAAAATTTCTGTACATTGTGTAAATAGTAATTTGGGTCGCCACACATGAATGATGCTGCTTTGAGCATTTTATTTTTGCAGTCAATTTTAAATTCAGAATAAAATGAGATAATTTTACATGATGTGTTATGCCCAGTTGAATCTCCTTCTATCCTTATTGTTGCATTGAGCCAAAAATCAGTAAAGCATTTTTTTCATTTGATGTCGTTTTTGCGATTAGCTTTAACCCATCTGGCGCCCCGAGATATTTTGACTCTCGTGCTGACTGATTCTTGGTAAAATGCATATGTGGTCGTGCGGACTCCGGTCTAAACGGGCACAATACCATTATGGAGGGAGCATCCTTTGACCAAACTAATAGGTCATTAGCTTAATATTTTGCGGATGGCGGCCATCTTTGTGTGAAAATCGATTCCCCCTATTAATTCGAACACGGTGAAACCGAATGGAACGAAATTTGGTACAGAGGTAGCACTAGAAAAGGCCACCTCAGTGTCATGTTTTATATCACCGCCATCTTGACGGAAACGTAATCGCGGCCACCCAAATGTTAAAGGCTAAAATGTAATTACGACCAACCTAATAATCTAGTCTCTACCAAATTTTGCAACAACAAATCTTTATGTGGGAAGCATATTCTGACCAAACTGCTAGATCATCAGCCCAATAGTTTGCAGATGGTGGCCAAGTATGTGTGCAAATCGATTCCACCTATCAATTCAAACACGGTGAAACCGAATTGAACGAAATTTGGTACAGAGGTAGCACTAGCAAAAGGCACCTCAGTGTCATGTTTTATATCGCCGCCATCTTGACGGAAACGGAATGACGGCCACCCAAATGTTAAAAGCTTAAATCAAATTTCGACCATCCTAATAATTTGATGTCTACCGGATTTTGCAACAACATGCCTTTTTGTGGAAAGCATCTTATGACTGACTACAAGGTCATCAGCCCAATAGTTGCAAATAGCGGCCATGTATGTGTGCAAATCCATTCCCCAGATCAATTCAAACACGGTGAAACAGAATTGAATGATTTTTACAGAGGTAGTACTAGCAAAGGGCACCTCATATTCATGTTTAATATCCCTATAGCACGTTGTATTTCAACAAGCTTCTACAACCAACATTCAATTATACTCCTTGAAAAGGACAAAGAGTTATAACAATACCCATGCATTTAGGAGAAAGTAGGCTATATGTTCTTTACTGAACATCTTGTTTATTTATTTATTTGTTTATTTATTTATTTATTTATTGAGATATTAAGGGGCGAATCAGTGAGGTCATCTGCCCCTATCCCTACGGAAACCATACTGGTTTACATCAATTATGTAATAATAACAATAATAATAATAATTGTACGACCTCAGGTATATGATGTAGCTGTGACATGAGAGTTCTTTTGCGAGTTGACTTTTTATAGCTCAAAGTGTTTTGGATTTCTTCTCCGTCCTTCAAAAATCCGAATTCTTCAAAGGAATTTGCTGGATGAAGCATTTTTACAAGGAGATTACATGCAAGACGAGCGATGTAATGCAGCAGTTCATATTGCTAATGGGCTGCGAGCCACTGGAATGACTCCTGCTCATGGGAGATATAAATAGAGTGATATTAACTACAGGCTGTCTAGTAAGTTAGTGGATCGAATTCATTGATCTGTCAGATGGAAATACGCGAGTATTATATGGTTCATGTTCCTAGTTCTGAATTAGCACATATGTTATTACAAAGCACCCAAATATGATAAACAAAAGAGTTGAATACTGGTAATTTGAAGATGGGTTCTATATTTCCGATGAAGTTAAAAATTCTTAGATTTTTATAATATATATTTTAATGATTTAGAGGAAAACTAGTTGGTTGGTTCCTCAGTTTAGGGGCTGTGACAACGTGGTCATGTAGCCCCGTGTACTTTGGGTGTGTGTAGAATCTGTCTGATAACCGGTGTTAATTGCGATGACTGTATTAGTGTGTGTATCTGTTTTAATTCAAGTAAGGACTGCAGACATTGCATTTTTTCAAGTAGTTCCTACTTTTGCCGCCAAACGCCACCGTCAACGACCAATTAGTTCAGAACTTAGTTACCAGATGCCACCGCAGTCGGGTCTTGACGATGAACGTAGGAACTTAAGAACTTTAGTCAAATGTTTAACCTATATATAATTTAGTTTCACACAGGTGTAATTAGTGGATGGTTCTTTAACATGCCATAAATCTATGACACGGGACCGTCGGCTTTACTTCCCCTCCGAAGGAAGGCATACTGAGGGATTTTTAACGTTCTTAAAAAAATCCGACGACTTCGGCCGGGTTTGAACCCGCTATCTTGGACATAGAAGCTCAGCATGCTACCAACTACGCCACCGAAGCTGCTAGAGGGAAACTAAAGGTGTGGTTCAGTGATTAAAAGGCCTGTATAGTCTGAAGATTTGGTGAACTTGAATCTTCACCCACATAGGGAAGAAGGAGGGAGAAGAAGTGTCCAATGAAGAATGGATTCAGGCCACAAATCAGAATGGCCAATACAGGGTGTAACTAAATATGTGGGAAAGTGTCAGGGATTCGATAGAGGACCTGACAACAAGCAAAACATGTCTTGTAAACATATGGAGTATTTGATTTCGTTTCCGTGTTACAAGCATTGTTTGTGGTGTACAGACCGCTTCGCTATGCAGGTTGGTCATTTGTGTTGATAAAGTGTACGTTACTACTTAAAGTTCTCTACAGAAGGTGATCAAAAGGCTACCACGGGCTGTAATGCAGGCGTCTATGCGCCGCATCATCGACTATCTTACACGCTCCCATATTCCCGGCGTCTGTCGTATCTGCTGACATCCTTTCTCTATTCGCTGACGCTGCTTATCCCAATTATGCATAGGCGTGGCATAGACAATGGCCTTTAAATGACCGAATAAGTAGAAATCTAATGGGTTGAGATCGGGAGAACGAGCAAGCCACGGTGCTAGTCCCTGACACCCTATCCATTTGTTTGGGATTCCCTGATGTAAAATTGCTCTAGCAGCAAGAGCAAAATGAGGCGGTGATCCATCATGCTTGAACCACATTCGCTGAATTAAATCCATTGGAACGTCTTACAACAAACCCGTTAAATCATTCCTTAAAGAATGCGCAGTAAGACGCTGTTGTCAATATTCCTAGTAAACTGCAAACCAATTAATGTGTCACCGATTATTCCAGTCTACACATTAATACTGAACTGTTGTTGATGTCTGGTTTGCACAACTTCTCTGTGATTTGCATCAGCCCAGACATGCGTATTGCCAAATTTCTGAACGCCATCTCGGTCGGTAAACAGAATAGCAGAGATGAACTGTTGTTCCTGAACACACGTCTGTCATGACCAGGTACACCACCCAATGCGGCAACGAACGCAAATACACCATATGTTTACAGGACATGTTTTGCTTTTCGTTATGTCCCGTATCGAATCCCCGGAGCATTCCCACATATTTAGTTACACCCAGTATAGGTAAGAAAGTGAAACATAGTTTGGCTATCTAAAGACCAAAGACCTTCCTGCTCCGAGGGAAACAAAACCAACGAAGGCTGACAGGAAAACTTAAAGGAAGGGGTTTGGTCAAAGCTAATTTAAGTTAAAACTTATTATATTTTGATAATACGAGTATATACAACCTGTGACAATGAACAATGCACGACAGTGACCCTATTGTCGTTCGAAACAGTCCGCTCCCGTAATTATGCAATGCTGAGATCGGGGATACATGTCCTGGAAACGTTGCAAGAAGGCGTCCTTTGGGATGGTGTTCAAAAGGCTCCTCACGTGACCGAAAAGTTCGGTGAATGGGTCTATATTACGAACGGATTGTTGGCTACCTGACACAGCAGTTACTGTCCTTGGAAGTAATCCCCGTGGATAGTTATGCACTTCTGAGAATGTCTGAATAAGTCCTGGAAACTCTTTAGGGATAGCCTTCAGTTGGGTCGTCACATTACGTTGGATGTCCGAAATGTTCGAAAAACACTCGCCCTTCAGGGCTTTTCGTCGACCCTGGACCTGGACCCCGCCACTCCATACTTCGACGCTTGACTTCGGGGTCGTACCTCAGACACCAGGTCTCGTCACCCGTGACGATGGTTTTCAGATAAGACATTCCATTCCACGGAACATTCACCCTTCTCACTGCCATCCGCCAAACAGATGTGCATGGTAGGTTGCATAAATTCATCCTTCTAACTTCAACCCGCCGAACAGATGTGCATGGTAGGTTACATAAATTCATCCTTCTAAACACGCACTGTGTCAAACAGGTATTACACGTTGCGTTGTGTGTCGCCAATGTTGCCAGGTCAACCGATCTGACTTTATTCACCGAACGCAACGGGACGAGCCTTTAGAACACCATCCCAAAGGACGCCTTTTTGCAAAGTTTCCAGGACATGTATCGCCGATCTCAGCATTGCATAGTTATGGGAGGGGACTATTTCGAAGGACAATAGGGTCACTGTCGTGCATTGTTCATCTATGTTGATAGTATAGGACTATTCACCGAACTTGATTGTCACAGGTTGTATTAACAACTATGCACATTTTAAGGCATATATTTTAGGTAGATTTCATTAGAAAGCTAACTATTGCAATGGGTATCATGTTTCAACTTCCGGAAAATTTCGACATATATTCGTGTTTCACATCCCCTATACACCAAAACCACGGTCAGTTCAAAAGTTTATACATAATTCATGTATGTATATATATGCATATCACTTTCATGTTGACACGATAACTACCGCAATTTTACACCAATCACTTTGAATTTTTTACATTAATATATATATATATATATGTATATCCCTGTAAAATATCGGTCGAGTTCGTTAATGGGTACAATCGGTCGAAGGGGGTGAAAATGGGGGTCTTTTATTTTCGGAAAAGTGGAATATCGCTATAACTCTCTTAATATGTGATATATTGAATCCATTCAAAGTTCATACTATGTGTCGGATAAGGCCCAAAAATGTATGTTTGAATTTGGTTTTGATAACACCAACCATTGACCAAAGGGGGAAAGTGGGATTTTCGGGAAACATTAATCATATCTCTTTTAATAGGCACAATATCAAAACCGTACAAAATGGACAATATTCCCCTAATAATTACCTACAATTTTGTCTGAAAGAATATTTGATATGACCCACCATTACGCCAAGGGATGAGAAAAATGATTTCGGAATTAGAAGAAAATACCAAGAGCCTTGAGAGGTTGTCATGACAACATTATTAAATTGGTGAGAGATGAGCCATCAGACGTTGCCACGACAACACCATTGCACGAGAACACATTCAGTTTTCCATCTGACTCTGTGGGAAGTGGCTTCGGTGACGTAACTGGTAGCATGCTGAACTTCTATGCCCAAGGTCGCGGCTTCAAAGCTGGCTCAAGTCGTCGGATTTTCTAAGAGCGCTAAAAATCCCTTGGTATGCTTTCCTTCAGAGGGGAAGTTTCAACGTTCGTTGCGAGCAGCTGGTGGCACCTAGTAGCCAAGTTCACAGCTAGGTGTCGTTGACGGTAGTATTTGGTAGAAAAATCTGGAACTACTGCTTGAAATTGACAGTCTGCAGTCCTTACCTGAATTACAGACTAACTCAGCCATCACAATTCACACCGTTTATCAGACAGATTCTACACACACCCAAAGTACATGGGGCTATATGACCCTAAATTAAGGAACCAACCAACATCTCAGCGGGAGATAAAATGTTGCGTGAAGAAGTAACAGACCGTTAGAGGACGAGCGACGAGGAGATACGAGCTCCGTGGTCCTCAGAAAGCCCAAACGACGAAGAAGAAGAAGAAGACCGTTAGATAGTTACACATCAGTATCAAAACGTTGCATAAGGACAGTGTGACCACAAGTATAAAAATGGACCCCAAACGACGATAAGGTAGTCCCCATAAGACAATTAAATGTTTAAAATAAGCATAATAAGACGAAATACAAAGTTAATTATAAAATACTTTCTCTCAATAAATGAGGTCTGATCTTTCTACGAAAATCTGCATATTCTGTCTATTTTCACCTATCCCCTAGTTTGGCCGGTGAAATCTACCTCCGCCTTCCGGCGTGCCGAGAGGAATTTTATCATTTCAAATGATCTTGTCGACTTCGTCGTTGTGCTTGGGTCCAACGTTATGCGTTACGGAGACGGAGACAGAGACGGAAGTGACGTCATGTAGCCGCGCGGAAAGTGACGTCATGCAGCCGCTCGGGAACTGAGTGCGTGACGTCATGCAGCCACGCGGGAAGCAGAAGCTAATGGTTATTGGAGTCTGTTGAAAGAGTCCTGCGGCGTCGAGCGACCTGGGGCTTTGAGGGAAGCGAACACAAGAATACAGGGTGACTTCTAAAGAGATATACAAGATGCCATATAAGAATACAGGGTGCCTCCTAAAGAGGTGTGCAGGATGTCAGAGCAAAATATAGTACAAGATGCCAGATAAGAATACAGGCTGACTCATAAAGAGATAAGAATACAAGGTGACTCTTAGAGAGGTGTACAAGATGGCAGAAAAGAATACAGGGTGATCCCTAAAGCGGTGCACAAGATGTCAGACAAGATTATAGGGTGACTCCTAAAGAGGTGTACAAGATGTCACACAAGAATACAGAGTGACTCCTAAAGAGATATACAAGATGCCAGATAAGAATACAAGGTGACTCTTAAACAGGTGTACAAGATGGCAGAGAAGAATACAGGGTGACTCCTAAAGAGGTGCACAAGATGTCAGACAAGAATACAGGGTGACTCCTAAAGAGGTGTACAAGATGTCAGACAAGAATACAGGGTGACTTCTAAAGAGATATACAAGATGCCAGATACGAATACAGGGTGCCTCCTAAAGAGGTGTGCAGGATGTCAGAGCAAATTACAGGGTGACACTTAACGAAGTGCCCGCGCGGGAAGCCTAAGTTAATGGGTAATGGAGTCTGTTGAAAGAGTCCTGGGGCTTCGAGCGAAGCTAGAAGCCCTCCTGAGCCTTTCTAACATGTGTAGCATTTGTAGCATGCGTCATTTGAAATGATATAATGTATAGTCTTTTAGACTGACTGTAATTTTTTTGATTTTGATTTGTACAGACAATCAAGCAAAGAACGAGTCCTCTCTTGGTAACTGTTCTGGCCAAGTCACAACGGCGGTTTACACGAGAACCTTTACCGCTGTGCCAGGTATTATACAGTAGGTATATATTACGAGGTAACTCTACTCGCGTCTTCGAGTTTTGTCTCTGTGCTCGAGAACTAAACATGAAAGAAAGAAAAAAAGATACAAGCCTTACAGTAGTCGCATATGATGTGTAACATGTTATTCTACTATGAAATTGAGATGATATATATATGAAGTCATCTGACATGTTATCCTACTCGTATACTACACAGCTTGGACATTCTTAAAATGTTAATTTACGCTCCGTTTTCATTCTGGTACTATGATGAATGTATAGATTGAATTGGAGATATGCTACTGTCACACTTGTTTCAACAAACATCACATATTATACTGTAAATTAAGAGGTGGAATGAAACCATAGTCTCTAGCCTATATATAGACTACTAAAAATAATGTTCAATACAATCAAATTTCCCAACTCCTACGTGGTGCAAAATTGTGTAATAAAAATTAGATAAATCGTAATTTCATGTAGATTCTGTTAAAATGACGCATAATGTTATGATAAATATCGTTTAAATCGATAATCTGGCAGCAAAAATAATTGCCGGGACTGGGGTTCAAACCTGAGACCTCATGATTCGCAGACCAAGGCGCTATCAGCGCAGCTATTACAACCACAGGTATTTAGAGTACAAGATGGTTACTTATTTTCACTTACCGCCATGAGGCAAGCCCAGTGGGTTAATATCTGAATAGCCATTGTGCAGAAACATAATACCGGCATTGCCGACTAGTTACAATGTTTCATATTAAAGCATATCATCATTTAAATACTGATATGAAGACTTTGACCGTGTGGTTTGTGTTTCAATCAGTTGACACCGGAGTTCGCAAAACTTTGCATTGAAAAAACACGTTACTCGGGAAGGGAGGGAGAAGAATGCACACTCAGGGCAGCCACTGTCAGTGTCGGGAATCAAATATGCGATCTCCGGACTTACTGCAGCTGCCCTAGAGGCCATGGTGCATGATTTAATGAGCACGGATACGCTGTGGGGTCCTTAAGAAATGTAGGTCCACGGGATCGTACGAGATAAGTTGGGGATTTTTTCTACGGCGTTCTCTTTATACAAAGACTAGCAACCCGCCCCGGCTTTGCACGGGAACAGTTATGAATGCATTACGTGATAAACGCTTTTGTTTCCGACGTCAATGAACTACGACCTATACCCGTTACGTATACGTCTCGGCACGATGGGTTAAAATCACTGACTGGATTATTGAGTATATTATCATGGAGATGCATGTGCTACGAATTGTTGTCAGAAGTAATTTAAGAATGGTGAGGTGAATGAAACACACATCCCCCATCCATCCAATCTTAACTTGACTGCGTATTTTGCTGAACGAAAAGTTCACAGGCGAAATGAAAAAAAGCTGAGTTGCACTTCCAGGGAAACTCCAAACACAACCACTGTTCTCTGAAGTCTTAACTGAACACGAATTGACAGTTTGCTGCTGGCTGTATCTGGGGTAATAGGCTCGCCTGCTAGGTAGGCTGTAACTGGGGTGATAGGCTCACTCCTAGCTAGCTCGTAAACTGTCGTCTCAGTAATTAAATGGAGATTGTTGGAAGAAATTTTTCTTCTTTTCTTAGTCGGACTCAGCGAGGGAACTCACCACTACCGTCTCTACGGGCAGTGTCCTAGAGCTGGGAACATCTTATCGGAGTGGATACAACTGGTGAGGTGTGATTGGCACCTCGCCCAGGCGGCCTCACCTGCAAAGCGAACAGGGGCCTCATGAGGGAAGGTAATGGATGGTCAGGATGGATAGTCAAGGAAGAGGGAAGGAGGCGGCCGTGGCCTTGAAGAAGGTACCATCCCGGCATTTGCCCAAAGACGATATGGGAAACCACGGAAAACCACTTCGAGGATGGCTGAGGTGGGAATCGAACCCCCTCTACTCATTTGGAACACCCGAGGCTGAGTAGACCCCGTTCCAGTCCTCATACCACTTTTCAAATTTCGTGGCAGAGCCGGGAATCAAACCCAGGACCTCCGGGGCGGCAGCTATCCATGCTGACCGCTACGCTACGGAGGCGACTTAGAAGAAATTGAAACGTAAAATCACTTATAGTTGGCTATGTATTGAAGATAGAGATATGCTCTCGCGGACATTTTTGTAGAACTCTTCATGCTGAACAATTCTTACACTCATAGCAGTAGATATTTTTACGGTTTGCCCAGAGTAAGCTTAAAGAGTGCACGGACGCAAGTTTTTCTTTTAGTCTTTTTCACTGAAAGCGTTACTGCTTGTCTGTCTATGGTCATAAATACATTATTTTCTATAGAAATCTTCCTCGAGATATCATTTACAGAATGGTGAAAACCGCGTCAAAATCCATCCAGTGGTTCTCGAGATTACCCTTGACATCCAAGAATCTGGGACTTTGTTTTATACTATGTAGAGATATAGACGTTAGCTGTCTTTGGGCGCAGACAATTGTGGTGCAAACAAAAGGTGAACATGTCCACAATGCAGGAGTGTCGTGTTTGCATTTTGAGGGTGGTCTCAATCTACAGATATATCCGCTTTAAGAGAAGCTATTTTCTAAAGTCATGTTCATAAATAGTGGGAGAATAAGGTTAACCTTGGAAAGGGCTGGACCTATTTAATAGAGAGCTATAATATTCTACAGGTGATCGTGTTGTGATTTGTCTGATGAACACGGCATGGCGCTATGTTGGGAGGTTGGTAATGACGGCTAATTGGTCACAAATTAGATCGAAAGGAAATTGAGCGATAGAGAGCGATCAGGCTTACCAGCCTCATGTAATTAAATTCTTTCCTTGGCGCTGTGGACCGTGACAACCAATTACCCGGCCTGCGCTTTTTTTTTATCAACTCATCATTAGGGCAAAATATGAGGCATTGTTGGTGTTTCATTTTGAAGTCTAGGTCAAGGATAGAAAACCTCCCCACACGCTCGCCTAATGTTCCGAAGGTTACGAGATCAAATCCTGGTACAGTAGGTTAGCATTTGAGAGTGGTAAATTCCGAGTTATCCATGTCAGTATACTTACTGTCACGTTACTTGGCATTTCCACGTCTCTAAAGCCACAACTTCTAAAAGGAACGTAAAATCTTTAACATTATTTTTATTAATTATTAGAATATCTTATCGTACTGGAAGCCATTTTTAGTGTTGTCTTAGTATTCTAAATATAATGCTTTTCAGTCGCTCAACACGATTGTACCGAATTATAATGAGTGTTTCCCTAATTCTGAAAACAATTAATTTACAAGTTCATCCAAGTGGATTTTTTAATCTCTAGACTTTCTTCAGGTTTAGGGAAACCCCAAACATGTACAATCGTGTTGAACGACTGAAAATCATTAAATTTCCATCAGAAAACCTCTTCCGGCTAGCGTGACGCACTAAGATTGACTTATCGTTTTCGACTGATAGATTTAGGCTACTAAACCTTGCAGGCGTGTTTAGAATTAGTGTTGTTGTTAATTTGCTTTAGGGGCTTGGGCCATCTCGGTTATCCGGCCCATATAGTTGAGTGTGTGTTAAATTTGTCTGATAACCTGGGATTCTGTGTTGACTGTAGTAGTGTGTAAAGCTGTAATTATTAGGATCGGGGATAGTTTTGGTACCCCAGGACTTGAAATATGATACTATCCCGGCATTGGATACAAGATCTAAAAACTCAGGGAATAACCACACTCAATAACCACACCTCCGATCTCCGGACTTGCTGACGGTCGTGGTATGTGATGGACGCGCACAGCTACACTGTGGGGTTTGGGGATCCCATTAGCTAGGGATGCAAGTGTGAAATAGTTCCTACTACAGTATTTTACTTTCGGAAAATTTTACTTATTACCATTAATTTTGTTCCTTGTGTTGTTGTTGTTGTTGCTGCTGCTGCTGCTTATTAAAGGTGTTGCAACATTGCGGTCATATAGCTCCGTGTATTGAATTTGTGTGATAACCTGTGTTTTTTTAATGGCTGTACTGTGTGTGTATTTGTTATCTGGGGACAGGGTTGGGAAGGAGGCGACCGAGGCCTTAAGTTAGGAATCATCCCAGCATTTGCCTGGAGTAGAATTGGGGAAAACATGGATAAACACTTCCAGGATGGCTGAGGTGGAAATAGTACCCCTCTTTTCTCAGTTTTAGCCTCAGACCAGAATTAAAATTTGTTGGCAGGGCCGGGAATCAAACCTGGACCTCCGGGGCGACAGCTAGCTGCCTCAAGACGAGGTGGTCCTATTAATTTTGGGTTATTTCAGAAAACTTCATAGAATTTTGGGGATCATTCATTCGTAGACCCTAGGCATAGTTCGGTTAAAATATTACTATTATTATTTTTATTTTACCAACAGAAGTAGCTAGGCTCACTAAAATGCAGCTCTTAGCCAAGAATGCCCGTGGGTTCAAAACCCATTGACGGCCGTCGTTTAATAGCCTCCCGTCGTTTGATATTTTCAACTACAGATAAATCCCAGAACATTACCTTTTAATAATACATGGCCACTTCCTAGTCCAAATTCATTCGTCTTTTATCTCTCATTCACACCTATGACGAGGTTAGTGTCAGGAAGGGAATCCAACCGTAAAAAACTACATGCCACATAGAAATTCATCGCATCTATTCCATTACCCTGCCGAAACGGGGATAATAAGGGGTATACAGCACATTATTATTAGCCATTCAAGATATATGAGAGCCGGTGGTTGAGGTGGGAACTATTCTTTGTTTACCTTTCGGTTGACAGGTACAGTTGCACGGGTAGGATATGACGCAGCTCCAGTAGTCTGTCAACGTTCTCCTCTCCGTGGTAACATGTAGTCCTGTTACGCTTAGTTGTGCTGTTGCGAAACATTTATAAATCCACCATTCTTAAATCACCCATTATTATTAAATTTTTTGTTCACAATTCACAACATAACTACTGTCTAACACAAGTAGAGCGGGCAATGCTGCTTGGCGTAAGTGGAGACTGCACTTCGTCATTGCTCAACGTCCCGTAAGGAAACAAATGTTGCCGCAGCCACGTTCAGCGACATTCGTATCTTGAGAGGCTGTTATTATTATTATTGCTATTATTATCAAAAGACTCGCGAAATTCAGCTTTTGACATCCGCCTAGTGTTCAACAGTGAGGGATATGTATGCCCTCGATGTTAAATCCCTTAATCTTAATTGCCAATCAATCAAACAGGCCAGTCATCTGGCATTGCACGCTGGTAAGCCTGACTTAGCGGGTAGGCCGTTATCCAGTTCACACACACATGTTCTCTCTTCCTTAACTCACTGTTTCTTTAAACAAATTGTTTAGTTTTTCTGTCTAATTGGCCTTGCAGCTAGCTGCAGTTTTCAGGCTATATGAATATAGGTCATATTGATTAAAGTACATTTCTATTCGTACCAACAACCACAACCTTTATGACATGCACTAAAATATTCTGGAAATAAAATTACTACGGCTCATTCATTCATTCATTCATTCATTCATTCATTCATTCATTCATTCATTCATTCTGTCCCAAAGTTCAAGAAGCATTTAAAGATTTATTTTCAGATTTAAGAACTATTTAAATGGAAAACTGGAGACACAAGAAATAAGAGTATATACAAAAAGGCAAAACACATAAATACATGGAACAAATGGGAGAATAAGGTACATTAGATGGAAACATATAAGACAAACGTGACATACGAATATGTAGAAAACACAGACACCCTTAAGGTACACAAAAGGAGAGAGAAATAAAATGAAAATACATTGTAAAATAAGATAACATTACAGGTATACACACTAGTACGGACCTCACAATAACATACTCAGTCAGAAACATTCAATACACATCCATGCACATGGGTCTGATAACCACTATGACGTCAGCTTCTAATTAAGTTAGTAACACTTGTAACGAAAATAAATAAATAAATAAATAAATAAATAAACAATTAAGATATACAACCACAAACAAAAGTTTGGTGCTTTTCAGTCGGTCAACACGAATGTACCCTAAAAAGAGCTGGGTTATGCACTAATGAAAATGAAAATCCACAGCCTGCTTCCAGTCTCCGACCGGGTCAGGAATGGAATGAATGAAGCCCCCATCTAGCGGCGAGGATATTAACTGTGCCGGCTGCCGAGGCCTGACGCACTCCTCTGGGGCAATGATTAAATGAATGACAGATGAAATGAAATGATAGTGGAGAGTGTTGCTGGAATGAAATGTTGACAGGGAAAACCGGAGTACCCGGAGAAAAACCTGTCTGCCTCCGTTTTGTCCAGCACAGATCTCACATGGAGTGACCGGGATTTGAACCACGGATCCAGCGGTGAGAGGCCGGCGTGCTGCCGCCTAAGCCACGGAGGCTTCGGTTATGCACTAATCCTGAAATAAATTACATGAGATTAATAAATACACTAGGATGACCAGTTTCAATCGTCAAGCGATCATCATCAGATCCATTACACTTAGGCTATAACATCTATGTTTGAGAATACAGGTGAAAAATATTTACAATATGTACAATTATTTAGTTGCAGTATTGGTAATGCAACTGTCGGTGTATGCTAAATGTAGTATATCTAATGTTAGGTGAAATGCTAAAATGGTGATAGAAATCCGGAGTTTGTCTGTTTGAGGAGATTATATGGTTGTAAAAAATCAACTATGGTTATACTATAATAATACAGACTGATACTTATCCGGTTGTCCACATAAAGAGATATGTTTTCTGAAATCATTTCTGTTGAATTAAATGGTGCAATGTTTAGAAAGCAATCCATTGGAAAATTCTGATCCATGACGACCATGGTTAACGATTTGTATAATTATAGCGTTTACCTTATCTTCCGTTTTTCTTACGAGGTTTATGGTGTAGTAACCAAATTATCTGCAATCGCTCAGTCCTCTATCCACTTTAATGGCATTCACTCCATAATATCCCGACATCAACCCCATACATTATTCATCGCGGAACGTTGACGTAAAAAGCAGTCTTAGCAGATTCACAGGGCTTCAAAACAGACTTGCATTAATTTAGACATCATCACAATCTACCAGCTGACGTCTTTCGAGATGAGACGACGTGTCGCACAACACCTTGAGTTTAGAGGAGAAAGAGAGAGAAAACAAGTAGGCCTAACGCCTTTTCAAGCTCGTGTGATGCTTCGGGCAGGAGAACTGTGTTGCTCGAAAGGGTCAACAGGCGGAATATTTCTTAATTCTTCCAAACAATATCTCTTGTTGATCCAGGCTAGAGTGACATTTAATATTTTACCGAGGTATCATTCATGGTTGTGATTATATGAAAGCTGATAAGTTATTGGTGGTACTGAGCAATGGAATTAAGGCCACAGGGAGTGCCTTTAGATGTTGTGAAAGTTTCGACTCATAGGGTTAGTATTGTTGCACTGACTCAGTGGGGAAATCAATTGCAAACTTATTCAATCCTTACCTTGCCTAGTACTCCTCATTATAGTGTTTTCCTGTTTTTTTTGGTGCATTTCTACTCTGATCACCTTCAGCAGTTCCTTTTAAGGATCCAACCAGCCTCCGTGCTGACTAAATAATAGTTAGATTATTATTATTATTATTATTATTATTATTATTATTAATAACATTACTATTATTATTATTAATAATAATACTATTTCAGGAGACAACTAAGGCTCCAACACTCCTAACTTAGGCCACGGCCGCCTCCTTCTCAATCCAATCCCCAATTTACCAATACACACACAAGTACAGCCATCACAATAACACAGGTTATTACACAAATTACACACATGCATATACACGGGACTAGATGACCACGATGTCGCAACTCATAAAAACGTAACAACAACAACAACAACAACAACAACAAAACATTAACCTCACTGATATTTCTAAACAAATTAAATGCTAACATTGATTCCTTGCTGTAGTTAGTTATTGCTATTTTAAGGGGTTGAAAAGCGTGGTCATATGCCCCTTTTCCTGCTGTAAATCGCAATGTTAGCAAGTAGCCTACTTTATTCTTCACGGAACATCAAATTGCTATAATTTACTCCGTTATTAGGGCAAGGATGTCCTCTTCACCAACACCATTACAAAGAGAAGACTGTTATAAGAATTTTATTTTTTTCTCCTGTGATAGGGAGATGACCTAGTAGTTGTAGTCATAAGCTGACTTTCTTTACTCTGTTGATCTGTCAACAATATGTATTGGATGTTGGTCGTAATAGATATAGAAACGGTAGTGTGAGGAATAGTCGCAGCAGCCGGTCTAATCACACGTCAGGTAGTGCAACAGGTGGCTGCACCACCGAGTTAACACGATGTAAACAGATGAAGTGAACAGTGCTACCGTAAACGTTGAAATATTTCAAAAACTAATTCCTGAATTCGTTGTTGTTGTTGTCGTTGTTGTTTTAAGGGGCCTAACATCGAGGTTATCGGCCTATTCCTGAATTCCTAAGCCACCTTGACCACAAGTGACCTTCTATCGTTTGGGCCTTTGATTCATTTGCATTACTAATTTACCTACGGTATATTTACTGAACCAAGTATATTTTCCTATCAAGTGTGGATCAACCAAGTCAAAACCCAAGGCGGTGAGATAATTATAAAGAACATTATTACACAATTTATTATAGGCGAGGTATGGCACAAAGGATGAGTAAAAAGATGAAAAGAATTACCCAATTCTTTCCTCGAAAGATTTGAATTGATTCTGGATTTTTTAGTTAGATAATGAGGTTTTAATGGGAGAAACAGTGAGGTCATCTGCCCCTCAACACAGATTAGAGTATACACATTTTGAATGGAATTAATAATTTAGAGGTCGACATCTAAATCCACACACTCGGTTAAAATGTGGGTCACGGTGAATACGGCTATACAGGTACAAAGTGGATTTTGCATGACTTAGCCTACGCAAAATGACGCAACCCTACGTTACCGGAAGGAGCTCTGCCACACGTGAGTAGTCCCCTTGATCGCTCTCAACTTACTAGGCATTGCGTCAGAATTCTGGATTTGTAGGTTAACATCCATGTATTTGAAGGAGTGTCTGCAAGAACAATGTAGTTCCATATTGGGATGATTGTAACCTACTTTATCTTATAAAAATCCCTCTCGGCACGCCGGAAGGCGGAGGTAGATTTCACCGGGCAAACTTGCGGATAGGCTATAATAGGCAATATATGCAGGTTTTCGTAGAAGGATCCGACCTCATTTATTGCGAGAAAGTATTTTACAATGTAATTGGAGCTCAATTCACTTTTCTTTCGTCTTACTATGCATAATTTTAACATTTTATTGTGTTAGGGGGACGGTAATCTTCTTGTCATTTGGGGTCCATTTTTATATTTGTGGTCACACCGTCCTTATGCAAGGTTTGGAACTGATGTGTAACTATCTAAGAGTCTGTTACTTCTTCACGTCCAATTTTATCTCCCGCAGAGATGTTGGTTGGTTCCTCAGTTTAGGGGCTGTGACAAGGCGGTCATGTAACCCCGTGTTCTTTGGGTGTGTGTAGAATCTGTCTGATAAACGGTGTTAATTGCGATGGCTGTATTAGTCTGTGATTCAGGTAAGGACTGCAGACGGTCAATATCAAGTAGTAGTTCCTAATGTTGGTACCAAATATACCGTCAACGACACCTAGCTGTGAACTTGGCTACTAGATGCCACCGCAACCAGTAACTTGCAACGAACGTTGGACTTCCCCTCTGAAGAAAAGCATACTGAGGGATTTTCATCGCTCTTTGAAAATCCGACGACTTCGGCCGGCTTTGAACCCGCGACCTTGGGCATAGAAGTTCAGCATGCTACCAGTTACGTCACTGAAGCCGCTTCACACTTAGTCAGTTGGAAAACTGAATCTGATCTCGTGCAAGTGCGTTGTCATGGCAACGTCTGAAGGCTCATCTCTCATCAATTTAGTAGTGTTGCCATGGCAACCTCTGATAGCTCTTAGCATTTTCTTATAATTCCGAAATCATTTTTCTCATCCCTTGGCGTAATGGTGGGTCATATCAAAAATTCCTTCAGACAAAAGTTATAGGTAATTATTAGGGGGAATATTGTCCATTTTGTACGGTTTTGATATTGTGCCTATTAAGAGAGATATGATTAATGTTTCCCGAAAAACCCACTTTTTCCCACCCCATTGGCCAATGGTTGGTGCTATCAAAAAACTTTTTAAACATAAATTTTTGGCATTTATCCGACACATAATATGAACTTTGAAGGAATTCAATATTTCACATATTAAGAGAGTTATAGTGATATTTGACTTTTTCGAAAAAAGCCCCCCATTTTTACCCCCTTCGACAGATTTTCCCCATTAACAAACTCAATCGAGATGTTATAGGGATACATATTATGAAAAAAATTCAAAGTGATTGGTACAAAATTACGGCAGTTATCGTGTCCACAAGAAACTGATATATATTGTACCCGTTCGTCCTGGGGATGCGATGACCCATCTGCTATTACATCGCATTCCTGGAGTTCCAGGACAGAGCGGAGTTAAATGACCCTCTAGTCAAATAAGGAATGTGTCGGAAATTCAGCTGAGATATCGAAAAAGCAGTGGGTAACACGAGACAAAGTATCTCTAGGGTCGTTACGGGCTTAAGTTTAATAGAAAAATGCAAATATAAATGGGCGCCATCAACTGAATTCCTAGCAAACCACATCCTTGCCGGTTAAGCCTTAATCAAGACAAGGAAAGAAAAAGGAAAATCACACCATCATCAGATCACAACTAAGATAAAAACAAATTTATTTCACTTTGATAGTCAGACAGACATTTTAAATATTCATCCTACCTGACAGCATGGTCGAATGCCAACGTTAAATTGTCATTGTCCAAAAATCGAACCATCTCTTTTCTAATCAAAAATATTTAATCCACATAGAACAAGAAAAATCTCTAAAGTTCTCTTGGGTTCTCAGGATCACTGTAGCACTATGTCTTTCGTCACTGACATTTGTGATACCTGAGACCTAATTTCTCTTTAATTTAACATCATGAATGTGGATTTGAAAAAGTTATTAATCTGTCTAAACATACACATATTATAATCACATATTTTAAATATCACGTATTTTATGCCTTGCATGGCGTAATTTAAATGTCGAACATGTTAGTAAAATGCTCCTAAACATCGAATAATTAATTTACATTATTTACATTGTCATTAATAATTGCTTGTTCGTGAATTACAGAAAATTCACTGCTCATTGGTCATCATCATCATCATCATCATCATCAAAGTTAAATATTTCTCACATTAATTCTCATTTCAAAATTCAACATATTCCTGTCAGAATCATTAACTCATCACCATTAAATCATCTAAATGAAAATTATTATCATTACTTCATTATACTTTCTAATTATTCACACACTCTTATTTTATCATCTACTTCAGATTAAATCATCTTAAATCATCAATACAAATTGTTTAATTCCTCAACTCAAGTTGTAATTTCTTTAATTCATCTCTCAATTAAATTTATTTAATTCCATTTGAGTTTATTTATCATCAGCTTCTTTAATTAATTATCATCTTCTAATTCAGATATTCATCATCTATCCAATCATCTATTAATTTATTTAAATCAGTTTATTTATCCAATCTTTAATTCATCCATTTATTTAATTCATTGATTTATTCCAAAATTTAATTTATTAATTTATTTAAATTTCATTCATCTGGTTATTTAGATTTTTATTAATTCATCTAGTCATTCTGATTTTTATTTTATTAGGTCAGATCATTAATATGCTTAATTTTCAGATTATTATTTCATTAATTATTATTCTCAGAAAATCTTGTATTATCAACTTTATTTAATTGTTTAATTTCCTAACAAATTGTTTAATATGGGTTATAGAACGTTGTCTTACAGTTTTATCACTTCCAAGTTATATCTCGTATTTAATTATCATGCCAAAAAATATTATTGCCTTCACGACATCACGTTGGATCTGACTATCCACAACTACATTATATATCCTCACTTCTTCAAATCTCACATTTGAATACCACAATTATTCCACAAAACTCCATAAATATTCAGCACATACAGCATGAATCTCAACAATTACGCTAGACTGGGTTCGACAACCTCATGTCTGCCTCAAAATACATTAGCAACATTGCAACTATCACTTGGCAACTTCCACAAAATGCCTATCACAAACTTCACTTAACCATGTTGCATGATCTACAAAAAATATATAACTGGCTTCAAATTATCAACGCACACTATCTCCAATAACTGTATTTACTCTGATCACATCTAGACAACTTCTTAAACAATTGAAAGAAATATTACCTTAGTAATTCAAGATTTGCTTTCAAATAGCATAAATTCTCTTACAATTCTCATAATTCACATCACAGAAAAACACCAATGTGCTATAGTCTCTCATATCAAAATCTGCAATACTGATCTGCCTTAAAATAAATCTGACCATTAATGATTCATCTTACAAGATTCAATTACTTTAAATCCTTCTCAAAGGTATCAAACACAATTATAAAAATCATCAAAAGCATCAGCAGTACCAGCTGTTAAACTGAAAGTACTCTCAAAAGAGTATAGCAACAAAATATTGGATTGGCAAACAAGAATTACAAAATGTAACCCTACTGACGTTTATCTGTACTTTATTTAACAAAATTTCGACTGATATGTGACTAGTAGTTCCTTGTGTGATCCACTTACAATCTCATGTACACTCGGATGATAAAAATGAGTCCCTCAATGGCAAGTAAGATGAGTAACCACCGTACAATCGTATAAATACGAAAGACCTTGCCCCGTCGACTAACATGATAGTGCCCTGAGCGATGGGTAAGATGAGTAACCACCATACAATCGTATAAATACGAAAGACCCCATCTCGAAGACTAAATGAGTGAATGTACCAGATAGGAATCAACAAGTCTCTAGTTGTCATATAAAAGCGATATTCATTCACTAAAGTGAATAACATCTTAATATCTCCAAACAATCCAATGGAAAAAATCCCTACTGATGAATAATACACACTCGCTAGTATGCAATGAACTGACGAAGTAGTTTAGATAATCAATTGCAGATCACGAGTTCGAAATACTCGTCACACAAAAAAAAAAACTATTCATGAAAACTATCCTTGCTGGAAAAATGTCTAAAAGACCAAACATCTGCTTAATAAAGCCAACCAATGGTGAGAATTTCGTATAATGATGCCTGCCATATCATATGGTCACGCCATATTCTAGCAAAATTTGAAGCATATAAAGTCAAAGCCATGTCTAAATAATCGTATCACTCCTATTAGAAACATATACATGTGTGCCCAGTATTCATGAAAATAATCGCATCAGGAAGTTATAACTCTTACAGTACCTTCTCATTATCAGCTGTTATTAAATTTCAAAGATCGTCGAATTTCCTTATGTAATGAATTTCTCGAAAGATCGGCGTGAATATCATTCCACCCACGCAATGACGATTGCCTTCGAATCCCAAGTGAATCAGCTGGTGGACCTCCTCCTCGTCAGGAATCGAATCCATCGCTCTGTGGTGCCATCGCGTCTCTGTCTGCGTTTACTCCGACATGATGAACTTCTGGTTATCCATAGCGGATACTGTCCAAATCTTCACGAAAAAGTTCATAGAAACAGCGGACCCCTTTTTCCTCTTCTACGTTACGCCACTGTTCCATACAATGTTCGGTTTGAGTGTTGAAAGTTCAATCTCCAATAACTGTTAAGTCTCACTTTCATAAAATAAAATTTTATATGAGAGTGTCTAAGTTTATGAAACACCCTGTAGCTGTGTTCGTACTCGGTAATTTATAACACTTCATAAGAAATAATCGCATTAATGCACGTGCCAAAGTTTATAAGTGCATATGCCTGTAATATTCCATTTGCCTACAATTGTTAATGTTACTTGGAATGCGTTATGAAATGCATAGTCG
Organism: Meconema thalassinum; assembly: GCA_946902985.2. Taxonomy (NCBI): domain Eukaryota; kingdom Metazoa; phylum Arthropoda; class Insecta; order Orthoptera; family Tettigoniidae; genus Meconema; species Meconema thalassinum. Next base: position 1,238,791,322 of record OX336388.2, on the reverse strand, counting down.
TAATGTCATTGAAAAACTATGTTCAGTTGAAGTTCACAGTTGCAGTATCTCGTAACTATCTGCTTGTACAATACAAATGCTGAATAAACGTTCCAACTCAATGTTGTAATGAAGTTCAGCTTCTGTCATAATGCTTGCGTATAAAATTGGAAATAACCCGCTCGCCCCTACTGCAATGCTAGAATAATCTCCGCCTAAAGCTGGCCTCGCCATGCCGCTCTACTATGCTGTTCTGCGTTACCAAATTGCAGCTTGAAATAAGTTCTCCAACTCGTTTTACAGCACTGTTCTAAACCCCGGCCTTCTATGCTTGCTTGACCCGTGCAGCTGGTTCTGTAACCGGTCTTCACGCTGCCTACTGCGGGTGTCTGCCTGGCTCAATGACCTACTTTTCGTTTGCTGCTTGGTGAAGTTGAAACTGTCGCTTTCACTTTCCGTGACAAATGCTGCTCACCGCGCGACCTTAACCATACGCTCGGCGCATGTCCCACTCAGGTCGCTGTCTGAATTCGACTGCCGTGCTAACTGTACTTGATTCCTCTGCTTACAGAGCTCGACTGCGTGGCTCACTGAGCTCAACTGACTGTCTCTGGACTGCATTGACCTGAACCTCCCTGGCGCAGTCACGTGACGTTCTCCCCACCTCTGTGGTCTTGCGTCACAAATATAATCTCGAACCCCGATCATCTCGGCTATTAAGTTATAAAATAACTTAAGGGTTATCTGACTTCTTTTAAATTATTACCAAATATTGTTATATCTTCTCTTCTGAGATGTTTAAATACCATGTTCCATATAGATCTTAATAAAGCTTCATAATTCCATCCATAATTCCATCTGCTTGACTGCTGTCAGAGCCTTCTTAATCCTAGACCTCCTACGTCATCCTGACATTCCTCTTGACTCGATCTGAGCGCTATCTTTTCTTAACTCTTCCCAAAATCTCAACTACGGCTCAATGTCTGCTGGCGTAGCCGATAGCCTCAACTAGGTATCGGGTACAATATATATATATATTACTTTTCAACTGACGGTGGTTTTGGGGTCTGGGGGATGTGAAACGCGAAGATATGTCGAAATTTTACGGAAGTCGAAACATGGTACCCATTGCAATAGATAGCTTTCTAATGAAATCTACCTAAAAATACCGTATACTTGTGTGTGTGTAATTTGTCTGATAGCCTGGTTTATTGTGATGGCTGTGTTAGTGTGTATTTGTAATTAAGATGAGGGTTGGGAAGGAGGCGGTCGTGGCCATGAGTCAACTATCCCGGAATTTGCCTGGAATAGAAGTGGGAAACCACGGAAAACTTCTCCCGAGATGGTCGAGATGGGAATCGAACCCTCCTCTTCTCAGTTTTGATTCACGAGGCTGAGTTGAAACCCTTTTCTGCCCTCAGACCAGAATTAAATTTCTTGGCAGAGCCAGGAATCGAACCCGGGCTTCCGTGGTGACAGCCTAGAATGCTAGCCTTGAGGTGGACAGAAGAAAAGAGAGATAAGTCCTATAAGAGAAAAATGGTGGACAATATTTAGAAGAACAGCCTTGCCCTCTAAAAAAAAAATTACAGTAACTCAATGTTCCACGAACAATGTAGTTCTTAACGTTCTTTGGCAAGATATTGATGTTAGCACATCATTTGTTGAGAACAAACCAGTGGTGTTTGGCTTTAAACAGCAATAAACATAAATAGTTGTGAAGAGGAACGATCATCGCAACTTCTGGCTGGAGACAACGGTTAAGAATCGTGCCAATGGACTCTCTCCACAGCCTGTGCCATGTAAATGATAAACATCATTTCACTTCTTATATACTTGATTGAGATATATGAATTAGAATTGTGTCGTGACATATCCATGCCAGGAAGGTATCCTCAGGGTATATTCAGAATAGCGGGAACTAATGATGAACTACCAAGCCCTTGTCGCACCTGGACTTGTGTCAAGAGATGGATATAGATTACACTATTACGTTATTCCTGAGAACTGAAGCTTCTTCATAACACACTCATCCATTTGCATTACATACATTATTATATTCTAGCCTAGTTTAGTTGTAGATAGGTGGTCTAAATGAAATTTCATGTTACGTATGCCTTCCTTCGGAGGGGAAGTAAAGCCGGCGGGCCCATGTCATAGATTTATGGCATGAGAAAGAACCTTCCACTAACTACAATTGTGTGAACCAAAATTTGTAGGTTAGGTTTGATTAATGCTCTTAAGTCCCAACGTTCGTCACCAGACGCTGATTGTTATTGCATCTAGTAGTAGTTAAGTTCACAGCTAGGTGTCGTGGACAGTAGCATTTGGTAGTGAAAGTAGGAACTACTTGAAATTATCGTCTGCAGTCCTTATTTGAATTAAGAACAAATAACACACACTAATGCAGTCATCACAATTAACACCAGTTATCAGACAGAGTCTACACACACCCAAAGTACACGGGGCTATATGACCTCGTTGTCGCAGCCCCTAAACTAAGAAACCAACAAACCAACCGTGTCATATTGAAGCAAAATTTATTTCGTAATTTCAACACCAAAATATTTTGCTAAATATTTTTTTTCTATTTATAAGAGGTAAGGGAAGCCTACGTGTATTTCATTTAGTAAATTACCTCTCGGTGTGATGACGTCTATATTCTTTTTCAACCCCTTTAATCGAAGAAGTGTTTTTTGTTGCATGCCCACAAAGACTTTATAGTTGTTCGTAACTCAATCGAATCACTATTTTCATATACATATTCTGAGATAGCACATTTATATGACGAGATGAAGCACTTCAATTCTCAGTACTTTGCAACCCTAGAGATACGGGACTATTCGAAATAAATCGTCTGACTTAAGGAGCAAGGCTGATTACAAGGATCTGGAAATATAATATACAAAATGTACATTATTAAACGATAATGGATACCGTAAACCCTAGCAGACAGACAGATGGACACAAATTGAACTGGAGAGCAATGTTTAGTTATCACACGCATAACGTATTAGTCTAAAATTCAATACTTCATGAGGGGAAACGTGATTTTATTCATATACGAGTGTAAATTGACAGAAGAAGAAGTACAGACCAGACTCAATGTATGGAAATCCCAGTTCCAGGAATATAACCTCAACATCAGCGAGACGAAGTCAGTGGTGGTGTCAGTCATCAGAGATTGGCGTCCAGCAAGTGTTAAACTAGGAGATCACTAGCTGGAGTGTGTGGACAGTTTTCCTTACCTTGGAAATGTAATCTCCAGTGATAATTTGGTCAGTAAAGAAATTACCAACACAGTGCAAAAGGGATCAGAATTCTACCAACGAGTAAGGACACTTCTATGGGATGACATGATTCAAAAACCAGCTAAACTGGCGATGTTTTACAGCTACTTTATACCAATATTGACCTATGGTATTGAAACATGCACCCCTACAAAGAGAGATGCATCAGAGATGCAATTTCTTAGATCCACCGTCCAGAAGACTAAGATGGACAAGTTAAAGAACGAGGAGGTGACGAAACAAGCTGAAATAAAGACATCCCTATTAGACCGAGTCAGCACATCTAGACTACGGTGGTACGGGCATGTAATGAGGATGGAGCCTACACGATCAGCCAGAATAAATTTGGAGAGACATGTGGATGGAAAAAGACTTGTTGGAAGACCCAGAACCCGGTGGATGGACATGATCAAGATTGATCTAGCGACCAGAGGATGGACAGTGGGTGATATTCTCCATGCCAAGTTGTATATGGACAGGTTGAAGTGGAAGAGGCTCATAAACAGTACCAGGGAAACTGGATCAGTAGAATGATGATGATGACGAGTGTAAATAATTATAGCACGCAAGCATAAACTAATTCACAGAACACGATGATATAATATTCTAGCCTGTGATACGAAGAGATGACGCCTTTATATTTTGTAACGCAACCCGCCATACCTTACTGTCTTACTGTATGCTGGGTATCCATACAGCAGGAGATTCACAATTCTGACGATAGTAAGTTCGAGACGTAATAAAGAAGGCAGTAATGGATGCACCGTAACTCAGATCGTGATGAAACTCAAGAGAGGAGAAGCTGACGTTATTTACATGACTGTACTGGAAACCGTATCGGCCCAATTAGTGTTTCAGGCCTTTACTAAATCATGAAACGTGAAAAATATCTACTCATTTTCTACGTATGGAGCATTGTATTTTACACACAAAGTTAGTAATTCATACAGGTGGCTTTGATTATAAAGACATACCAGCCATCAACTCATGGAGCGATGTTCTGTCCTTTCAATACTGTCTTTCAGAGTGCGAGATAACAACCACTGGGATTATAGTCGTGGAGTTGGATTTGGACTGTGAAGTATTCCGCAAATGCTGTACATGCAAGAATAAATTCCGAATTTTAAAAACATATTCAAGCAATTGTTATAGCCAGAATTGCATAACACCATTTCAAGGGCAGAGTTTAAGCATTGTCACATTTCCTGTAAAAATGACTGTATTTTGCTGTGCTTATATTGCCAACAACTTTGAGACTCTTTTTTCCTGAATCGAACCGCCCTATAAATGCCATACTTAATCAGTCTAGTACCATATTTATTAATTCTGTCTGAGTAATTAGTTGTTATGCGTTTAGAAAATCCAATATTTTGGATTCGATCCTGGCTCAGATAAATGATAAATTCGGGTGTTTAAATGTGACAACCTTCATAAACAGCTGCCTGAAATGATAACTAATGAGCACAGAAAATTTCCGTACTGAATTTCGAATTTAAATAAAGGAAGAGTTCCTTCCCTAAGTCTGCAGAACCAAAATATAGATCATGGCTATGTTTTTACTCGTTTATTAAAAGTACCGCCTTCGACTTGTTTACGGTGATCGCGCACGCTTTGACAAGTCGGTACCAAGTGCACTTAGAAGTATTGGCATGGCAACAACGTGTCAGAAATGTGTCCCTATATGGTTAGTTAATGATTGAGTTTTTTAGGGACGGAACAGTGAAGTCATCTGCCCCTATGCTATTCCTAGTTTGATCTTCATCCCAAAAATGTAATTTCTGTTTGCTTTCCTAGTCCAAATCCAGCCCACTGCTTAGGACCATGTCTGCTGCTCTCTTGTTCCAACACCAGATTTTATAATGTTTCGGGTCATAAAACAGCATTTCTTTATTATCTATGATCTATTATCTATTTATTATGAATTATCTATTATCTATTATCTCATCTATTATTTATTATTTATTATTTATTTGTTTATTTATTTATTATTATTTATTATTTATGTACGCAGATGACATGGCCATCCTCTCCAAGAGTCAAGAAGACATACAGGCAGTCATGGAGAACATTACGTTATGGGCAACAGAAAACTCCATGGAAATAAACAGTGCGAAGACAAAGGCAATGAAATTCAGAAGGGGAGGCAGGCTATCTAAGAGGTACCACTTCATGTGTGGCAAAGAAACCATAGAAATTGTACCCAGCTTCAAATACCTAGGCGTTACACTACAAACAACTGGAACCACCTTCTCTCTGCATACACAAGAGAGAGTGACGGCTGCAACGAAAGCAACTTACGACATCCCTAAGCTCCAGAAGCTATCCCTGCCAACCGCGATCGCGCTGTTCAAACTGAAAGTTGCTCCGACTGCAACGTACGGAATACAAATAACATGGCCCTACCTGACGGCAGACAACCTTAGGAAAATAGAAAGCATTAAAGCCAGATTCCTAAAACGAGCCCTCTCGATCTCTAAATTTATAAGGAACAGCTACGCGTATAGGATAGCAAGAGAGTCATTCTTCATAGAGGACATAAAACTCTGCTTCGGATTACCGGAAACACACGCATACAAAACAGTCATCAAGGAAAGACAGAAAAAAGCCAACGAGGTCCCGGAGCAAATAATGGACACAGAAGCGATGAAAACAGAAGCCTGGAAGGGACCGAACTTTGAGCTTCGCCATCTGTACACAAGATTCGCCGCCCACGGGTTCCATGGGATGATATGTCGGAACAAAACATACCACGAACCGGAGATCGACTGCTACCACACAGTATCAAACAAAATCATCCTTACGATGAACCCGTATGTCGAAAAAACAATTAGTTAAAATGTGCTCTCAAACTAAATTCACCTAACGTGTACTTCCTGACGTGAAATAGAATTGAAAGCCTTGTAGACGAAACGCAATACACGTCACATAAAAACTGACCCTCTACGTTATGTTCGGTCCCCATACACAGGAAGACGTCTTTCATAAATCATAAAGGCTTGTGGTGCATGACAATTCAGGTTCTTTAGCCTCAAATGGCCCAAATTCCTAAATGCCGCAAAAAATGCTGATTCAATTCAGGAATTTTTGAAAATAATGTTGCTGTTTGGAGATATAATAGACCTTCTGTACTATATGTCGCACGTGAAAATTGCGTGAAAAAATTCTAGGTTACCCCTTGACCCCCTTAATTGCACTGATGAAGTATACAGCCTAAGAGGGGCAGATGACCTCGTAGTTCTGTCCCATAAAACAACAATAACTACTATACAGCCTAAGTTGGTTCCGTGATAACCTTATAGCCATTTGCAAACTTTCACAGAAATGTAATAAATGGAGTGACATTGCTTCTTACAGAAATAGATGGAAAGTTGGATGTCACCCCTTGAGATAATGTTGTCATGGTTACCGAATTGCATTCCTTCATTATTTTGTTAAATTAAATTAAATTAGTTTTCTGGAAATATCTCAGAAACTGTTGTTTTTAGAGCCTTATAATGTAGTTTTCGAGGACACTTTGGGGCCCCCAAGTTTTGTTTCTGGCACCGAGGGGCTTTGTCTCGTCGTTTGCCATAATATAATACTAATATTAGTAATAATAATATAATAGCCTATAGGGATAGGAATATAATAGACCTGCCGTACCACACCCGCAGGTGTAAATCGCGTGAAAGAATTCTAGAGTACCACTTGACCCCCGTAAGCGTATTATACCTATTGATGAATTTTACAGCCTAATATGGTTCCGTGATAACCTTCTAGCCGTTTGCATACTTTCACACTAATGTAATTAATGGGATTGCAGTACGTCTTACAGCAATAGATGGACCTCTGAGATTCTGTTGCCATGGTTATCGGCTTGCATTCTTTCATTAGTTTATTAAATGAAATTAGTTTTCAGGGAATATATCAAAAAAGGTTGGTTTTAGGGCCTTAAAATGTGGGTTTCGGGGACCCTTTAGGGCATTCGAGTTTTGTCTCTCACAATGAGGGGCTGAAAATAATATCTGTCTCGTCCTTCTACGCCTATTTCAGCATGTATTTTAAGGGAGTAGGCCCCCTTTTATGAGAGGTACGGAGATGAGTTACATCAATGATTAGTGTCGTGCCTCCGATGGATATGTGTACCAAATTTTACGTTGATACGCCCAGCCGTTCTCGAGTTATAAGGGAACAAAGTAGTCCACAGACAAACAAACAAACAAACAAACAAACAAACAGACAGACAAAACATTTATTTTCGTGCGCATCCATCATAAAACAGTCTGAAACGCGTAAATAACTCAAATTTCCGTAGAAATTCAGAAGAAACAGACAAACATTCATTCATATATATACAGAGATATACTGCACCGCGCGGCGTTGATCGTATTTTATAGGTTTTACTCGCTAACCGTTGGAGATACACACAAGGTGATAAGGACCTTTCGGATAGGAAATTCAATTTTAAAGCTCGTATGTGCGATCAAAGGTTTGCTATTTCTTAGTGTTCTCTTTTTATTTGAAATGGATATATGAAATTTTGAAACCAAAGGGTGTAGTGACGTCACTAAAATGGTCGCCATTTCTAAATAGTGCAAAATATCTAAATTAAAAGTAGCTTATGTGTAAGCCTGGTAAATCAGCTACATTCATGCAAAATTTCATTTCAGTCGGACCAGGGGTTCTTGCGTGATTGTGTAACAGACACACGCCATCTCATTTTTTTTCATTTTATGAAAAGATTAGCAGAAGTAACCGTTCTTCGAACGGTGTTCGGTGTTAACACCAGACATTATCAATTGAGCTACTGTTGCAATGGTTAGCGTTTTGTCATTCCTTCATAAGTTTATCAGAACGAAGTTAGTTTCCTGGGAATATCACACACACTGTTAATTTAAGGGCCTTAAAAAGTGGTTTTTGGAGACCCTTTATAGACTCGCGAATTTTGTGTCTCACATTGAGAAGTGCAACATATGTTTTGGTCGTCCTTCTAGGATAATTTTTATATTTCGCCTATTTTAGAACGTATTTTGAGAAGTTTTTCCCTATATCCACCCTTCTAGTGTATGAAAAGTACGGTGAAGAGTTTTATAAATTATTGGTGTATTGACTCATGTTTACCATACCTAATTTTACGATGCACCAAGCATCCGAACACGATTTATAGGCGTACATAAAGATACACAGAAAGACAGACAGACAATTCTATTGTCTTCAACATATCACCCAGAAATCCAAATATGGGTATATCTGCCACACAGTATCAAACAAAATCATCCTTACGATGAACCCGTATGAAAAAAAAAAAAGATTAGTTGAAATGTGCTCTCAAACTAAATTCACCTAACGTGTACTTCCTGACATGAAATAGAATTGAAAGCCTTGTAGATGAAACGCAATACACGTCACATACAAACTGGCCCTCTACGTTGTGTTAGGTCCCCATACATAGGAAGACCTCTATCATAAATTATAAAAGCTTGTGGTGCATGCAAATTCAGGTTCTTTAGTCTCAAATGGCCCAAATTCCTAAAAGCCGCAAAAAATGCTGATTCAATTCAAGAATTTTTGAAATAATGTTGCTGTTTGGAGATATAATAGACCTTCTGTACTATATGTCGCACGTGAAAATTGCATGAAAAAATTCTAGGTTACCCCTTGGCCCCCTTAATTGCATTGATGAATTATACAGTCTACGTTGGTTCCGTGATAACCTTATAGCCATTTGCAAACTTTCACAGAAATGTAATAAATGTAATAAATATAATAAATTGCTTCTTACTGAAATAGATGGAAAGTTGGATGCCACCCCTTGAGATAATGTTGTCATGGTTACCCATTTGCATTCCTTCATTAGTTTGTTAAATTAAATTAAATTGGTTTTCTGGGAATATTTCAGAAACTGTTGGTTGTAGAGCCTTATAATGTAGTTTTCGAGGACCCTTGAGTTTTGTTTCTGGCACCGAGGGGCCTTGTCTCGTCGTTGTACGCCATAATATAATACTAATAATAATAATATAATATAGGGATAGGAATATAATAGACCTGCCGTACCACAACCGCAGGTGTAAATCGCGTGAAAAAATTCTAGACTACCCCTTGACCCCCTTCAGCGCATTTTACGTATTGATGAAATTTACAGCTTAATTTGGTTCCGTAATAACCATCTAGCCGTTTGCAAACTTTCATACTAATGTAATTATTGGAATTGCATTGCGTCTTACAGCAATAGATGGACCTCTGAGAATCTGTTGCTATGGTTATCGGCTTGCATTCGTTCATTCGTTTATTAAATGAAATTAGTTTTCTGGGAATATATCAAGAACGGTTGGACTTAGGACCTTAAAATGTGGTTTTAGTGCCCCCCAGTTTTGTCTCACACATTGAGGGGCTGAAAATGAGCTTTGTCTTGTCCTTCTACTCCTATTTCAGCATGTGTTTTAAGGGGGTATGCCCCCTTTTATGAGAGGTACAGAGAAGAGTTACATCAATGATTAGTATCGTACCTCTGATGGATAACTGTACCAAATTTTACGTTGATACACCCAGCCGTTCTCGAGTTATAAGGGAACAAAGTTGTCCACAGACAAACAGACAGACAAAAAATATTTTCGCGCGCATCCGTCATAAAACAGTAAGAAACGCGTAAATAACTCAAATTCCCGTAGAAATTCAGAAAAAACAGACAAACTTTCATTTTTATATATGTAGAGATATTCTGCACCGCTCGGTGTTGACCGTGTTTTATTGCACAAATGTAGGTTTTACTCGCTAACCGTTGGAGATACTCGAAAAGGGATAAAGACCTTTTGGATAGAAAATTGAATGTTAAAGCTCGTGTATGCCATCAAAAGGTTGCTATTTCTTAGTGTTCTCTCTTTATTTGAAATGGAAATATGAAATTTTGAAACCAAAGGGTGTAGTGACGTCACAAATGTGGGTTTTACTCACTAACCGTTAATAATAATAATATCGTATGGCCTCGGGTGCCTGGTGCAAGCTTTGTTAATTGACACCCAGAGGGTAGCTTGCATGTCGAATTTCGTCGTTCCTTTGAACGCTATGAAAGTCAAGCAGGTTAGATATCTAAACTCCTTGACACTACAGCGCTTTCAAGTAGAGAATGGAGGAACTTTGTGTTGGCGGAAAATCCCGAGGTTAATTTTGCCATTGAACACGGCCTACTGAATTCAAATGGGTTCTTTAACATGCCAACAACGTATGACATGAGTATCGTGATTTTTGTCGCCTTCAAAAAATCACTTACCATGGCCAGGGGCGAACCTGCAATCTTGAGGTTGGTTGTCCGACACTATAACCACTCACCCACCGTGGCAAGCTTCGCTAACCGTTGGAGATACACGAAAAGTGAAGCTCGTATGTACCGTCAAAAGTTTGCTATTTCTTAGCGTTCTCTTTTTATTTGATAAGGTAACATGAAGTTTTGATTAAAGGGTGTAGTGACGTCACTAAAATGGTCGCCATTTTTTAATAGTGCAAAATATCGAAATAAAATGTATTCTATATGTACACCTGGTAAATCAGCTACATATGCAACATTTCATTTAAATCGGACCAGTGGTTCTTGTGTTATTGAGTAGCACACAGATAGACAGAAAGACAGACACACACCATCTCATTTTTAGCCTACTTTTCACATTTTGCAAAAATGAGGAAAAAGTAGACTTATGAGATCGATCCGGGAAAATGTGTGTCTGTCTGTCTGTCTGTCTGTCTGTCCTTCTGTCTGTCTGTCTGTCTGGGTGCGTGTGTGTGTCCCCCTATCAACTCCTAAACGGCTGCAGCAATCAAAACCAAATTTAGTATGAGTACAGATGTGCACCGGAATATCTCACGTCCATATTTGAAAATGATGTCAGTGCTACCAACTGCTGAAAAAACGCACCAGAAATTTGAGCTCCATGTTGGATATCTTGCAAGGTATGCATGGGAGCTATTCCAAAATTGGCACACATGTAGATAAGACTATTTCAGTTCAATTTCCAAGAGGTCAACCATGACAGTGTTGCCAAAATAATGTTAAGCCTTCTGATAGGTCCAATGTTTAAATGCATATAACTTCTACACTATCAATTGGATTTCAACCAAATTTTGTATGTAATATCTGTACATAAACAGATATGACTGAGCGTATTCTTAAGGCCACCAGGGCTGCCAACTGTAAATAATTGCTCTCTCTATTTTTTCATCCAAATACCTATATATCAGAAAGTATGCAAGCCAACAGCTTTAAACTATGCACACGTATATGCTGACATTTTAGATTAATTTGGAGTAACTTATATACGTCAGTTCTACCAACATGATTATAAACATGCTGATAGTACCAATTTTTAAATACATGTAACTTCTATACTATCAGTTGGATTTCAACCAAATTTCGTATGCGCTATGTGTACGATAACAGATATTACTATTAGTATTGTTGAGAGCAATCAGGGCTGCCAACTGTTATTTTTCGTGTGGCCTCCTGAGAGGCCGAGTGCAGGTCTTCCCAATTGACGCCCGTGGGCGACCTGCGCGTCAGGATGAGAGATAGAATGGATGAAGATGAATGAAACTGGGCAAGGATGTGGAAGGAAGCGGCCGTGGCCTGTCAGAAGGTACCGTCCCAGCATTTGCCTGGTGTTGAAAATGGGAAACCACGGAAAACCATTTCAAGGACGGCCGACTGTGGGGATCGAACCCACGCGTCTACCGAGTCAGCAGAGAGCTTGGCCCCATGGCCTAACGCAGCGCTTTAGCCAGCGTAGCCACTACTGTCGGTTGCCAACTGTTAATAAATGCTGTCTATATTTTTTTTACCCTAATATCAATATATCAGAAAGTATGCAAGCCAACAGCTCTATACTTTGCACCCGTATAGCACCTGACATTCTAGATTAATTTGGAGTAATTAATACAAGGCAGTGCTACCAACATGATTCTATGCCTGCTGATATGTCCAATTTTAAAATACATGTAACTTCTATACTAACTAATGTATTTCATCCAAAATTGGCACAACAAGATATCATAATATTTCAGATTATTTCTGACCAGCACACGCATGACATTGTTGGCAACATGCTTTTGCGCGAGCTGATAGATCCAATGTCTAACTGCATGTAACGTCCATTGGACTTCAACCAAATTTTGAATTCTGTACCTTAAGAGATGGAACTAAGAATATATTCAGTCACCAGGGCTGCCAACTGTAGTGCTCTATTAGGCTACATTATACCAGGTATATTTTGAACTAATTAGATGTTTCGATATTACCAACTTAATTTCGTCATTATTCTAGATAGGTTCATTTTCTGTAGAATAATCATTGGCATGAAAAGTAGGCTGTATAGTTCTTCACGGAACTTCTTGTTATATATTAGTATAGCAGAAGTACCCGTTCTTCGAACAGTGTTATATATTAACACCAGACATTATCAATTGAGTTACTGTTGCAATGGTTAGCGGTTTGTCATTCCTTCATAAGTTTATCAGAACGAAGTTAGTTTTCTGGGAATATCACACACACTGTTAATTTAAGGGCCTTAACATGTGGTTTTCGGAGACCCCTTATAGACTCGGGAATTTTTGTCTCACATTGAGAAGCGCAACATATGCTTTGATCGTCCTTCTAGGATAATTTTTATATTTCGCCTATTTTAGCACGTATTTTGAGAAGTTTTTCCCTATATCTACCCTTCTACTGTATTAAAAGTACGGTGAGGTGTTTTATAAATGATTGGTGTATTGGCTCATGTTTACCATACCTAATTTTACGGTGGACCAAGCATCCGAACACGATTTATAGGCGTACATAAAGATACACAGAAAGACAGACAGACAATTCTATTGTCTACAACATATTACCCGGATATCCAAATATTGGTATATCTAGCATACAGCATCAAACAAAATCATCCGTACGATGAACCCGTACGTCGCAAAAAAAAGTAAAAAAAGATTAGTTAAAATGTGCTCTCAAACTAAATTCACCTAACGTGTACTTCCTGACGTGAAATAGAATTGAAATCCTTGTAGACGAAACGCAATACACCTCACATACAAACTGGCCCTCTGCGTTGTGTTAGGTCCCCATACACAGGAAGACCTCTTTCATAAATTATAAAGGCTTGTGGTGCATGAAAATTCAGGTTCTTTAGCCTCAAATGGCCCAAATTCCTAAAAGCCGCAAAAAATGCTGATTAAATTCAGGAATTTTTGAAAATAATGTTGCTGGTTGGAGATATAATAGACTTTCTGTACTATATGTCGCACGTGAAATTGCATGAAAAAATTCTAGGTTACCCCATGACCCCCTTAATTGCATTGATGAATTATACAGTCTACGTTGGTTCCGTGATAACCTTTTAGCCATTTGCAAACTTTCACAGAAATGTAATAAATGGAGTAGCCTAATAATAATAATAATATCGTATGGCCTTGAGCGCCGGGTGAAAGCTTCGTAATTTGACACCCAGAGGGTAGCTTGCATGTCGAAATTTCGTTGTTCCTTGAATCGCTATGAAAGTCAAGGAGGGTAGATATCTTCTTGAACACTATAGCGCTTTCTAGTAGAGAAATGAGGAACTCTGTGTTGGTGGAAACTCCTGAGATTAATTTTGTCATTATGAACACGGCCTACTGAATTCAAAAGGGTTATTTGACATGCCAACATCGTATGACAAGCGAGTCGTATTTTTGCCGCCTTTCAAAAATCACTTACCACGGCCAGGAGTGAACCTGCAATCTTGGGGTAAGTAGACCGACACGCTAATCACTCACCCACCGTGGCAAGGTATAAATGGAGTGACATTGCTTCTTACAGAAGTAGATGGAAAGTTGGATGCCACCCCTTGAGATAATGTTGTCAAGGTTACCGATTTCCATTCCTTCATTAGTTTGTTAAATTAAATTAAATTAGTTTTCTGGGAATATTTCAGATAATGTTGGTTTTAGGGCCTTATAATGTAGTTTTCGAGGACCCTTTAGGGCCCCCAAGTTTTGTTTCTGGCACCGAGGGGCTTTGTCTCCTCGTTGTACGCCATAATATAATACTAATACTAATAATAATAATATAATATAGGGATAGGAATATAATAGACCGGCCATACCACACCCGCAGGTTTAAATCACGTGAAAAATTCTAGTGTACCAATTGACCCCCTTAAGCGCATTATATTAATTGTTGAATTTTACAGCTTAATTTGGTCCGTGATAACCTTCTAGCCCTTTGCAAACTTTCACACCAATGTAGTTAATGGAATTGCATTGCGTCTTACAGCAATAGATGGACCTCTGGGAATCTGTTGCCATGGTTACCGGTTTGTATTCGTTCATTAGTTTATTAAATGAAATTAGTTTTCTGGGAATATCTCAAAAACGGTTGTTTTTAGGGCCTTAAAATGTGGATTGTCTCTCACATTGATGGGCTGAAAATGATCTTTGTCTCGTCCTTCTACTCCTATTTCAGCATGTATTTTAAGGGGGTAGGCCCCCTTTTATGAGAGGTACGTAGAAGGGTTACATCAACGATTAGTGCCGTGCCTCTGATGGATATCTATACCAAATTTTACGTTGATACACGCAACCGTTCTCGAGGTATAAGGGAACAAATTTGTCCACAGACAAACAAACAAACCGACAGACAGACCAAAAAATTATTTTCGCGCGCATCCATAATAAAACAGTCTGAAACGTGTAAATAACTCAAATTTCCGTAGAAATTGCGAAAAAAAACAAACAAACTTTAATTTTGATATATGTAGAGATATACTGCACCGCTCAGTGTTGACCGTGTTTTATTGCACAAATTTAGGTTTTACTCGCTAACCGTTGGAGATACACGAAAAGTGATAAGGACCTTTTGGATAGAAATTAAATGTTAAAGCTCGTGTATGCATTAAAAGTTTGCTATTTCTTAGCGTTCTCTTTTTATTTGAAATGGAAATATGACATTTGGAAACCAAAGGATGTAGTGACGTCACATATGTGGGTTTTACTCGCTAACCGTTGGAGATACACGAAAAGTGATAAGGACCTTTCAGATAGGAAATTCAATTTTGAAGCTCATATGTGCCATCAAAAGTTTGCTATTTCTTAGCGTTCTCTTTTTATTTGATATGGAAATATGAAATTTTGAAACCAAAGGGTGTAGTGACGTCACTAAAATGGTCGCCATTTCTAAATAGTGCAAAATATCTAAATTAAAAGTAGCTTATGTGTAAACCTGGTAAATCAGCTACATCCATGCAAAATTTCATTTCAATCGGACCAGTGGTTCTTGCGTTATTGAGTAACACACACACAGACAGACAGACAGACAGAAAGACAGACACACCCCATCTCATTTTTAGCCTATTTTCAATTTTGAAAAAAAAAAAAAAAAAAAAAAAAAAAAAAAAAGGCTTATGAGATCACCTTTTGTCCGTGTGTGTGTGTGTGTGAGGTGTGTGTGTTTTCCCCCTAATAAATTCTAAACGGCCGGAGCGATTTCAATGAAACTCGGTAAGATAATAGCACCATTCTGGCCGATCCCGACCGTGCCATTCAAATTTTATTGTGCCTCACCAATCCAGCATGGCGGCTGTGCGAATTTTTTCACCAGCATTCAATATCCTCGAAACTATTACCGATATCACCCTGAAATTTTGTACGTTGATAAACGGAACTACTAGAAGTTCACCATGAGACTTTCGAAAACTTGGTAACTACAAAACCAAAATGGCGGCCAAGCGAATTTGAGACTTTTAAATAGACTTTTCTCGCGATTTAACCATTCAAACATAATGAAACATGACCTCAAGATGGCGGCTGTGCGAAATTTTAAAATTAAGTTTTTATTTCTTGTGTCGTAATCATGCGATCGAAGTGAAAGTTTTAATAATGAAGCTACGCAATAATTTTCCTTCAATGGTACATAACTCTATCGCCTATACATATAAAAATCCAAAATGGCGAGCATCCGAATTATTTGGACGGTTCTCAATATCTACGAATCTTTTACAGAAATCAAACTGAACTTTTTAATGTTCATAGAGGCTATGAACATAAGTTCACCTATATGAATTTCAGTAACCTGGTGAGCACAAATCCAACATGGCTGTGACGCGAAATATTAATATTTAAATGGACGTTTCTCGCGATGTAACCATCTGAGTGCAGTGAAACTTTGCACTTTAAATACTTATACAAATGTTAATCCACTGGCATCTAATTAATTTCAATTGTTTTCATAACCACAAGATGGCAGCTGTGCGAAATTTTAAAATCTCGTTTTTACTTCTTGTGTCCTAATCATGCGATTGGAGTCTGAATACCACACGTACATGTAATAGTACATAAATAAAAATCCAACCTGGCGACCATCTGAAATATTTAGACGGTTCTCAATATCTACGAATCTATCACAAGTTTCAAACTGAAATTTTGTATGTTGATAGAGGCAATATATGAAAATAGGCTGTATAGTTCTTCACGGAACTACTTGTTATATATTAGTATGATAGGCTTATGAGATCACTTTTTGTCCGTGTGTCTGTGTGTGCGCGTGTGTGTGTCCCCCTAGTAACTTCAAAACGTCTGGAGAGATTTCAATTAAACTCGGTAAGATCATAGCACCATTCTGGCCGACCCTGACCGTGCCCTTCAAATTTTATTGTCTCTCATCAATCCAACATGGCGGCTGTGCAAAGTATTTCACCAGCATTCAGTATCTCCAAAAATATTACCGATATCACCCTGAAATTGTGTAGGGTGATAAAAGACACTACTAATAGTTCATCTATGAGACTTTCTGAAGCCTGGTAACTACAAAACCAACATGGCTGTCAAGCGAATTTGAGACTTTTAAGTAGAATTTTCTTGCGATTTAATCATCCAAACGTAATGAAACTTAGTACAGCAAATGCTTATACACATTGTAATGCACTGGCGTCTAAGTTAGTTCAATTGTTTACATAACCTCATAATGGCGGCTGTGCGAAATATTTCACAGGCATTCTATATCTCCGAAAATTTTACAGATATCACCCTGAAGTTTTGTACGGTGATAAAGGGCACTGGTGCAAGTTAATCTATGTAACTTTCATAAACCTGTAAAGCACAAAACGAACATGGCGGCCAAGCGAATTTGAAACATTTAATAGACTTTTCTCAAGATTTAACTCTCTGAGCGCAATGAAATGTGCTACAGTAAATGACTATACATATTGTAATGCACTGGCATCTAATTTAGTTCAATTGTTTACATAACCTCAAGATGGCGGTTGTGCGAAATTTTAAAATTAAGTTTTTATTTCTTGTGTCGTAATCATGCGATAGAAGTGAAAGTTTGAATGATGAAGCTACGAAATAATTTTCCTTTAATGATATATAACACTTTGGCCTATACATATACCAATCCAAAATGGCGAGCATCCGAAATAATTAGACAGTTCTCAATATCTACGAATCTTTTACAGCAATCAAACTGAACTTTTTTTTATGTTCACAGAAGCTATGAACATAAGTTCACCTATCGGAGTTTCAGTATCCTGGTGATCACAAATCCAACATGGCGGTGACGCGAATTATAAATATTTAAATGGACGTTTCTCGCGATTTAACCATCCGAGTGCAGTGAAACTTTGCACGTTAGATGCTTATACAAATGTTAATCCACTGGCATTTAATTTATTTCAATTGTTTTCATAACCACAAGATGACAGCTGTGAGAAATTTTAAAATCTCGTTTTTAGCCTACTTTTCACATTTTGCAAAAATGAGGAAAAGTACACTTATGAGATCTGTCTGTCTGTCTGTCTGACTGTCCTTCTGTCTGTCTGTCTGTCTGTCTGCCTGTCGGTCCTTCTGTCTGTCTGTCTGGCTGTGTGTGTCCCCCCCGTATCAACTCCTAAACGGCTGCAGCAATCGAAAAAAAATTTGGTAGGAGTAAAGATCTATACCTGAATAGCTCTCGGCCATATTTGAAAATTATGTCAGTGCTACCAACTGCTGAAAAATCGCAATTGAACTTTTTGCTCCGTGTTGGATATCTTGGAAGGTATGAATGGGAGCTATTTCAAAATTGGCACATGTATAGATAATAATATTGCAGTTTAATTTCCAGGAGGCCATGCGTGGCAGTGTTGCTAAAATGATTATAAGCCTGCTGATAAGTCCAAATTTAAAATGAATATAACTTCTACACTATCAATTGGACTTCAACCAAATTTCGTATGTGCTATGTGTACATAAACAGATATGACTGAGCGTATTCTTAAGAGCCACCAGGGCTGCCAACGGTCAATAAATGCTCTAATTTTTAAAAATCCAAATACCCGTATATCAGAAAGTATGCAAGCCGACAGCTTCAAACTATGCACACGTATAGTACTTGACATTCTATATTAATATGGAGTAACTTATATACGTCAGTGCTATCAACATGATTCTAAGCCTGCTGAGAGGTCGAACTTTAAATACATGTAACTTCTATACTATCAACTGGATTTCAACCAAATTTCGTGTGTGTTATGTGTACCATGACATATATGACTATGCCGATTCTTAAGAGTAACCAGGGCTGCTAACTGTTAATAAATACTGCCTCTATTTTTGTTACCCTAATATAAATATATCAGAAAGTATGCAAGCCAATAGCTCTAAACTTTGCACACGTATAGTACCTGGCATTCTAGATTAATTTGGAGTAACTAATATAGGCCTACGCCAGTTCTGCTAATATGATTCTAAGCCTGCTGATACGTCCAATTTTAAAATGCATGTAACTTCTATACTAACTAATGGATTTCATTCAAAATTGACACAACAATAGATCATATTATTTCAGATTATGTCTGAGCAATACATGTATGTCATTGTTGCAAACATGATTTTACGCGCGCTCTTATATCCAATGTTTAACTGTATGTAGCGTCTATGCTATCCATGGGACTTCAACCAAATTTTTTATTCTGTACCTTAAGATGGAACTAAGAATATATTCAGTCACCAGGGCTGCCAAATGTAGTTCTCTATTAGGCTACATTATGCCAGGTATACAGTATTTCGAACTATTTAGAAATGTCGATATTACCAACTTAATTTCGTCATCATTCTAGATAGATCCATATAGAATAATCATTGGCAAGAATCTTAAATTTTAAGAAAAGTAGGCTCTTTAGTTCGTCACGGAACTTCTTGTTTCTTCTTGTGTTATAATCATGCGATTGACGTTTGAATACCACACGTACACAATAATCTTCATGTAATTGTACATAATTCAAAATCGAACCTGGCGACCATCTGAAATATTTAGACGGTTTTCGATATCTACTAATCTATCACAACCTTCAAAGTGAAATTTTTATGTTGAGAGATGCAATTAACATGAGTAGGATATATGAAAATATGCTGTATAGTTCTTCACGGAACTATTTGTTATATCTATATTATTAAAAATATTGATGAAAACGTATCCGAGTCCGTCCGGCCATACTATCCGGCCAATTTTCTTCATCCTTTTTTTTAAATGAAAGGTATTCATGCACAGATTTGTCATCAAGTATTACAAATGACTTAAATTACGCCTTTCTCAAATTATTTGATTTTTTTTTTCAACTTTTTCCAACTTTTTCCAACTTTTTCCAAATTTGAAGTAATCATATCTTCGGTTTTAATTGAGTTACGAAGGTCGTTCTAGGCTAAGAACACTTCGTGAATCAAGCGCTATCATATGAGCTCTTAACTATTCAAATCGGCTGATTCTGAGGAAAGGTATGAGTGGACATACGATATTACATCTCATTTTTTCAACAGTTTTTCTCATTGTAGCAATCATATCTTTGGTTCTAATTGAGTTACATTGTTCGTTTTGGTCTAAGAGCACTCAGTGGATCATGTTCTATCTTTTGAGGTATCAAATATTTACATTGGTTGATTCTGAGGAATGTTACGAGTGCCGAAGCGAATATTAGAAATAATTATGAAAACTTAACCGAGTCCGTCCGGCCATTCTATCCGGTCGATTTCCTTCATACCTCTATTAAATGAAAGTTATTCATGTAGGGATTTAATATCAAGTATTACAAACCACTTAACTTCTGCCTTCCTCAAATTATTTGATTTCTTGCACCTTTTTTACTTCTTTTTTTCACATTGAAGCTATCTATGTTATTAAAAATATTGACGAAAACTTATCCGAGTCCGTCCGGCCATACTATCCGGCCAATTTTCTTCATCCTTTTTTTAAATGAAAGGTATTCATGCACAGATTTGTCATCAAGTATTACAAATCACTTAAATTACGCCTTTCTCATATTATTTGATTTTTTCAACTTTTTCCAACTTTTTCCAACTTTGAAGTAATCATATCTTCGGTACTAATTGAGTTACGAAGATCGTTTTAGTCTAAGAACACTCCGTGAATCAAGCGCTATCATTTGAGCTCTCAACCATTCAAATCGGCTGATTCTGAGGAATGGTATGAGTGGACATACGATATTACATCTCATTTTTTCAACAGTTTTTCTCATTGTAGCAATCATATCTTTGGTTCTAATTGAGTTACACTGTTCGTTTTGGTCTATGAGCACTCAGTGGATCATGTTCTATCATTTGAGGTATTAAATATTTACATTGGTTGATTCTGAAGAATGTTATGAGTGCCGAAGCGAATATTAGAAATAATTATGAAAACTTATCCGAGTCCGTCCGGCCATTCTATCCGGTCGATTTCCTTCATACCACTATTAATTGAAAGGTATTCATGCAAAGATTTGTTATCAAGGATTACAAATCACTTCACTTCCACCTTCCTCAAATTATTTGATATTTTCAACTTTTTCCATCTTTTTCCAACTTTGAATCAATCATATCTTTGGTTCTGATTGAGGTACTCAAGTCGTTTTAGTCTAAGAACACTCAAGTGACTGAAGCTCTTTCATTTGAGGTGTTAACTATTCAAATCGGCTGATCCTTCGGAACGTTATGAGTGAACATTCTATATTATATCTCATTTTTTCAATATTCTTTCTCTTTGTAGCAATCATATCTTTGGTTCTAATGACGGAAATTTCGTATTACACTAGCGTTTTGTATCACAATCAACAAAGTGCAGCGTCAAACGCTTCATCGAGTTGGAATCTACTTGCCTGATCCTGTTTTAGGCCATGGAATGTTCTATGTTGCCTTATCCCGAGGAAAATCATTTAAAACTAAGAGTCGACGCACAGCGAACATTGTCTGGAAGGAAGTATTGTAAAATAAAGGTTATAAACTATTACTTAATGTCGTAATGTTTTAAATGCAAAAACCGGAATGGGACCTTAGCAGAATAATATAGGGAGGATAATAACATTTCGAAAGTTCTGGTGAGGAATAGCTACACTTCCCTAGCAACTGCCTATTTATCAATATATTGCACCAACAATGGTCATAACCTCAAATTTTCATTGTTGCTTAAAGGGGAAACGCACAGCAGGAGCCAAAACAATAACGATTGTGGGTATTATAGCTGTGCCTATCTTAGATCTTGCACAACAATTATATACATTTCCAAGAAAAGTTTTAAAATTTCAAAATTCGAATCGTAATTATTTAATTCATTTTTCAAACTTTGGAGATTTTGTGCTGATCTTGACCGTTTCCCAAAAATATTTCCCACATTTATTGGTATTTTCGGACTTTTCCTTTTTTTTAAGTGGGTGTTAAACCTTCAGCTACAAAACGAATCTCACTTAAACATCTGTGGATTTAAATAGTCTTTCTATGAAACGTTAGTTTTCTCAAAATAAGAATTAAATTAGAACTCTTAATTAATTAATAATCTGAATATGAGTGAGAGTCATTTGTAGCTGAAGCTTGAGCATCCACTTAAAAAAAAATCCAATAAATATGGGAAATATGAGGGAAACGATGAAGATCAGCACAAGGAAAGGACCATATTTTGGAAAAGATATAAAATTAGTTACGATTTGAATTTTGAACACATAAAACTTTGTTTCTAATTCTATTATTTAAATCACTCATAATGGTTCCGTATTGATGTGCTTAAATAGTGTTGAAAAGATTTATATAACCGCCTGAATCAATACTTTAATGTTTCTTTAATACATGTTTCAGGGACTAATTAACAATTTTTGCCCCTTCATCAGCCAATTTTAAAGCATTAACATAATGAAATTATGATTAAGAAATATAATAGTACATTGTGCAACGAGCCTATAATGGCTATAATTAAGACACGAGTATGTTTATAAAACGAGCGTATGCGAGTTTTATAATTTCCATACGAGTGTCTTAATTATCATTATAGGCGAGTTGCATACGACTGTTTATGTTCGACGATAATTATAACTTTATTATATGTTTTAACATAAATATTCATAAATATCTGTTCAGTCACTAGAATTTTGTGATCGGGTGCTGCGCTGGGTAGTATATCTCTGTTTTCCAAGCTCTCTGGCCGACCGACGCATGCGCTCTGTGTGCTTCAATGCCATATGTTCAGATTGTGCACCAGTATTCAGTAAAACTGTCACCGAAGTCGTTTGAATACAACGCGTTGTGTAGAAATTGGATTTGGGGATATTAAGGTACAGTGCCATTTCTTGTCTCATATTCACCAGTTTAATTACGCGAACATATGGACGGTGCACTTTCGGTAATTTATATAGACATGTTGGATTTTGAGTGCATGCGCCAAGGTATCCTTATCTAATTGGTCACACAACTGTTTCTTGAGCTCTGATTGGTGGAATAAACTGTTTCATAATGAAAAATAGTGTTTTAATGAGCCTCATTATGATACAGTTTTCTGACACATAATAGTCAGGGTCGAACATAAATGGTTATTTAACCTTATATGGTGCACCATAAATATAATTTTTAATTGGTATTCTGCCCGAAGGCAGTCCGAGCCTCCGAAGAGATTATCCTCAGCCGGAGTTTACGGGCGGTTGGGTGGCCACAACCTTTCCGCTCCTCCTTACCATACATATAGGTTGTAGAAAAATTATGGCATAGATCAAAATGAAGTAGTTGGAGACGGTGATAGTATTCGGCCTGCAAATGTTAATGAAGATGTATGAAGAAACAGTGCAGTGCATTCACAGTCCCGTCAATAGCTTGAGATGACAAACGTGGAATTACAATACTTCAACATTCTGTGTATAATCAATGAAGATGCCTTTTTATGCTTTAAAGATCTAAAAGCCAATCAAAACGCAGGATGCAAATGAACACGACGTGGTAGAAAAGGAATTCTCTTGGCAATGAGGTTAGCTCAAAGTATGGGCCTAAAAAGAAGCAATGAAAAAAAAAACCAAAGATAATTATAAAAGTGGCATTAAAGAATTGATTCAGGTGTTTATATAAATCTTTTAAAAAACTATTTGTTTCTATTAGCAAGATGTGTGTTTCCTTGGAAATGTTTATTATTGTTGTAGGCTATATGATTTATGGCAGGCATATCTAACTTATAAGAATAAAACCATTATTGTTTTGGCTCCTTAAGCTGTTTGTTCCCCCTTAAAATGTTACTTTCACTCACAGAGCAGCAAGGGACTTTCCCTTCAAAGCAAAACACCTAAAGGTCAAAGCAGAGTTGCCAACATCTTGGATGAAGCTTTAAATCGAGTGGAAACTGTTATTGCGCATTATACTAACAATCTGAGAAGAAAACTTCCTTTCACGATCAGCTATCTTGAAATACGAGTATATTTAGAAATGATGAAAATGTGTGTGTTGAGTCTATTAGATCTAACAGATCTGTACTGCGGGCAGAATATTCCTTGTTTTAGCACGCGATTCGCTGGTATCTAACTTAACAGCTTTCTGTTTCCTGAAAAGTATCTCTATTTTTCGAGAGTTGGCACAGTGCCAAACAGAACGCATTTGTTCACATTAAAATAGCTGGCGCCGACCAACCTTCTCTCTAGTCTCATATACATCATGTGTATCGCCATCAGGTCAATTCCATTACAAGTTGGCTGTTGTTGACTATCGATGTTAACGCCTCCACGTGTATCGATCTTTTAAGTGAATTATAATACTTTGAGGGACCACGCGCGCCACTGCACTTGTCAAAACTAATTAATTACGAATTGTGTGTGGAGTATGAGCATCCTGAGACATGGCTTGCGATATCGATTAATAGGCTGATGTCGTAATGCGATACAGCACCAACAGAAAGTTTAGTGGTTACCACGCAAGGTCATGAAGCCAGGCCATTTTCAGACTCAGAAAATGAGCAGATTTGAACCCCACCGTCGCGTCGGCTGTCAATGAAATGATTTTCTGTGGTTCACAACTTAACTACATGCAAATGCCGGTTCGGTACTGTACCCTTATTTCTGGATAATCCACCAAAATCCAACGCTGGAAAAATAATGGATTGTAGCATCTTGAAGTCCCGGCTAAAAAACAACACAGTGCTACTTGGCGAATACACTCAGAATAAGGAACAGGGATTTTTCAAACTGAATGCACTATAGGAACAAACTACAGAACAATAGGGTTCTCAAACTACTCAGGAAAGACGAGAATCCATGAAAATGTCGGGCTTAAGGATGTGGATTAGGTCCCTCGGAAACTTCCACCCTATAGCACATTCCACTACCATTTAACTACAAAGACAATGCCAAATTTCTATAAAAGATCAGGGAATCGTAAAAACGTGCCTGTCATATTTATTTACATAAAATACACGCCTGCTATCACTTTCATTTATATATGCACAACTAATGTTTAAACTGAGTCAAAAATGACCAAACGTCATTACTTTTGTTCCCGTACACATATTTGTTTCGTCTAGAAACCAATAAAAATATTTACAGTGGCTTTCATAAGCTCAAATAAAAATTACGAATGAAATCGTGGCAAACAACTGCTGTTCCCTAGGTAACGAGAGTTTCATAACAAAAATATAATGTTATAAAGCTTAAAAAAATCCCCAAAATAAAATGAATTTACTCCTGACGTAGATCTCCATCATTACAAAAACTACTCATTACTCTATACAATTTATCTCCCGTCTCCTATTACTTAAATTCTTCTCATAGAAGCGATAAAAATCTCTACTCATAATAAAATTAAAAATAAAAGTTACAACACGCATAAACATGACTGCAAACTTTTCTCTAAATCCTAAACATAATTTATGTACAACACAAATATCGGCGATGCAGTTCATCAGCTACTCAAGTTAAGATAAACTATTTACAATGGGCAAACTGCCTTCTTCACACACAAAATATATATAAATTATCTTCCTGTTTCTCCACTTAAATTCCTACAGACTTTAGAAAATACCTTCACCATACTACGGTATGTCTTATTCGGGAAACTATTACAATTCGGGATTCTATAATCCGTACAACTAAGTAAAGACATAGTTGTTTGACCTCCTATAACTGGTCTATCATCAAAATAAAATTCTTAATAAAATATAATCTTCCAATTCGTTGAATAATTACCGCAAATTCAGTCTCTGATTAGAACCGTTTAAATAGAACTCAGTTTACTATCTCTTTCAACCAAGATCCATTGTTCCTATAATTTCTTTCAGATACAACTTCAACTAGGATTCGCTGTCCTACTACTTTCAAGGAGTTTCAACTCTAGGAGTCTATTTCAATAACTTCAAATATTAATAAACACCAACAATACTGCTTCTTCTTAACACATCCTATTTTCAACATCAAAATCATGCGCAAATCTGTCTCTACAGACATTCAGCAATTGACCAATGGCTTCTCAATGCTCATTGTCATACTTCCAACAAATACCTCCGTCAACACGGGAATAATAAAAATCTCTCTCTTAGAGACACTTCGCAGTTCGTTTTCCAAATAACATAGTATTTTCAACTAACTTCACGTTAACAAATTCTTCTAGCAGTTTCAACATAATTAATAACAAGTAGTTCCGTGAAGAACTATACAGTCTATTTTCATATATCCTACTTATGTTAACTGCCACTATCAACATACCAAATTTCAGTTTGATTGCTGTAAGAGATTCGTAGATATTGAGAACCAACTAAATATTTCGGATGGTCGCCATGTTGGATTTTATATATGTAGGTCCTAGAGTTATGTACTGTTACATGAAGATTATTGTGTACGTGTAGCATTCAAACTTCAATCGCATGATTAGGACACAAGAAGTAACAAGGATATTTTAAAATTTAGCACAGCTGCCATCTTGTGGTTATGGAAACAATTGCAATAAATTAGATGCCAGTGGATTAACATTCGTATAAGGATTTACTGTACCAAGTTTCACTGCACTCGGATGGTGAAATTGCGAGAAACGTCCATGTGAATATATATACTTCGCGTCGCCGCCATGTTGGATTTGTGATCACCAGGTTATTTAAAGTCCTATAGGTGAACTTAAGTTCATAGCCCCTATGAACATCAAAAAATTCAGTTTGATTGCTATAATAGATTCGTAGATATTCAGAGCCGTCTAAATATTTCGGATGGTCGCCATGTTGGATTGTTAAATGTTTAGGCCATAGAGTCATGTACCATTAAAGGAAAATTATTGCGTAGGTTCATTATTAAAACGTTCACTTCGATCGCATATCCTTTGTGAAGTGTCTTCTTTACAAGAAGAAATTAACACCCTGCGAACCACCTTTGAGAGCAACGGTTACAGCAAGGCTTTGATTTCTACGGTTCTGAAACCAACAAATAATAATAGGACGTCAGTTGAGAAAAGAGATGCAAGAGGAATTGCTTACCTTCCGTACATACATAACACAACGGATCGTATTGCTAAAATCCTACGTCGGTACAACATACGGACTGTATTTGGAACTTCTGTTAAGATTAGGCAACTCCTGCGACCAACTAAGGACAGTTTGCCTAAATTGCAACAACCGGATATCTACAGAGTTCCCTGTACTTGTGGCAAGGTTTACATCGGGCAGACTTCGAGAACAATATGCACTCGCATTAAGAAACATAATAGATGTACCAGGCTCATTCAACCTGATAAATCAGCTGTTGCCGATCATGCTTTAACACCTGGCCATGATGTCATGTTCCAAGGAGTGGATGTTCTTGCCAGTATAAAGCAATATCGTCCCAGAATCATCAGGGAGGCGGTTGAAATACGTAAACACCCAGATAATTTCAACCGCGACACCGGCTACAATCTCAGTGAATCCTGGCTACCTATTATCAGAACCCTGAGAAAGTAATTCACTGCTGCTTTCCGTTGTCCCTAACATGGGGCTATAATGGCGTCCATCTTTGGGCACCTTCTATATGTTCTTCGTTGCTTTCTCTTAGCAACATTGTCGTATTCCAGATTATTCCTGACGATGAAAGACATGGTTTCTTTCGAAACGCGTCGAATTTTAGTATAATAAAACACGGCATAAGCCCAAAATTCAACATTATGAATAGTATCTAAATTCTACAAATGGGATACATCGTTGGTCATGAGACTACCTTGTGCTGCGTTATAGTTGACTAGAAGTGGGCTTTCCTCGCTGTTCCTCAGAAACGGATTGTTTCGGATAGCTTGAAGCTTCATGATGTCTGGTGGGCCTCTCCTCGATCTCCTCCAGAAGTTTCCATGCTGTCATGAAAGGGATTCGAACTCCATTATCTTCGTGTGGCCGTCTTTTCTGCTGGGCAATCTTCTTCTATGAGATGGGCAAACCCTTTCTCTCTTGATGGCTCTGGGATCCACCCGAGCCACCCCCATTCGTGAAATTCTTCTGTCTTCTTCGCCAAAGTTCCGATATATTAGTATTTGTCATTGTAGTTGGTGAAATGACTTTGGTAGACGTAGAATAACTTAACATGGGAGAGATGAGATGTTTATCTACCCCACGATATTGATATTATGTCATTTCGAATACTCTCGCAGCCATCATAGTTATATTCCCATTAACATTTTAGTTCGTCATTACGATCTCTGTAGATTCAGTTGTATACACCTCCCTCAACTTCAGAATTATCGATATGATAGAAATACGTAGAATAATTTCTTAATATGTTTCAAATGTAGTTGTATGTCGACTTAATATTCTTGCACAGAACTAAGTGCCGTCGTTCTCGTTGCTATTTGCTTGCAGTAGTCACCTTCTTCAGAGGTATACTAATATCTATCAGATTTGTTCACTTGTATTTGATTAAGACGTCCACTCCTGGCGAAGTCGTAATTATTAAGAGCCCCGATTCCTCTCTCATATTTCCCTCACCAACAATAAACAGAACATGGATCTGATTGGTTCCTTATTAGCGATGATGATGATAATCCTTAATTAAACATTTAATTAGCCGCAAAATTAATAAATACTTCTTATTTATTATTTAACACCCTCTATGATGTTATGAAGTGTTAAAATCATGCTGGTAATTAGCTAAGCTAATTGTACTATCTGCTCTTATCTAAGTAAGGCCGCTTCTTATTGGTTGCGTTCGACACGCGTCAGGCTCAAGTCCCCCTCCTCCTAGCCTGCGGTCTCGATTCACTCGCGAGCGCCTGTCGGTTCGTCGGAAGTCTTGGGGGTAGCTCCGTGCATTCGTTGTGCCGTAGTTTCTTTGTGCCGCGCTCCCTTTGTGCCTTGTCGATCACGTGGCTACTAATAATTTCCTCATAGGTCAGCTCGGTTAACTGGCTAACTGTGCGAGATGTATAAACCAGTTTCGTGGCTTGTTTCCAGAGTCGTCTTTATTTAGCATTGGCTAGTTAGAAAACTTTGAGGACATGAATATTTCCAAGCTCATATATACGCGTACTGCACCCTCTAAAATGTCACGGTAGATTCATTCTAAGTCTTTGTCCATAAACCCGCAGTGTAGCCGTGCAAATAAATTGTAATGAATGCTGCGGCATGTCTGAATATCGGTGGTTCAAATTTCAGCACTTACAGCGGCCACCTGGGTGTGGTATGACACTCACTCCAGGAAATTGCCAAGACGGGGTCTAATTTCAAGTCCAGGGGCACCTATCCCAATCCATTACGCTAATCATTACAGTTAAACCACTTAAGTCACAACAGAAATATTTGGCCCCGTGGAGAAGTGGTTAGCGTGCTAGGCCTTGGCCCGAAGGGTCCCGGGTACAATTCCCGGTCGGGCTATTGGGGATTTTAATCTCCTGGGGTGAATTCCCTTGGCCCGGCGACTGGGTGCACGTCGCCAACGGTTATCAATTAGTAAGACCTGCACTCGTCCTCCCAATTGGCCAACTCAACTTCAACTTACACTCAAGTACACGGGGCTAATAAGATGTCCCTAGCTCTTAATATGTTTACCACCACCGCCACCACCACCACCACCACCACCACCACCACCACCACCACCACCAAAGGGTGGGTATTTTCTTTCTTTCGCCTAATATTTGGAACCACTTAAATATTTTCTTTCAGGAAAATCAAAACTCAAGCATCCTGGCGTCTGATGTTCTTGTTTTAATTAGGATCGTTCAACATCCTGGTCATGTAGCACCATGTACTTGAATGTGTGTATGGAATCTGTGTGATTAACCTGTGTCATTGTGATGGCTGTACTGTAGCAGGTTTCCTTAGGCTGGGATGACAAGTGAAACGGTATTTACTTTGCTCCACGTTGAGCGTACAAATGTAGCAGTATTGCTAGCCCCCCCTTTGCCTAAGCTATGTTGTTTTAATGGGCGCCAAGACCTCAATGCAATGTTGAAATCTAAATTTGTATTTAACAACGTCTAGCTCTGGCAGAACACCTTCAAGACTCTATTCACTCAGATCATGGTATGATTTGATCATTAACCCAACAAACAATTGTATCAGGAGAAGGAATTGGTCTATATCTAATGCTACCTACTGAAAGCAAAGATTGCATTGTAAAAGAAATGAATTTATTATATAAAACAAGAATAGCAAAATTAATAATAATAATAAGTTTAAAATTTAAATAGGAGCGTTGTGATTTTAATATTACCGATAGAAAATTACGTGAAAACGGAGTCTGATAAATTATTGATTTTACTCTTATTCCCAAGCTATGAAGTTACTGAAATATGAAATATAAAACCAAGAGAAATGAGAGATTGCGTATTTCTGCGTCATTCGCGCTTACCACTGGAAATTGCCGAAACATTTCCCTCGTACTGGATGATGCTGTGAGCTTCCCACAGTCTCCTGGACGTCGACATCGTCGTCGATATTTGATGAGATTCTGGTAGATTAGATAATTCTATGGTCCGTACCTCGGACCCAAACACTCGTACAACCGCACTGGTTAAGTTTTACAAAAGTTAGTCCTCCAATCCACGGAACATCGGAGCGATTCCCGCGTACAACCGTACTCGTTAAATTCTATACAGATAGTCCTCGTTCCACGGAACACTGAACGATATATGCACCCGTCGCATCCCCACTCTTCATCCGACTTCTAGCTTACGTGGTCTCCACTGATTGGCTGCTCCCCACTACTTCCCCTTCTCAGGCTCATTACACACGGCGCGCGAATGATGAAGACGATTTCCGTTCCAACCATTCGCCTTTCCTTGACGCTGCGACCCAGGATTGCGTCATGCTTCCCGACAAGATTAAGCGTATACTTGAATTCCCAGTGAGTCACGTCTCTCGATATACCCTAACTGACGAAAACTCCGTAAAATTCCGCAATCACATAATTTTCTATGATATTGTCGTTCGTAATAATTTGCTTGATAGCGTTTTCTAAGACATAGAAAACCTATCTGAATGCTAATAATTTTTATAAAATGCTCCGAAAATACCTTAATAATAATTATAATAAATTAATAATAATAATAAATTAACATGAAAAATTCTCTTGGCTGAACAATTTGCCGCGTAAATAAATATAGAATGGCTTCCTACTGACTTATGCCAGTTGCATAAAACCCCTCGAAAAACACGTTACATATTCGCCTCGGATCATCGGATGATTTACCGTGACGACGGTCCATTATCCGATTATCCCAGACACGTTAATAAACCCATCCAAAATACATATTACATAAATGAGATCACCCTAAATTACAGATATATACACTCATAATTTTACTTCACGCACTTTGCGTCAAAGTTTGTTGTCACTATGGATTGCACTTTGCAACCAGTCCAATGTTTTACATATAGAATAGTGTTCCACGGATATTTCCGCTTCTCAAATTTCTCTATGTTGGAGAAATAGACATAATTAATGTGTGAGCACTATGTATTTATGATGTCATATCACACGCATTGAAGGTGTTCTGATATATTTATATCTCCATAGAACTTCCTAATTTCACTGGAGGTCCCTTCCTTATGGTGAAATTTAATCTCACTTATCACTGAGCACACGATCACACTATTGTGGCAGCGCCTCGTGACCATAATACTTAATCTCTCTTTAAAGTAGATTAAATTAATATTGACTTCTGAAAAAAAAAAAAACAGTAAATGCGCATTACATATAACACCAAATATTTCTGTGCCGTAATCGCCCTGTCTTGTTAAGTTCCCGTAGACCATATTCTACTTAATACTAGTTCTCAACACAGACCATTTCTCCTGACACAAATAATACCTTTGTACAAATTACCTTAAATTACACACTTACAAATCTTACATGGCGAGGCCGTAAACAGAAATCACGTGTGCTGATATGTATGAGTTTCATGAAGGACTGTCTCGCATTCTGATGGCCCATCTTTTGTCCCGTGGACGCCTTAAGCAAAAATACCCTGTCCAAGCGCTCACCCATCTCTTGGGGACAAATGGGAATTCACCAGCGCTACCAAATTCTGGCCTTGGTGTATCGAGACATTTTAGTGCTCAAGAGCATCCGACAATTCCGTCATATTTCCCTGTACCTTAAAAACTCTCATTTACTTACATACTACCCCCCCTGTGCGACTTCTGATACGCCTGCCTTGAAGACCAGATCTTCCACGCACCAAATACCACACTTACTCATTTGATAGGCTGGCTCGCCAGCTAAATACACTCACTTTATGACACATATTTTCGTAGACTATGTATATTATACGTCCCGTATAATCTATTTCCCTTACTATCCTCCAGCACATATGCTGTTTTTCCAATACGTTTGGAAACTATAAATGGGCCCTCGTAGAGATAAAAGAACTTGGACATGACTTTCTCTAGCTTATTTGACTGTTTCGGCACTCTAAGTAAGACTCTGTCTCCCGGCTCGAATAGGTCAAATTTAGTTTCTTTTTGTTGGCGAATTCTCTTTTGTGCTGACTTAGATAAATTCTGTTTCGCCAACTGGACAATGTAATCCATTCCCGGTTGCTTACCCTCATTTAATCCCAACACCCTCGCTAGTTAATTTTGTGGTCTTTTTCCGAAGTGAACTTCGTATGGCGTCAATTTCGTGCTCTCGTGCTGGACAGAATTCAGCCAAGTCTCGACCTTAGGAAGATGTCCAACCCAGGCCGCATGCTTGTCATGCACTAGAGTCCGAAAAAGACGAGCCACTTCCCTTAATGGACGCTCTGCAAAATTACCCTGAGGGTACCTTACAGAGGAATGAACGTGTGTTATACCAGCTTCCTGCATACTGGTTCTCCATTTCTTTGCAGTAAACTGTGGTCCACTGTCAGATAGTATCCTGAGAGGAATGCCAAACTCAGGTACATACTTATTAATGATCAGACGGCTACACGCTAGTCCCGTGGCTTTCCTTAGCGGATATAGCTTGACATACTTACTAAAAGCGTCAATAACTATAAAAATGTACTCGTAGCCGTACTGTCCTTTAACGATCGGGCCAAATAAATCCACACACAGTAGTTCGCCGGGACTATTGGTGAGAACTGCAGATCTCTCCCCCACTAAATATTTAACTGGATATTTACTCCTTTGACAGGTGTCACACTTAGCTAAAATCCTCCTAACGTCCCTTCCCATTTTACTCCAAATGAAGTCACGACCAATTTCATAGAAGACCTTGGCAGCACCAAAGTGTCCTAATTCCCTATGAATGAACCAAATTAGCTCCTCCCGCAAAGTGGCAGGAACACATATTGCCAACCGATTATTCCTACATTTCCTTGCAAGAAGCCCATCCTGCATCTTGTACGTGAACCGTCCTACTTTCACATACTCTTCTTCACCTATTTCCAACCTAGCCAGTGGCTCCTTTAACTTAACGTCATCACGTTGCTCCACTAGCATATTTCTCAGTGTCTGTAACGATGCCCTGTTGCTACTGTCCACACATGCACATATTAAAATACCGTCCTCTGCTTTAACCACAGGATAATCCCTACATAAATTAGTGTCCCTCGATAGCATGTCTGCAAGAATGTTATCTTTAGCTTTAATATATTTTACTGTGAATTCGTATTCCTGCAGAGCAAGAATCCACCTACTAACTCTGTTAGAACTGAGTTTACAAGTCCTCATATACAGTAATGCATGGTGATCTGTGTGGATCTCAAATTTCCCCCCTACTAAATACATTCTAAATTTCCCTAAACTGAAAACAATACCTAAAAGCTCTAACTCAGTAATCGTGTATCTTTTCTCTGCTGCTGTCAGTCCTCGCGAGGCTAAAGATACAATGCACAGATTACCCTCATCATCTTTCTGACATAATACTCCAGCAATGCCTATATGTGAAGCATCTGTCATAACCACATATTCCTTATCTTTTAACGGATATTTCAGCACTACAGCTTTCTCAAAACCTTCCTTCAGCGCTCTAAAAGCCTGATCATGCTTGGACTCCCATCTCCACCGAGTCCCACTTTTAAGCAATTCCCTGAATGGTTCTACCAACCCAGAGTATTTAAGAACGACCTCCTGAAAAAGTTGCAAATTCCCAGGTAAGTTGTTAACTGTTTAACATTCTGTGGCACCTCTGCGTTAAGTATCTTATTAACCCTACTCTCTTCTGGTGTTACACCTCTACTCGACACTCTATGACCTAAAAATGTCACTTCTGACTGACAGAATGACGACTTAGACAGCTTCAAAGTGAACCCTGCCTGATCTAACTTCTGAAAAACTATATCTAAATGACCTAGATGCTCCTCAAAACTGCGTGAAATAATTACCATATCATCTATGTAAATGGTTACAAACTCTCCTGTGTCATCCCCTAATGCGATGTTTAAAGCCCTAATTAAAGCTGCTGAACTACTCTTTAACCCATAAGGTGTTCTACAAAATTGATAAAGGTTATATTTATGACTAAAAGCTGTAAATGGTCTATCTTCGTACATAAGTGGCACTTGCCAAAAACTGGAACTCAAATCTACACAAGTGAAATACTTCTTCCCCTCAAATGTTTGCATTAATTCCTCTATTGACATAGATTTCAGCTGATCTGAACTAATTCTACTGTTAACCAAACGAGCGTCTAAACAAATACGAACTGTGCCGTCGGTCTTGGGTACCGTGATCAAAGAATTAACATATGGACTGTTAGAGTGCTCAATAATCCCATCTTCAAGCATCTGATTAATTTGTGCCTCAACTGCACTCTTATAAGCGAAAGGTACAGGATATCTATGTCCTGTGAATACTGACCTATCAATAACGTTCAATGAATGGGTATAGCAATTGGCCATACCAATGCGATCCTCAAAAACTCTCCTATTACACAATAACACATCATAGAGCCGAACACATTGTTCCACCTCTATATTACCCTGAAATGCAGCATCACGTAACGAGTCCTCTAGACTTCCGTTCGTAATCACACTGCCCACAAAACATGGAGAACCCCGCTCTACGGCTGGCGATATCTCATTTAAAGTACAAATCACACCTACAATACTACTCCTCTGAATATGGTCATTGAACGCTACTTCTACTTCAGAATCTCCCCATTTAAATTTCAAACACTGAACACTAAATTTGGAACTACAAGGCAAATCTGCTTCTCTACATGATTATTAATTTTAATGTCTACTAAAACTTGCTTAGAAATTACTTTAGCCCTCTTCCCAACATCTGTGATAACAAAAGTGCTTTTAATTGGCATGTCCTCAAAATTTACTCCAGTTCCTTTCATTTTATCATAAAGTGCACTACTTATGCAACTCTTCATACAACCACTATCAATTAAAACATCTGTGTACGCCTCGGACACGTTGTACCCGTTCGTCCTGGGGATGCGATGACCCATCTGCTATTACATCGCATTCCTGGAGTTACAGGACAGAGCGGAGTTAAATGAACCTCTAGTCAAATAAGGAATGTGTCGGAAATTCAGCTGAGTTATCGAAAAAGCAGTGGGTAACACGAGACAAAGTATCTCTAGGGTCGTTACGGGCTTAAGTTTAATAAAAAAATGCAAATATAAATGGGCGCCATCAACTGAATTCCTAGCAAACCACCTCCTTTCCGGTTAAGCCTTACTCAAGACAAGGAAAGACAAGGAAAATCACACCATCATCAGATCACAACTAAGATAAAAACAAATTTATTTCACTTTGATAGTCAGACAGACATTTTAAATATTCATCCTACCTGAGAGTATGGTCGAATGCCAACGTTAAATTGTCATTGTCCAAAAATCGAACCATCTCTTTTCTAATCAAAAATATTTCATCCACATAGAACAAGAAAAATCTCTAAAGTTCTCTTGGGTTCTCAGGATCACTGTAGCACTATGTCTTTCGCCTCTGACATTTGTGAAACCTGAGACCTAATTTCTCTTTAATTTAACATCATAAATGTGGATTTGAAAAAAAATATTAATCTGTCTAAACATACACATATTATAATCACATATTTTAAATATCACGCAATTTATGGCTTGCATGGCTTAATTTAAATGTTGAACATGTTAGTAAAATGCTCCTACACATCGAATAATTAATTTACACTATTTACATTGTCATTCATAATTACTTGTTCGTGAATAACAGAAAATCCACGGCTCATTGGTCATCATTATCATCATCATCAAAATTAAATATTTCTCACATTAATTCTCATTTCAAAATTCAACATATTCTTGTCAGAATCATTAACTCATCACCATTAAATCATTTAAATGAAAATTATAATCACCACTTCATTATACTTTCTAATTATTCACACATTCTTATTTTATCATCTTCTTCAAATTAAATCATCTTAAATCAGCAATATAAATTGTTTAATTCCTCAACTCAAGTTGCAATTCCTCAAATTATATCTCAATTAAATTTATTTTAATTCCAAATAAATTCATTAATCATCAGCTTCTTTAATTAATTATCACCTTCTAATTCAGTTATTCATCATCTATCCAATCATCTATTAATTTATTTAAATCAGTTTATTTATCCAATCTTTAATTCATCCATTTATTTAATTCATTGATTTATTCCAAAATTTAATTTATCAACTTATTTAAATTTTACTCTTCTGGTTATTTAGATTTTCATTAATTCATCTAGTCATTCTGATTTTTATTTCTTTAGGTCAGATCATTAATATGCTTAATTTTCAGATTATTATTTCATTAATTATTATTCGCAGAAAATCTTGTATTATCAACTTTATTTATTTGTTTAATTTCCTAACAAATTGTTTAATATGGGTTATAGAACGTTGTCTTACAGTTTTAATACTTCCAAGTTATATCTCGTATTAAATTTTCATGCCAAAAAATATTATTGCCTTCACGACATCACGTTGGATCTGACTATCCACAACGACATTATATATCCTCAATTCTTCAAATATCACATTTGAATACCACAATTATTCCACAAAACTCCATAAATATTCAGCACATACAGCATGAATCTCAACAATTACGCTAGACTGGGTTCGACAACCTCATGTCTGCCTTAAAATGCATTAGCAACATTGCAACTATCACTTGGCAACTTCCACAAAATGCCTATCACAAACTTCACTTAACCATGTTGCATGATCTACAAAAAATATATAACTGGCTTCAAATTATCAACGCACACAATCTCCAATAACTGTAATTAATATGATCACATCTAGACAACTTCTTAAACAATTGGAAAACAAATATTACCTTAGTAATTCAAGATCTGCTTTCAAATAGCATAAATTCTCTTACAATTCTCATAATTCACATCACAGAAAAACACCAATGTGCGATAATCTCTCATATCAAAATCTGCAATACTGATCTGCCTTAAAATAAATCTGACCATTAATGATTCATCTTACAAGATTCAATTACTTTAAATCCTTCTCAAAGGTATCAAACACAATTATAAAAATCATCAAAAGCATCAGCTGTACCAGCTGTTAAACTGAAAGTACTCTCAAAAGAGTACAGCAACAAAATATTGGATTGGCAAACAAGAATTACAAATGTAACCCTGCTGACATTTATCTGTACTTTATTTAACAAAAATTCGACTGATATGTGACTAGTAGTTCCTTGTTTGATCCTCTTACAATCTCAAGTACACTCGGATGATAAAAATGAGTCCCTCAATGGCAAGCAAGATGAGTAACCACCGTACAATCGTATAAATACGAAAGACCTCGCCCCGTCGACTAATCATGATAGTGCCCTAAACGATGGGTAAGATGAGTAACCACCATACAATCGTATAAATACGAAAGACCCCATCTCGAAGAATTTATTAGTGAATGTACCAGATAGGAATCAACAAGTCTCTAGTTGTCATATAAAAGCGATATTTATTCACTAAAGTGAATAACATCTTAATATCTCCAAACAATCCAATGGAAAAAATCCCTACTGATGAATAATACACACTCGCTAGTATGCAATGAACTGACGAAGTAATTTAGATAATCAATTGCAGACCACGAGTTCGAAATACTCGTCACACAAAAAAACTATTCATG
Organism: Meconema thalassinum; assembly: GCA_946902985.2. Lineage (NCBI taxonomy): Eukaryota > Metazoa > Arthropoda > Insecta > Orthoptera > Tettigoniidae > Meconema > Meconema thalassinum. The sequence continues at coordinate 1,238,753,300 of OX336388.2, read as the reverse complement.
AAAACTATCCCTACTGGAAAAATGTCTAAAAGACCTAACATCTGCTTAATAAAGCCAACCAATGGTGAGAATATCGTATAATGATGCCTGCCATATCATATGGTCACGCCATATTCTAGCAAAATTTCGAAGCATATAAAGTCAAAGCCATGTCTTAACAATCGTATCACTCCTATTAGAAACATATACATGTGTGCCCAGTATTCATGAAAATAATCGTATCAGAAAGTTATAACTCTTACAGTACCTTCTCATAATCAGCTGTTATTAAATTTCAAAGATCGTCGATTTTCCCTATGTAATGAATTCTCGAAAGATCGGCGTGAATATCATTCCATCCATGCAATGACGATTGCCTTCAAATTCCCAAGTGAATCAGCTGGTGGACCTCCTTCTCGTCAGGAATCGAATCCATCGCTCTGTGGTGCCATCACGTCTCTGTCTGCGTTTACTCCGACATGATGAACTTCTGGTTATCCATAGCTGATATTGTCCAAATCCTCACGAGAAAGTTCATAGAAACAGCGGACCCCCTATTCCTCTTCTACGTTACGCCACTGTTCTATACAATGTTCAGTTTGAGTGTTGAAAGTTCAATTTCCACAGCGGTTAAGTTTTACTTGTAGAAAATAAAATTGTTTTATCAGAGTGTCTAAGTTTATGAAACACCCTGTAGCTGTGTTCATACTCGGTAATTCATAACACTGCATAAGAAATAATTGCATTAATGCACGTGCTAATGTTCCTAAGTGCATATGCTTACAACATTCTGTTTGCTTAAAATTGTTAATGTTACTTGGAATGCGTTATGAAATGCATAGTCGTAGTGTCATTAAGAAAAACTATGTTCATTCGAAGTTCACAGTTGCAGTATTTCGTAACTATTTGCTTTTATAATTCAAATGCTGAATAAACGTTCTAACTCGATGCAGTAATGAAGTTCAGCTTCTGTCATAATGCTTGCGTATATAATGGGAAATAACCCTCTCGGTTTTACTGCAATGCTATAATCATCTCCGCCTAAAGCTGGCCTCGCCATGTCGCTCTACTATGCCGTTCTGCGTTGAAATGCAGCTTGGAATAAAGTTCTCCAACTACTCGCAATGCTGTTTTAAAGACCCCGGCCTCCTATGCTTGTTTGCTGCGGATGTCCGACCGGCTCACTGACCTACTTGTCGTTCGCTGCTCGGAGAAGTTGAAACTGTCGCTTTCACTTTCCGTGACAGTTTCTGTTCGCTGCGCGACCTTGTACCATGCGCTAGGCGTGTGCTACTCAGCTCGACTCTCTTGCTTGGCTCACAGAGCTCCACTGACAGTGTCTGCACTGCCTCGACCCTTACCTGCCTGGTGCGGTCACGTGACGTCCTCCCCACCACCGTGGTCTTGCGTCACAAATATAATCTCGAACCCCCATCATCTCGGCTATTAAGTTATAAAATAACTTAAGGGTTATCTGACTTCCTTCAAATTATTACCTTATATAATGCATGCTATATCTCCTCTTCTAAGATGTTTAAATACCATGTTCCATATAGATCTTAATATAGCTTCATAATTCCATCCATAATTCCATCTGCTTACAGATGTCAGCGCCTTCTAAATCCTAGACCTTCTACGTCATCCTGACATTCCTCTTGACTCGATCTGAGCGCTATCTTTTCTTAACTCTTCCCAAAATCTCAACTACGGCTTAATGTCTGCTGGCGTAGCCGATAGCCTCAACTAGGTATCGGGTACAACGTTAAATTTAACTATGGGGCTCTTACTAACCACTTCCTGAATAATACCTTCATCATTTAGTTCATGTAATAATTCATTTCTTACATTTAGGTCATAGGGTTCCTGTATAATTTTATGGACAGGGCATGCTACAGACTGAGATTCTGACCTTACTTCGCAGCCTGGTTCGCGTTTAATGAACCGCTACAGCTGGCCGTAGTACTACTAACTACTGAACTGGTCTGGTTGTTCTGGGCTCTGTTGTCATTGTTTGGCTGTATATTACTACCACTAGGCTGTCCTCTTCTTTGACCCATATTCTGGTTGTAATTATTGTCATTATAATTTCTCCCTTGATTTCCCCTGAAATCATTGTTTCTCCCTTGATTTCCCCTGTAATCATTGTTCCTCCCTTGATTTCCCCTGAAATAATTGTTCCTCCCTTGATACTGATTACCATAGCCATTTCCTCTGTTCTGATTTAGCTGATTATTATTATTATTTCTATTTTGAGCGTTGGCTCTTTCACCACCGTTCCCTTGAACTTCTTGATGCCTGGCTTCATTAGGTCTGTTATTATTATTACCCTGGTTCCTATTGAAATTGTCCTCATAACCCCCTCTCCCGAGTGCATCAAATGTGCTTAACAAATTTTCTAGTTGTGATATTGTCTTTACATTCTGGATACAAGCAGCCTCCTTGATCCTATAGGGAAAGTGCCTAAGTAGCAACCTTACCACATCACTTTCCTCCTTCAAGCCATCCAGATATTTACACACTAATACCTGCCCTAAAAAGTATTCGGTCATGGTGGAGCTTCCTTTAGGGTTATATTTACCACACACTACTCCCTCACGATGCTGCGACTGAATAACCTCATTCCAGAACTTTTCACAGAATTTCATTTTAAAGTCATTAATATCAGTAAACTTGTCTCTGTAGACAGCAAACCAATTCCTCGTTTCCCCCACAAACACTTGTTCTAAAATTTCAACTACCTGGCACCACTCAATACTACCATTTTCCAACCTCTCCCCGAATTTATTTTCTATAGTGTTCATGAACTCCATTGGGCACCCCTGTCGATTGCTGAACTTACCCAGTTCTACCTCCCTGTGTGTGCTATTCACAAAAACTGGCCTATTCTGACTATTTTCTTGCCTGATCCTAGCTTTTAATTTTAACTCTAACTCTGCGATTTTCTCCTCAGCCTTCCTCTCAATACTGTTTACTGTTAATTTAATGTTTCCTTCTGATTCTTCTACTTTATCATATAGCTTTGCTTGTTTCTCCTCAATCTTGCTAACGCTCTCTCTATTACTCTCTCTTAAATCATTTACTTCTGCAACTATTTGTGAGTGGACTTTCTCAATTCTACCCCCCCAGCTGTTCCTTAACCTCTTTAGTAGCTACCTGAATTTTGTCAATTTCTCCCCCAATTGCTTTTTGACCTGCTGTGTTTCCAGTTGCACTAGATCTTTTAAATTTTCAGCCTGTGTACAGATTCTAATTTCCAACTCCTCCTGTACTTTTCCTAATTTTCTGTCTACATCTGCAATAATCTCTTTAGCCTTTTCTTCCATCACCCCCCTGATTTCACCTCTAATCAGTTCGAATTTGTCACTCATTTCCCTACTGTTTTGTTCTAATTTAGCATTTAAAGTTTCAGTACTCTCTCTATTTTCCTTACTGTTTTGTTCTAATCTGGCCTTTAAAGTTTCATTACTCTCTCTATTTTCCCTACTGTTTTGTTCTAATTTTGCATTATTCTGTTCTAATTTTGCATTTAAAGCTTCTGTACTTTCTTTATTTTCCCTACTGTTTTGTTCTAATCTTGCATTATTCTGTTCTAATTTTGCATTTAAAGCTTCTGTACTTTCTTTATTTTCCCTACTGTTTTGTTCTAATTTTGCATTATTCTGTTCTAATTTTGCATTATTCTGTTCTAATTTTGCATTTAAGGCATCACTACTAACTTTGTTCTGATACATGAACTCGAGAAGTAAAGTTTTTAATTCTGGTTGGCCGCCTACACTCCCTGTTTCAGTATCGGGATTTACCTCCGCTACCCCGGTACTACCATCACTCGACATACTGCTCGTATCATCACTCTCCAGTTGATGACCACTACGTAACCTCATCTGTCTTTCTTTCTCATCCCCCATAATGATATACACTGATAAAGACAAATAACCCCCAAAATACAGGCACAGAAATATATACCCTTCTCCTTCCACAAATGTTATTAGGTTTTCAGCCCCAAGTTGTCGGCGACAATTGTAGCAGGTTTCCTTAGGCTGGGATGACAAGTGAAACGGTATTTACTTTGCTCCACGTTGAGCGTACAAATGTAGCAGTATTGCTAGCCCCCCCTTTGCCTAAGCTATGTTGTTTTAATGGGCGCCAAGACCTCAATGCAATGTTGAAATCTAAATTTGTATTTAACAACGTCTAGCTCTGGCAGAACACCTTCAAGACTCTATTCATTCAGATCGTGGTATGATTTGATCATTAACCCAACAAACAATTGTATCAGGAGAAAGAATTGGTCTATATCTAATGCTACCTACTGAAAGCAAAGATTGCATTGTAAAAGAAATGAATTTATTATATAAAACAAGAATAGCAAAATTAATAATAATAATAATAAGTTTAAAATTTAAATAGGAGCGTTGTGATTTTAATATTACCGATAGAAAATTACGTGAAAACGGAGTCTGATAAATTATTGATTTTACTCTTATTCCCAAGCTATGAAGTTACTGAAATATGAAATATAAAACCAAGAGAAAGGAGAGATTGCGTATTTCTGCGTCATTCGCGCTTACCACTGGAAATTGCCGAAACATTTCCCTCGTACTGGATGATGATGTGAGCTTCCCACAGTCTCCTGGACGTCGACATCTTCGTCAATATTTGATGAGATTCTTGTAGATTAGATAATTCTATGGTCCGTACCTCGGACCCAAACACTCGTACAACCGCACTGGTTAAGTTTTACAAAAGTTAGTCCTCCAATCCACGGAACATCGGAGCGATTCCCGCGTACAACCGTACTCGTTAAATTCTATACAGATAGTCCTCGTTCCACGGAACACTGAACGATATATGCACCCGTCGCATCCCCACTCTTCATCCGACTTCTAGCTTACGTGGTCTCCACTGATTGGCTGCTCCCCACTACTTCTCCTTCTCAGGCTCATTACACACGGCGCACGAATGATGAAGACGATTTCCGTTCCAACCATTCGCCTTTCCTTGACGCTGCGACCCAGGATTGCGTCATGCTTCCCGACAAGATTAAGCGTGTACTTGAATTCCCAGTGAGTCACGTCTCTCGATATACCCTAACTGACGAAAACTCCGTAAAATTCCGCAATCACATAATTTTCTATGATATTGTCGTTCGTAATAATTTGCTTGATAGCGTTTTCTAAGACATAGAAAACCTATCTGAATGCTAATAATTTTTATAAAATGCTCCGAAAATACCTTAATAATAATTATAATAAATTAATAATAATAATAATAAATTAACATGAAAAATTCTCTTGGCTGAACAATTTGCCGCGTAAATAAATATAGAATGGCTTCCTTCTGACTTATGCCAGTTGCATAAAACCCCTCGAAAAACACGTTACAGTACTAGTGTGTGATTGTGTAATTGGGGCCAAAATTTGGCTAGGAGGTGGTTGTGGTATAATCTCAGCATTCGCTTGGAGTAGATGTGGTGAAGGAACCATGGAAATCCACTTCTATGATGGCTGAAATAGGGATCGAAACCACCTCTTCTCAGTTCTGCCTCTCGATTCAGAGTGAACACCGTTTCAGCTCGCAGACCAGAGGCAGAGCAGAGAATCAAACTTGTACCTTCGTGATGTCAGTCAAGAATGCTAATCACTACGCCAGGAGGAAGGCTTCTGGAATCTCGAAACCATAGTAGTTAAAGTAACGTTGTTCACATATTTAAAGCGATACGATTTTAAAACGTTGGTTCCAGGCTACAGCAGAAACCGGCAACCACGAGTACGAAAAGCTAGTTAGCAAAATTTTAAAATACGTTTTAGTCGGCCAACACGATCGTACCCTATCGTAGCATTCAAAGAACCAGACAAATACAAAAGTAAATTGTTCAGAAACTAATAAGAATACAAAAAAAAGCAGTATAGCATAATTTGTGCTGAATGAAAAAAAAACATGCTTTTAGACCTACTATTTTCTCACTAACAGCTTTACTTTGCACACAAAGGAAATATATTTTTATGAGGATAGCTGAGTAAACAAAAAAAAAAAAAAAAAAAAAAAAAAAACATGTTTGGACTAGTCTGTTTTTCCCCCCAAATCTTAGTTGAATTCAAAACTATTTTAATCTTCAAATATGATTATTTATTATGTAAATCATAACAAAGTACAAATCATTATTGAATGCCAAACATTCCAGGTAATTAATTATCTTGAAAGAGCATTGGACTTGTCTTATTTTTGTAGAATCCTTAAATCCTTAATATTTCACCCTCGTATATAACCCGACTTGTCTGATTTTTGGAGACAGCAATAATATCTATACGTAGAGATGGCCTTAAAGAGGAGGAAGATGTATTTATCTCACAAAGGCAATTTATGGACTTGTCTGTTTTTGGAATGCATCCTTCAATCTGAAAATAAAACATGAGATTAATAAATTCGCTTAAATTACTAGTGTTTAGGGAATACCACCAATTACAATTGGGTACACTCGTGTTGGTCAACTGAAAACCCATTTTGAAATTTTGTTTACTAAGGCAACACTGAAAACTGGCTTGAAGAGCTTGATGTTGTTATGGCCAAGATGTTCCTAGTCCGTGCGAAAGAAAACGAAACTGATTGTTAATTCTTCTTCTTTATGTGCCATCTCCTCTCAGGAGGTTGGCAACCATCATAGAGACTCTTGCTTTAGATGATGCAGCACGAAACAGCTCAATAATGGAACAATTGAACCAAGTTTTCAGATTATCGATCCAAGAAATGCGTCTTCTTCCTGGTCTTCTTTTGCCTTGTAACTTTCCTTGAATGACCAGCTGCAGCAGATGATATTTCTCTCCTCTCATCACATGACCCAGATACTGCAGTTCTCTAATTTTGACAGTATTTAATATATCCTTTCTCTTTCTCATCCGCCTCATCACCTCATCGTTGGTGACCTTATCTTTCCAACTCAGCCTCAGTATCCTTCCGTACGTCCATATCTCAAAAGCCTCCAATCTGTCCATTTCTCTTTTCTTTATGGTCCAGGTATCAACTCCATAGAACTAGGCGGAGAAGACATAACATCTCAGAAGTCTAATTTTTAGATGTAAATTAAGGCCTCTGCTACAGAACACTCTCCTCATTTTATTGAATGCATTTCTGGCTTGACCGATCTGGACTTTATCTCCTCAGTACAGTCAATGTAGCAGTTCACATTTGTTCCTAAATACATGTACTTTGTCACTTGCAGTACTGTCTCACCATTGATTATCAAGCTCTCTTGATATTGTGTTCGTGATACTACCATAAAAAGTGTCTTACTGACATTAAGTGTTAATCCCCATTGTTCACTTGCCTCCACGACTTTGTTAGTCAGTCGCTGTAAATCTTGTAGACTTTCTGCGAATAACAACGTGTCATCTGCAAATCTTAAAGACAGAAGGTCGTGAGTCGGACCAAAATTTCGAGTTTTTTAAGTCACATTTTGAAGATCGCTCCTTCCTGAACAAGAATAACTATAATTTATAGGTATTTCTATTTGAATTCACGAAGATATTAAGAATAATGTGAACCCTTGTTTCTGCCACACCCCCTTCTTAAACGTCACTGTCAACCATAGTCAATTCTAATTTCTTTACTAATTGTACGAGAATCTTGTGGGAAAGCGCATTTCAGAGGTTGGTACTAAGGCAACGTCTCGCCCGTCGGAAAAAGGACTGCGCAAGAGCGTAACCATAGATTCGTGAATGTTTCTGTTATGGTTTGATGTAAACATACTCTGAAAGGTTATATTTTTATCATTTTGAACGTGTTTCATAGATTGTGGAGTTTGAAAAGTGTAAGCATGCCCCGAATTAAGAAGTTCAATACAAACCAAAACCATCGAGGTAATAGATACACGAAAAATACAGCGAATGTTATTGCTAGCCCACCACAAGGCGTTAGGCCTAATTCTAATCCATCTCCTAAACCCTCAAAAAACAATGATTCGTGTGTTTCAAGTGCTTCACGGAGAAAGCTAAGTTATCTCTCAGAGGAAAATGAGGGAGGAATTGCTAAGGGTATTTCTGGTGGCAGTGTAATATTAGATTCAGATATTATATCTGATTTAGTTCAGAACAATGTCATGTGTAAGTACTGTGAAAATGTAAATTGTATGAAGTTAGTAGAAGATGTAAATAAGAGAAGAGGCCTACCAAGTAACATAGTTCTAGAATGCAGTGTTTGTAAAGCAAACCATTCATCTATGTCATCAGGTGTGAATAGAAACAGACTTTATAAGGTAAATATTAGATTTGCCTATGCAATGCGGTGTATCGGGAAGGGCAGGAAAGCAGGACATGATGGAACCTGCCACCTCCATCAAGCAAGTTTGTCAAATCAAACAATGCAATTTTGTACTCTTTAAAAGATGTGTATTTGGGTTGTATGGTAAATGCAGCTAAAGAAACCAAGCTACTGAATGACAATTGCAGTAATATCGTTGCTGCTTGTGATGGAAGCTGGCAAAAGCGAGGCCATACTTCTCTGAATTGTGTAGTAACTGTAACATCTGTAGATTCTGGCAAAATCTTGGATGTAGAATGCCTCACAAAATACTGTCATGGTTGTACTGTGACTGAGAAGGAGCATAAATGTCTGAAGAACTTTGTTGGGTCCAGTGGTAGTATGGAGGCTGCAGGTGCTGTGGCAATGTTCAAACGTTCTTGGTTGGACCGAGGTCTACGGTATGTTAAATACCTAGGTGATGGTGATTCAAAGGGGTTCACTAAAGTAAATGACTGTAAACCATATGAGGACAATATTGAAGTTTAAAAACTAGTGTGTGTAGGCCATGTCCAGAAGAGGCTAGGTACTAGGCTTAGGAAACTCAGGAAAGATTTGGGCAAACAGAAACTCCCTGATGGCAAGCCCATCAAGGGTCGAGGGAGGTTGAAAGATGCAGAAATTGATAAGCTCCAACGGTATTTTGGACTTGCTATAAGGAGAAATACAGGAAATCTCCTAGAAATGAAAAAGGCCATAAAAGCAACATTTTATCACAAAATGTCAACAGATGAAGAACCAAGACATGAGCTGTGCCCTGAAGGGGTGGATTCATGGTGTGGCTTTCAGAAGCGGAAGGCAGGGGGTCCTGAATACCACCACAAGAACTCACTTCCAATGGCTATTCTAAATGCCATTAAACCTGTGTATAAGGGATTGTGTAATGACACTCTACTGTCTAAGTGCTTGCATGGTGGCACACAGAATGTCAATGAAAGTTTTAATCACTGTATCTGGCAACGTATTCCAAAAACTGAATTTGTAGGTTTTAGAACCCTCCAGATAGGTGTGATGGATGCAGTGATATGTTTCAATGATGGCATGATGTCAAGAAAATTTGTTTTAGAAGAAATGGGGATTAATCCTGGGACTAACATGTTGAACGCGTTGAAAAAAATTGACATTGACCGTGTGAAAAATGGCGAAAAATCGAATGCAGAATCCACTAAAGAGGCTAGAATTGAAAAAAGAAACAGAAAAAGGAAGAGAGACGATGATGATAGCCAGCAGCAAGAAGAATATGGTCCTGGAATGTTCTAAGACATGGGTGAGAGAAACAAAAACTTTAATTTAAGTTCCCCAAAAAGTCTTTTTTTCCCACATTTAGGTACACATAGCTCCTAAACTATTTTAGCTACAGATATGAAATTTTGCACACTCATTTGTGACTATACTGTGATACTGAAACTCTAGAATTTTTTGATGTATCTTTTAAATTGTGGTATTTATAAAACATAATATGTTGCTAAAAAGTATATATTTTGTAATCAAAATTTCAATTTATCACTGAATGATTTAATATTTATCAAACATCAAAATTCTAGAGTTTCATATAGCTAGGAATATATTTAAAACATGGAAAAAATTTGGAATCAGTGGTATGAATACTTCAGCAGAAACGTGTACCAACATAATGACATGTTTCAATAACATTTTGAAAAATTATATAATTAAAAAAAATGCTAAAAGAAAACGAGAAGTCTAATTCCAATAAATTTAAATTCATTGGAGCCATCAGGGCTTGGACTAAACATGGTAAAAGTTTTGCAGTTGTACCTGCAAAATTATGGCAGAAACGGCAAGAAATGTTATGGTAAGTTTTTGCATTATTTCATGGTGCTCTCACGACCTTCTGTCCTTAAGTTGTTTATTATTTTTCCATTAACTTTAATTCCTGCTGTTTCTTCCTCTAAAGCTGCTTGTAATATTTCTTCTGAGTATTTATTAAACAACATAGGAGACAAGACACAACCTTGTCTAACACCGCGTTTTATTTCCACCTCTTCAGATAGCAACCTACCTTCCTTTATGACCGCAGTGTGTTTGTAATAAATATTGCTGATGATTCTAATGTCCTTCACATCGAAGTTCTTCTTCTGGAGCATTTGGATGAGGCAATCATGAAGAACTTTGTCGAAAGCTTTATTATAATCCAAAAATCAGACATACATCAATTTATTGACATCTAAACATCTCTGGGCCAGCACATTGAAGGTAAAAAGAGCTTCTCTTCTTCCTCGTGCATCTCTGATACCAAATTGTGTTTCACTGATATCCTATTCCAAAATTTTGAAGATCCTTCGATGGATAATTTTTAGGAATATTTTTAGAGTATGACTCATGAGACTGATTGTTCTATGATCACTGCAATGACGGGCATTTGCCTTTTTCGGCAATGTTAACAAATATAGACTGTAGCCATTCATGAGGAATGACTCCTGTGTTGTAGATTGAATTATACAAGTCTACTAGGACATCTAAATGTTCTTCATTAATGAGTTTCAGTATGTCAGCTGTTATGAAATGAGGACCAGGGGCTTTATTATTTTTTAACAACTTTATAGCATGTAGTTTGTTATATCTGGTCCATTTTCGACATCTACAGTATATCCTCAGTAGCATAAGGTTCTTTCCTATCATCTTCAAACAGTTCTTCTATGTATTCCTTCCATCTCTCAAGTTATTCTTTATTGCCAATAATGATGTCACCATTTTTGCCAAGCAATATACTCCCTTTCCGTATCTTATTGATACCAGTTAGTTCTTTGACTTTCTTATGGATATTGAAATTGTCAGTTTTTGAAATTAAGTCTTCACTCTCTGTGCATCTTTCTGTGTACCATATCTCCTTTGCTAACTGTATCTTCCTTCTTATTTCTGCATGTGTACTCCTGTCAAGATCTTCATCTCGGTTTTTACAGAGTCTCCTATTTCCCATCAATTGTATTATTTCATCAGTCACCCAAGTCTTTTTATGCACTATTTTACAATCTTTCAGGATCTCTTGACTTGTATGCTGGAGTAGTCTCTTGAAGGATTTCCATTTGTCATTAACATCACTGAATAATTTTTTCTTTACTTTACAGAGCTCTTCATTGATTCGTTCTGTAATTTGTTCTCTCACAATAGGAACTTGAAGTTGTGAGATGCATAGCATATCCTTATTTTGTTTTGGTAATATTTTCTTAAGCTTTATTTCGAATCTAGCCACAAGTGGATTGTGGTCTGATGCCACATCTGCTCCCCGGATAAGTTTTCACTGCCTTGATGGCATTCCTATAGCGTTTATTGATTAGTATGTAATCAATTTGATTCCGGATAATGTTGTTAACGTTATCTCCAGGTGCTTTCCAGGTGTACAATCTTCTTTCTGGTAGCTTATAGAAAGTGTTTGTAACAACTACCTCATTGTCCTCAAAATACTGTGTCAGGATTCCTCCTCGTTCATTTCATGAACCAAGACCAAGATCTCCTATTAAGTCACCTTCACGTCCCTTGCCAACTTTTGCGTTGAAATCGCCCATGATGATTGTGATGTCTCTAGATTTTATGGTACTCAATACTTGTTCAATTTCTTTATAGAACTGCTGCAACTCTGCTTCACTCTTGTCAGCAGTTGGAGAATAGACTTGTATAATGTTAACTTTTGTTCTTTTTGTTTGTAGTTGTAAAGCGATTACCCTTTCTGAGATTGGAAAAAGCTTGCCACACACTGACTCGTGATTTTTTCAACAATAATAGCAACTCAATTCCAGTGATAATTATCATCATTACCAGAGTAATATATCTTCATTTTGTTGCTATGCATTTCACCTGAGCTAATTAATTGTTAATTAATAAGATTCATTCCTTATCGGAACATGACTGATGGTAAACGATACACCACTGTATTTTGCTGATAGACACCGAGTTTGAAAGAATAAAATCATACGATTTCAGCGTCTCTGAAGCAAATTATTGGAGAATAAGGGATGAATCTGAGATGAATGGGAAGACTCTGTCTGCTTGAACAAGTTGATATCTCCCTCCTGCAGCGCAGCGGCTTATTCCAGGAGAGTGGTCACGATCTGTTAACAGGCCTTGTCTAGCCCATATTAATATGATTTGCATTTCTACAGCCTCAGTGAAAGTAATGCAGCTTTATCTACCAGAGAGCAAATATATCTTTCATGACTGAAGTAAATTTACTGTGTAATAATACTTGGCCGATAGAAATGACTTCGTCATCGACATTAGGTAAAAAAAAAAGATTGTTCCTTAAAGAAGACATACTGTACTTTCTTTGAAATTCAGAAGTTTTATGTTCTATTCTTACTGTGCAATAAAATTCACTAATATTAGGGCAGTTAAATTTCAGAGACATATACCATTAATACGCTGCGAAAAGTAATGCGCATCTTATGTTCATATTGGTGCACGAGATTTTTCTTGTGCCAAATCTCATATACGAACTTACTGTATTCCCAATTTTAACTCCATTTTAATATTCGAGATGGCAGTTATTTTTAATATTAAATATAACAGTATTGCTTCATAAAGAAGTAATATCACTTATTTGCAACTCCTCGCTTGCTTGGAAAGCTTTCAGAGCTATCCAATTTAATATTTAATATCATGCTTGACTGTCAGTTTTATCCCTATACATAGAAGGCATTCAATTAAACTCCTACGTATTTCTAAATTCTGAGTTTTAGCCTATTTTCATTTTATGAAAAAAAATAGGCTTATGAGATCACCTTTTGTCCGTGTGTGTGTGTGTGTGTGTGTGTGTGTGAGGTGTGTGTGTGTGTGTCCCCTAATAAATTCTAAACGGCTGGAGGGATTACAATGAAACTCGGTAAGATCATAGCACCATTCTGGCCGACACCGACCGTGCCCTTCAAATTTTATTGTGTCTCACCAATCCAACATGGCGGTTGTGCGAAATATTTCACCTGCATTCAGTATCTCCGAAACTATCACGGATATCGCCCTGAAATTGTTTACGGTGATAAAGGGCACTACTAGAAGTTCACCTATGAGACTTTGAAAAACCTGCAGACTACAAAACCAACATGGCGGCCAAGCGAAGTTGAGACTTTTAAATAGACTTTTCTCACGATTTAAGTATCCAAACGTAATGAAACGTGGTACAACAAATGTTTATACACATTGTAATGCACTGGAGTCTAATTTAGTACAATTGTTTACATAACCTCAAAATGGCGGCTGTACGAAATATTTCACTGACATTCTATATCTCCGAAACTATTACAGATATCACCCTGAAATTTTGTATGGTGATAAAGGGTACTGATATAAATTTATCTATGTAACTTTCATAAACCTGTAGGGAACAAAACGAACATGGTGGCCAAGCGAAGGTGAAACATTTTAATATACTTTTCACGTGATGTAACTCTCTGAGAGCAGTGAAATGTGGTACAGTAAAAGATTATACATATTGTAATTCACTGGCATCTTATTTAGTTCAATTGTTAACATAACCTCGAGATGGCAGCTGTGCGAAATTTTAAAATTAAGTTTTTATTTCTTGTGTCGTAATCATGCGTTCGAAGTGAAAGTTTGAATAATGAACCTAGGCATAAATTGTCCTTGAATGGTAGATAACTCTCTGGTCTATACATATAATAATCCAAAATGGCGAGCATCCGACATATTTAGACGGTTCTCAATATCTATGAATCTTTTACAGCAATCAAACTGAATTTTTCTATGTTCATAGAGGCTATGAACATATATTCACCTATAGCACTTTCAGTAACCTGGTGAGCACAAATCCAACATGGCTGCGACGCGAATTATAAATATTTAAATGGACGTTTCTCGGGAATTAACTATCCGAGTGCAGTGAAACGTTGCACGTTAAATGCTTATACAAATGTTAATCAACTGGCATCTAATTTATTTCAATTGTTTGCATAATCACAAGACGGCAAATGTGCGAAATTTTAAAATCTCGTTTTTACTTCTTGTGTCCAAATCATGCGATTGAAGTTTGAATACCACACGTACACCATAATCTTAATGTAATAGTACAAAAATAAAAATCCAACCTGGCGACCATCTGAAATATTTAGACGGTTCTCAATATCTACGAATCTATCTCAGCCTTCAAACTGAAATTTTGTATGTTGATAGAGGCAATTAACATGAGTAGGATATATGAAAATAGGCTGTATAGTTATTCACGGAACTACTTGTTATGATTGGAAGACATTAGTTTCAATATTTTATGTATGAACGATTGTGGTTTTGGGTAATATTCAAACCGATAATAGCACAATGAGATCCTTATATATTACATTCATCTTCCGAAGTTTCTTCGTAATCCCCTTTACTATTCTATGGCATTGGTCGTAATATTTTATGTATTAAATATGGCGGTTCAGCGTATTATTTACTCAATTATTTTTGCAATTTGTGTAACTGTGGCATCATACACCAGTCATAATTCACCACGTTTCGTTGTAATTGCTCGATTTCATTCTGATTTATTGATCACAATGCCTTAATTCTACGCATGGCTGCCATATTGATTGTACGATATCTATACAATTGTGCCCTCAGAAGAATCAATCGCATATACTGTTACTAGTTGCAAGTCAAGTTTCGAAATACTAGGTTTATTAGATGGTGAATAATCAGATTTAATATTTTGTTATTCAAGATGGCAGATGCGGGTAATACTCAGGTGTGATAGTCTCGTCATTCGTGGACCATTCCGTGGCAAAGTGACTGGCATTCATGGTTACCACCGAAGAAGTCCAGGTTTGATTACATGTTTTGCCAAGGAATTTAATTTAGGTCTGAGGCCTGGAACGGGGTTCACTCAACCACGTAAGGCAGAACTGAGTAAAGGTGGCTTTGATCACTACCTCAGCAAATTCCAAGATGGTTGAAGTGAGAACATAACCCACCTCTTCTCAGTTTTGTTTCACGAACCTGAGTGTGCGCCGTTCCAGCCCTCAAATCAGAATTTAAAAAATCCTTGGCTGAGCCGGGAATCAAACCCTGAGCTCCCGAGCGACAGACAAGAATGCTAGGGAGTACTCGACAAAAGAAAAACAAGATGTTCAGTTATTTATTTATTTATTTATTTATTTATTTATTTATTTACCGTATGGCTTTTAGTGCCGGGAGTGTCCGAGGACATGTTCGGCTCACCTGAGTCTGTAGCTGCTTTCAGCGGACAGCCTAAAGGGTGAGCTACAAGTTCCGTTCAATTTCAAGTAGTTCCAACTTTCGCCACCAGATATCAATGATACCTAGTGGTGAACGTTGGAACTTAGATAGAGCGTTCTGACGAAATCTAAACTAACAATTTTGCTTTACACAAGTTTAGTCTGTGAAAGGATCTTTTACATGCCATAAATCTATGACATGGGACCGCCGGCTTCACTTCCCCTCAAGGGAAGGCATACTGAAGGGTTTTTAACGCTCTTAAAAATCCGACGACATCGGCCGGGTTTGAACCCGCTATCTTGGGCATAGCAGTTCAGCATGCTACCGACTATGCCACCGAAGCCACTAGATGTTCAGTAAAGAATATATAGCCTACTTTCTCCTAAATGTGTGGGTATTGTTATAAATCTTTGTCCTTTTCAAGGAGTATAATTGAATGTTGGTTGTAGTAGCTTGTTGAAATACAACGTGCTATACGGATATTAAACATGAATATGAGGTGCCCTTTGCTAGTGCTACCTCTGTAAAATTTCATTCAATTCGGTTTGACCGTGTTTAAATTGATGTGGGGATTGGATTTGCACACATACATGGCCGATATCTGCAAACTGTGACCTTGTAGTTCAGTCAAAAGATGCTTCCCACAGAAAGGTATGTTGTTGCAAAATTTGGTACAGATCAAATGATTAGGTTGGTCGTAATTTGATATAATCTTTTAACATTTGGGTGGCCACCATTCCGTTTCCTTCAAGATGGCGGCAATATAAAACATGACACTGAGGTGCCCTTTGCTAGTGCTACCTCTGTACCAAATTTCGTTCAATTCGGTTTTACTGTGTTTGAATTGATAGGGGGAATCAATTTGCACACATACATGGCCGCCATCCGCAAGGTGTTGGGCTGACGACCTTGTTGTTTGATCAAGAGTTTCTTCATACATAAAGATATTACGTTGCAAAATTTGGAAGAGATCAGAAGATTAGGTTGGTCGTAATTTGATTTAAGCTTTTTACATTTGGGTAGCCGCCTTTACGTTTTCGTCAAGATGGCGGCGATATAAAACTTGACACTGAGGTGTCTTTTGCTAATGCTACCTCTGTACCAAATTTCTTTCTATTCGGTTTCACCGTGTTTGAAAAGATAGGGGGAATCGATTTGCACACATACATGGCCACCATCTGCAATTTATTGGGCTAATGACCTTGTAGTTTGGCCAGAAGATCCTTTATACATAAAGGTTTAATAATAAAAATAATAATAATAAAAAAAAATGGTAGAGATCAGATGATTAGGTTGGTCGTAATTTGATTTATGCTTTCAACATTTGGGTGTCCGCCAGAACGTTTCCGTAAAGATGGCGTCGATATAAAACATGACACTGAGGTTTCATTTGCTAGTGCTACCTCTGTACCAAATTTCGTTCAATTCGGTTTCACCGTGTTTGAGAAGATAGAGGGAATTTATTTGCAAACATACATGTCCGCCATCCGCAAATTATTGGGCTAATGACCTTGTAGTTTGGTCAAAAGGTACTTTATACACAAAGGTATAGTATTGAAAAATTTGATAGATATCAGATAATTAGGTAATTGGTGGTAATTTGATTCAAGCCTTTAACATTTGCTTGGCCGCCATTACGTTTTCGTCAAGATGGCGGCGATATAATACATGACACTGAAGTGCCCTTTGCTAGTGGTACCTCTGTACCAAATTTCGTTCAATTAGGTTTTACCGTGTTTGAATTGATAGGGGGAATCGATTTGCACACATACATGGCCGCCATCTGCACTCTATTGGGCTGATACCTTGTTGTTTAGTCAAAAGACGTTCGCCGTTGCAATATTTGGTAGAGATCGGATGATTAGGTTAGTCGTAATTTGATTTAAGCTTTTGAACTTTGGGTGGCCGCCAATACGTTTTCGTCAAGATGGTGGCAATATAAAACATGACACTGAGGAGCGCTTTGCTAGTGCCACCTCTGTACCAAATTTTGTTCAATTCGATTTCATCGTATTTTAGTAGATAGGTGGAATCGATTTGCACACATACATGGCCACCATCCGCAAAGTGATGGCCTGATGACCTTGTAGTTTGGTCAAGAGATTCTTTATACATAAATATATAATGTTGCAACATTTGGTAGAGATCAGATGGTTAGGTTGGACGTAATTTGATTTAAGCTTTGAACATTTGGGTGACTGCTATTACGTTTCCGTCAAGATGGCGATGATATAAAACATGACACTGAGGTGCCCTTTGCTAGTTCTACCACTGTACTGTGCCCGTTTAGACCGGAGTCCGCACGACCACATATGCATTTTACCAATAATCAGTCAGCACGAGAATCAAAATATCCCGGAGCGCCAGATGGGTTAAAGCAAATCGCAAAAACGACATCAAATTTATAAAAATGCTTTGCTGATTTTTGGCTCAATGCAACAATAAGGATAGAAGGAGATTTAATTGGGTGAAACACATCTGGTAAAATTATCTCAGTTTATTTAAAGTTAAAATCTGACTGCAAGAATAATGCTCAAAGCAGCATCATCCACGTGTGGCGATCCACACTCTTATTTACACACAATATACAGAAATCTTCCAAACACATCTGACAATCTTTTTGAAAACACAAGTCCGATTGTTAGTCCTGTGGACTGTGTTCCAAAATTATTAACATTTTATTCCAGTGCAAAATGAATTGTCCATACTGGAAATAACGTATATCACTGTTTGACTATTTACATGATATTAACACTCGTAGAATAAATGTTTATAGAATTTCTTAAACTTTCATTTGTTTTCCAGTTTTCCAAAATATATCGTTGAAACTATTATTATCATCGTAGCAACACAAATTATTAACACATATTAACAACATCTGAAAAGAATTTGACCATTGAGCATAGCATCGAAGAACTGTGCGAAGCACAACACAATTAATTGTTCTTCTGACATTAAACATTTCGAGAAGTGACTCGATTATGAACTTCAAGTTCCAAACAAAATATATGATTTCTGAATCATTAACTTGATCAATAAATGGTTGAACCATTCAACTATTAGATTTTCCACTTGGGAACAATATTATAAAAATATTTATATTTATGGCCATTTCTAGCAACTTTCACAACTTGCAATTCTTCGACAGAATGCGGAAATTAGAATTGTAGTCTTATAATGAATTCATTTAGTTCATGGCACTAGGATTGAAAATATCCTTCAAATTATTCGTGGTTAAAGAATTATTTTAAATTGGCAGTGGCCCATTCTACAATTTGTGTAAGAACACAATATTATAACAACAACAACAACGGCAAAGGTCTTCCTCTGAAGAAGAATAAACTACTATCATGACAAATCCGGGTTCTAGCAAAATCAAAGTCTTAAATGGAATTCGTAAACGAGGTTGAAATAAGAACTGATGGTTTCAAAGAAATAACCTTCGGGTTATTCATACGACGAAATGTGTGGCTCCAATACTCCTACTATAAACCTGAGCCATCGAACCTGCTATTTGATTGATGCTCGAAAAAACCTTCATTCCTGCGACTTAAACCTGCGCACCTGGGAATGGCATTACAACTACTCCACACACATAAATTATCTTCCCAAAATTTATACAATAAATCAAGCCTCTGCTTGTTATCA
Organism: Meconema thalassinum; assembly: GCA_946902985.2. Lineage (NCBI taxonomy): Eukaryota > Metazoa > Arthropoda > Insecta > Orthoptera > Tettigoniidae > Meconema > Meconema thalassinum. The sequence continues at coordinate 1,238,734,196 of OX336388.2, read as the reverse complement.
ACACTGGAAGATTAATAAACTTACAAGTTTATTTTATTTTACCATTCAGTTCAACCCGTGAATTTACCATACTCATGAAAAGCTTCATTTCACTTTCGAAGTGTATTTACGTCATGATTTTATATAAATACAACAATATCCTATTTGATACAAATATCAATTGCTTCCCGTTTCATGCCTCTCCGTGTTATATGAAACATATACTTTGCTCATAGCAAATATCAACTGTTCAACCAGAACTGAAATGTCGGTTGAATGTGGGCATGCGCTAACCACTCTCCTTCGTAAAATCTCCTGTTCCATACTAGAAATGTTTCAACTACTTCATAGGCTCTTTCTCAATACATATGATTATTATAAAATATAATATCCAAGAATTATTTAGAAAAATAATAAAATTATTATTATTATTATTAGTGGATTATTATTATTATTATTATTATTATTTCAAATATGTTTAATTATCATCTCATTATGTGAGAATCCACATGTTCGAACCTTCGAATATGGAAAAAATATCCATTCCTCAACAAAAATAAATTTAACTTTTACAGTTACATCGGCTGATTACCGTGATTTCCCAAAAATATGAAAAATTCAAATAAATGCTCAAAATGCTCGGTCATCGATCCTAAACTGTTCTGAGTGCTGAAAATGCTCAGAATAAATCTAACAAGTCTTGCGTAAATCATTACAAGCTTTAAATACGACGAAAAAAAATGTGTTGGTCATCTGCAGAAAAATAGTTTGTTCCAATTAGCTAGGCATAAAATAATTCAAATGTGGCTTACATTTCTTGATGTTCTTGAAGTGTAGTAAACCTGGTCTATACCAGATTTATCCGTAAACATGCCCTAGAGGACAAGCACGTATAATCCTTGTATCGGCCGCCATTGTAGACCCACAAATCGTCTAGTCAGACATAGTGGTAGTATTCTTCGACGTTTTAAATGACTGTGGTTCCATTTTAATATGGGCTTCTAACAAAGCCATAACAGTTTGTTTGAAAAGGGTCAGATCTAAGCGATCTCTTCTTAAATGTGTCAGTTGTAACTTAACTCACTGTAATCTCATCAGTACAAGAAAAACGTTGACAGTCTAAGCAGTTAACGGCTGTTCTGAAGATCGTTCCCTGGGCATGGTTTATTAAAATCACCATCTGCCATGCGCTAGACAACCTGCAGTTTCCCTTGCGTAGACTAATGAACACCACCGTTATAGACTATTCTTCAATGTACTGACGGATCGAAGTGGTTAAATAGTTACAAAATATGAAAACTGACTTCAAATGGATTTAAACATCCAAGTATTAATTTACTATTGGACTATGACAAATATACTATTTTCTAGACAGAGTCTAGCATATGTCCTTTAGGAAATATAAATATTTCCACCAATGTCTGTAGAAAAACAATCACCTCAGTGATTCTCCTCACCAGAAACTTACTAAGTTCCAACTCGTTTGCGCAGCACTTCTCGTGACTATCACGATTTGAAAAGTACTTCTTCGTAGAGGCGGCAACCATGTGCCTTGGCTCAGCGTAGACGCAACTTGTTCGCCAAGTGCTTGTGATGAAGTGAGCTAACTAAGCCTGCTCCAGCTTGCTTTTATACAAAAACGGTCAGGGTCACGCGTCATCGCCTGATATCTAGAAATCCTCATATCTCTTGAATCCCTGGTCCGATTTACTTGATACTAATTGCATTCTCTTTTATTTGGCCGTGCCAGTAATCTGATCCCAGTCTCAAGTCTCTGCTCCATAGTTAACTATTTAATCAATAAATAGTCTCCACCTCTGCTATGACTCGTTACGTCATTTACCATCCAACTATCGGTAATTTTCTTCGAAAGGCTTCGAGAAGCAATGTAGCGCGATATTCAAATATCTGAACTTTCAAAAGCTGCTACAGCCTTTCCCTTGATATCTAGGTGTCTGAAACTTGGAATAACCATTCCTAGGTTTGGGCACATCCACCCCACACCTAGCAAAAAATAAAAATTGAAAAAAATTTTATTTTTCCTATCTACACATTAAATTATCTGGTTCTTGAATAATAGATCTTCAAATTCGAAGCATTGTAAGTTCCAACGATGTTACCAGTTCGTGTATTAGCTACTTCATAGCTTCCATTATTGTTTACTTCCACAATATTCAAAATCCTTAATTTTACCATTCCCCCGGGATTGTTGTGTTCCCGATGGACCTGGATCATTGGGCCTCTGCTCCACAAATTGTAAGGTATCTTGGTGTCTTGCTTCCAAATTTTTCCTCGTTTCCTTGTTAAACTCTTCATTGGACTGACGAGTATCTACATTCCCTCTGTTATTATAGTTTCTACCATAGGATCTTCTTTCCTGGTACCTTCCTTGAGTATCACGTGGTCTTCTCCATCGAGTGTTGTATCGATTACCACCATCCGGTCTTGCATATGGTTTGTAACTGTATCTGTTACGGTATTGGTTCCAACCTCTCGTATTGGAATCTTCCCTCGGCGATTTCTCTTCTCGCTCCTCTCGAATCTCTCGAGGTGTCTGAGAATAACTGTCAGCCATAACAGCATACACAGCGTTATTACTCTTTACTCCCTTCTGATGAAAGAATTGAGCGTTTGTATGATCCAGCTTCTGCAATACTTCATCAAACTGTTCCATATTGTAGATATCAGCAGCGATCAAAGTCCTCTGGACGTCTGCTGGAAATTGTCGTATCAAAGCAGTAATCAACTCGTTATCTGGCATTGGCGGATCTAAATGTTGGAGTTTAGACAGCTGTCCAGAAAAGTATGTAGAGTATCGAGTAGGTTGTGACGTCGAGAATCTCTTCGAATACAACTCTGCTCTAACTTGCTGTTGGGTTTCAGGGGACCAAAACTTCTTCAATAGCCCACGAGAAAACTCCTCAAAAGTATTTAGAGTGGATCTAAATGCTCTAAACCACAAAAGTGCGGGACCTTCCAAGAACTTCCCTATTACCCTGATCTGTCTTTCTTTAGGGATCTTAGAATCTTTCAGGTAATCACCTGCTTCTCTCAGAAATTCCACGGGTGTTACAGAATCTCGCCCTGAAAATTTAGAAGGCTTGTCTTCTATATTCTTAAATACAGTTATGGGGTTGGATTGAAATACTGTCCTAACCTCATCCTGTCTTTCAGTCTCTCTAGCTCCTCCTAGATTTATCTGTATCTGTTCCTTTCCTTTTACATTCGGCATTTTCAAAAGATGATCAGACTGTTTCTCATCCTTTATTTGAGTTTTCATAGCCTCAAGTTCCTTCTGGTTTTCTTCTGCCATCTTCTTGATTGCTTCAGTCTCTTTACTATTTTCTTTAACATCAATGGATATCTGGTTCATAACAGCCTCATGACTTTTCAATGACCCTGTCATATCTGATATGTCCTTCTGAGTTGCTTGAATATCCTTGGCAATTACTTCAATGTGGGATGACAAAGATTCCCTAATCTCCTTGATTCCCTCTTGATTCTCCAGCTTGAGTGTGTCTTTAATTTCATTGACAACTGTGGTTTTAATCTCAGTTTGCAATTCATGAATCACTCCTTCTCTTATTTCTCCCATGACAAGTTCCTTGAATTGTTCCGTTAAACGCTGAACAACTAGAATTCCCATCTCGTTACTCTCCTTCTTCACTCTGACTTCCAGGTTGACCATGTCTTCACCAACTTTCCTAAGACCATGTTCTATCCTATCAGCTAAGCTTTGGGATCGAAGATCGGCATCGCGAAATTTATCGTCCATTAAACTAGCGTTAGTAGCTAATGAAGTTTCGAGCTCATGTGTTTTATCGCATAATTTATTCATTTTACTTTCAAGTGTCATTTTCAAAATTTCAGAATTCTCTTTAAATTTACTTTCCATTGAATTAAATTTACTGTTTAAATTTTCCTTCAAGTTATCTTTTAACCTGCTTTCTAACAAATCGGAATTTTCTTTGAGTTTATCAGAATTTTCTTTAAGTTTACTTTCCAAAGACTCAGAATTTTCTTTAAGTTTATTTTCTAAAGAATCAGAATTTTCTTTAAGTTTATCATTCAAATTTTCTTTAAGTTTATTCTCTAAAGAATCAGAATTTTCTTTAAGTTTATCATCTAAACTTTCTTTCAAATTATCAGAATTTTCTTTAAGTTTACTTTCTAAAGAATCAGAATTTTCTTTAAGTTTCTTTTCTAAAGCCTCTGTATTTTCTTTCATAATAGCGGCTACACGCCGTCCAGCCTCTTTCGAACTCTCCTCCAAACTCCTCATCATCCTCATCATTTCTTCCATAATTTCAATTAATATTCAAAACTTAGGGGTATACAACAGTGGCAAACACAAGCTTATAACTAGAACAAGAAATATGAATAGCTAATTGGAACACTATAATAAAATGAGATTTGTCCTAATATCGAAGTGATGGAAAAACAAAATTCTCTACTTTTACGAATTACATTTACCACAATATCACAAGAAAAATATGCAAGTTCTCAAATATCCTCCACCTGGATTCTAATAATGTGTATCTCCAGTCATCGAACGTTTACTACTGAATTTACTTGACGCCCTAATGGTTAAGCCATTATCAAAAATAATCAAACCCATTCTAATTATTAACCAGTTAAATTTTTAATTTTCCCCACTAATTGGGTTTCCTACTAATTTATTCATCCAAACCAGACATCTCTCAACTCCCAAAATATTTCTATAAAAATTATCACAATTTCAAATCGGCATGCGATTGACCATGTCTAAATCGGGAACCACGTTCGAAGCCATTTCTCTCTCTATCTTATTTTATGTGCCCGTTTAGACCGGAGTCCGCACGACCACATATGCATTTTACCAATAATCAGTCAGCACGAGAAACAAAATATCCCGGAGCGCCAGATGGGTTAAAGCAAATCGCAAAAACGACATCAAATTTATAAAAATGCTTTGCTGATTTTTGGCTCAATGCAACAATAAGGATAGAAGGAGATTTAATTGGGTGAAACACATCTGGTAAAATTATCTCAGTTTATTTAAAGTTAAAATCTGACTGCAAGAATAATGCTCAAAGCAGCATCATCCACGTGTGGCGATCCACACTCTTATTTACACACAATATACAGAAATCTTCCAAACACATCTGACAATCTTTTTGAAAACACAAGTCCGATTGTTAGTCCTGTGGACTGTGTTCCAAAATTATTAACATTTTATTCCAGTGCAAAATGAATTGTCCATACTGGAAATAACGTATATCACTGTTTGACTATTTACATGATATTAACACTCGTAGAATAAATGTTTATAGAATTTCTTAAACTTTCATTTGTTTTCCAGTTTTCCAAAATATATCGTTGAAACTATTATTATCATCGTAGCAACACAAATTATTAACACATATTAACAACATCTGAAAAGAATTTGACCATTGAGCATAGCATCGAAGAACTGTGCGAAGCACAACAACAATTAATTGTTCTTCTGACATTAAACATTTCGAGAAGTGACTCGATTATGAACTTCAAGTTCCAAACAAAATATATGATTTCTGAATCATTAACTTGATCAATAAATGGTTGAACCATTCAACTATTAGATTTTCCACTTGGGAACAATATTATAAAAATATTTATATTTATGGCCATTTCTAGCAACTTTCACAACTTGCAATTCTTCGACAGAATGCGGAAATTAGAATTGTAGTCTTATAATGAATTCATTTAGTTCATGGCACTAGGATTGAAAATATCCTTCAAATTATTCGTGGTTAAAGAATTATTTTAAATTGGCAGTGGCCCATTCTACAATTTGTGTAAGAACACAATATTATAACAACAACAACAACGGCAAAGGTCTTCCTCTGAAGAAGAATAAACTACTATCATGACAAATCCGGGTTCTAGCAAAATCAAAGTCTTAAATGGAATTCGTAAACGAGGTTGAAATAAGAACTGATGGTTTCAAAGAAATAACCTTCGGGTTATTCATACGACGAAATGTGTGGCTCCAATACTCCTACTATAAACCTGAGCCATCGAACCTGCTATTTGATTGATGCTCGAAAAAACCTTCATTCCTGCGACTTAAACCTGCGCACCTGGGAATGGCATTACAACTACTCCACACACATAAATTATCTTCCCAAAATTTATACAATAAATCAAGCCTCTGCTTGTTATCAACACTGGAAGATTAATAAACTTACAAGTTTATTTTATTTTACCATTCAGTTCAACCCGTGAATTTACCATACTCATGAAAAGCTTCATTTCACTTTCGAAGTGTATTTACGTCATGATTTTATATAAATACAACAATATCCTATTTGATACAAATATCAATTGCTTCCCGTTTCATGCCTCTCCGTGTTATCTGAAACATATACTTTACTCATAGCAAATATCAACTGTTCAACCAGAACTGAAATGTCGGTTGAATGTGGGCATGCGCTAACCACTCTCCTTCGTAAAATCTCCTGTTCCATACTAGAAATGTTTCAACTACTTCATAGGCTCTTTCTCAATACATATGATTATTATAAAATATAATATCCAAGAATTATTTAGAAAAATAATAAAATTATTATAATTATTATTAGTGGATTATTATTATTATTATTATTATTTCAAATATGTTTAATTATCATCTCATTATGTGAGAATCCACATGTTCGAACCTTCGAATATGGAAAAAATATCCATTCCTCAACAAAAATAAATTTAACTTTTACAGTTACATCGGCTGATTACCGTGATTTCCCAAAAATATGAAAAATTCAAATAAATGCTCAAAATGCTCGGTCATCGATCCTAAACTGTTCTGAGTGCTGAAAATGCTCAGAATAAATCTAACAAGTCTTGCGTAAATCATTACAAGCTTTAAATACGACGAAAAAAAATGTGTTGGTCATCTGCAGAAAAATAGTTTGTTCCAATTAGCTAGGCATAAAATAATTCAAATGTGGCTTACATTTCTTGATGTTCTTGAAGTGTAGTAAACCTGGTCTATACCAGATTTATCCGTAAACATGCCCTAGCGGACAAGCACGTATAATCCTTGTATCGGCCGCCATTGTAGACCCACAAATCGTCTAGTCAGACATAGTGGTAGTATTCTTCGACGTTTTAAATGACTGTGGTTCCATTTTAATATGGGCTTCTAACAAAGCCATAACAGTTTGTTTGAAAAGGGTCAGATCTAAGCGATCTCTTCTTAAATGTGTCAGTTGTAACTTAACTCACTGTAATCTCATCAGTACAAGAAAAACGTTGACAGTCTAAGCAGTTAACGGCTGTTCTGAAGATCGTTCCCTGGGCATGGTTTATTAAAATCACCATCTGCCATGCGCTAGACAACCTGCAGTTTCCCTTGCGTAGACTAATGAACACCACCGTTATAGACTATTCTTCAATGTACTGACGGATCGAAGTGGTTAAATAGTTACAAAATATGAAAACTGACTTCAAATGGATTTAAACATCCAAGTATTAATTTACTATTGGACTATGACAAATATACTATTTTCTAGACAGAGTCTAGCATATGTCCTTTAGGAAATATAAATATTTCCACCAATGTCTGTAGAAAAACAATCACCTCAGTGATTCTCCTCACCAGAAACTTACTAAGTTCCAACTCGTTTGCGCAGCACTTCTCGTGACTATCACGATTTGAAAAGTACTTCTTCGTAGAGGCGGCAACCATGTGCCTTGGCTCAGCGTAGACGCAACTTGTTCGCCAAGTGCTTGTGATGAAGTGAGCTAACTAAGCCTGCTCCAGCTTGCTTTTATACAAAAACGGTCAGGGTCACGCGTCATCGCCTGATATCTAGAAATCCTCATATCTCTTGAATCCCTGGTCCGATTTACTTGATACTAATTGCATTCTCTTTTATTTGGCCGTGCCAGTAATCTGATCCCAGTCTCAAGTCTCTGCTCCATAGTTAACTATTTAATCAATAAATAGTCTCCACCTCTGCTATGACTCGTTACGTCATTTACCATCCAACTATCGGTAATTTTCTTCGAAAGGCTTCGAGAAGCAATGTAGCGCGATATTCAAATATCTGAACTTTCAAAAGCTGCTACAGCCTTTCCCTTGATATCTAGGTGTCTGAAACTTGGAATACCCATTCCTAGGTTTGGGCACATCCACCCCACACCTAGCAAAAAATAAAAATTGAAAAAATTTTTATTTTTCCTATCTACACATTAAATTATCTGGTTCTTGAATAATAGATCTTCAAATTCGAAGCATTGTAAGTTCCCACGATGTTACCAGTTCGTGTATTAGCTACTTCATAGCTTCCATTATTGTTTACTTCCACAATATTCAAAATCCTTAATTTTACCATTCCCCCGGGATTGTTGTGTTCCCGATGGACCTGGATCATTGGGCCTCTGCTCCACAAATTGTAAGGTATCTTGGTGTCTTGCTTCCAAATTTTTCCTCGTTTCCTTGTTAAACTCTTCATTGGACTGACGAGTATCTACATTCCCTCTGTTATTATAGTTTCTACCATAGGATCTTCTTTCCTGGTACCTTCCTTGAGTATCACGTGGTCTTCTCCATCGAGTGTTGTATCGATTACCACCATCCGGTCTTGCATATGGTTTGTAACTGTATCTGTTACGGTATTGGTTCCATCCTCTCGTATTGGAATCTTCCCTCGGCGATTTCTCTTCTCGCTCCTCTCGAATCTCTCGAGGTGTCTGAGAATAACTGTCAGCCATAACAGCATACACAGCGTTATTACTCTTTACTCCCTTCTGATGAAAGAATTGAGCGTTTGTATGATCCAGCTTCTGCAATACTTCATCAAACTGTTCCATATTGTAGATATCAGCAGCGATCAAAGTCCTCTGGACGTCTGCTGGAAATTGTCGTATCAAAGCAGTAATCAACTCGTTATCTGGCATTGGCGGATCTAAATGTTGGAGTTTAGACAGCTGTCCAGAAAAGTATGTAGAGTATCGAGTAGGTTGTGACGTCGAGAATCTCTTCGAATACAACTCTGCTCTAACTTGCTGTTGGGTTTCAGGGGACCAAAACTTCTTCAATAGCCCACGAGAAAACTCCTCAAAAGTATTTAGAGTGGATCTAAATGCTCTAAACCACAAAAGTGCGGGACCTTCCAAGAACTTCCCTATTACCCTGATCTGTCTTTCTTTAGGGATCTTAGAATCTTTCAGGTAATCACCTGCTTCTCTCAGAAATTCCACGGGTGTTACAGAATCTCGCCCTGAAAATTTAGAAAACTTGTCTTCTATATTCTTAAATACAGTTATGGGGTTGGATTGAAATACTGTCCTAACCTCATCCTGTCTTTCAGTCTCTCTAGCTCCTCCTAGATTTATCTGTATCTGTTCCTTTCCTTTTACATTCGGCATTTTCAAAAGATGATCAGACTGTTTCTCATCCTTTATTTGAGTTTTCATAGCCTCAAGTTCCTTCTGGTTTTCTTCTGCCATCTTCTTGATTGCTTCAGTCTCTTTACTATTTTCTTTAACATCAATGGATATCTGGTTCATAACAGCCTCATGACTTTTCAATGACCCTGTCATATCTGATATGTCCTTCTGAGTTGCTTGAATATCCTTGGCAATTACTTCAATGTGGGATGACAAAGATTCCCTAATCTCCTTGATTCCCTCTTGATTCTCCAGCTTGAGTGTGTCTTTAATTTCATTGACAACTGTGGTTTTAATCTCAGTTTGCAATTCATGAATCACTCCTTCTCTTATTTCTCCCATGACAAGTTCCTTGAATTGTTCCGTTAAACGCTGAACAACTAGAATTCCCATCTCGTTACTCTCCTTCTTCACTCTGACTTCCAGGTTGACCATGTCTTCACCAACTTTCCTAAGACCATGTTCTATCCTATCAGCTAAGCTTTGGGATCGAAGATCGGCATCGCGAAATTTATCGTCCATTAAACTAGCGTTAGTAGCTAATGAAGTTTCGAGCTCATGTGTTTTATCGCATAATTTATTCATTTTACTTTCAAGTGTCATTTTCAAAATTTCAGAATTCTCTTTAAATTTACTTTCCATTGAATTAAATTTACTGTTTAAATTTTCCTTCAAGTTATCTTTTAACCTGCTTTCTAACAAATCGGAATTTTCTTTGAGTTTATCAGAATTTTCTTTAAGTTTACTTTCCAAAGACTCAGAATTTTCTTTAAGTTTATTTTCTAAAGAATCAGAATTTTCTTTAAGTTTATCATTCAAATTTTCTTTAAGTTTATTCTCTAAAGAATCAGAATTTCCTTTAAGTTTATCATCTAAACTTTCTTTCGAATTATCAGAATTTTCTTTAAGTTTACTTTCTAAAGAATCAGAATTTTCTTTAAGTTTCTTTTCTAAAGCCTCTGTATTTTCTTTCATAATAGCGGCTACACGCCGTCCAGCCTCTTTCGAACTCTCCTCCAAACTCCTCATCATCCTCATCATTTCTTCCATAATTTCAATTAATATTCAAAACTTAGGGGTATACAACAGTGGCAAACACAAGCTTATAACTAGAACAAGAAATATGAATAGCTAATTGGAACACTATAATAAAATGAGATTTGTCCTAATATCGACGTGATGGAAAAACAAAATTCTCTACTTTTACGAATTACATTTACCACAATATCACAAGAAAAATATGCAAGTTCTCAAATATCCTCCACCTGGATTCTAATAATGTGTATCTCCAGTCATCGAACGTTTACTACTGAATTTACTTGACGCCCTAATGGTTAAGCCATTATCAAAAATAATCAAACCCATTCTAATTATTAACCAGTTAAATTTTTAATTTTCCCCACTAATTGGGTTTCCTACTAATTTATTCATCCAAACCAGACATCTCTCAACTCCCAAAATATTTCTATAAAAATTATCACAATTTCAAATCGGCATGCGATTGACCATGTCTAAATCGGGAACCACGTTCGAAGCCATTTCTCTCTCTATCTTATTTTATGTGCCCGTTTAGACCGGAGTCCGCACGACCACATATGCATTTTACCAATAATCAGTCAGCACGAGAAACAAAATATCCCGGAGCGCCAGATGGGTTAAAGCAAATCGCAAAAACGACATCAAATTTATAAAAATGCTTTGCTGATTTTTGGCTCAATGCAACAATAAGGATAGAAGGAGATTTAATTGGGTGAAACACATCTGGTAAAATTATCTCAGTTTATTTAAAGTTAAAATCTGACTGCAAGAATAATGCTCAAAGCAGCATCATCCACGTGTGGCGATCCACACTCTTATTTACACACAATATACAGAAATCTTCCAAACACATCTGACAATCTTTTTGAAAACACAAGTCCGATTGTTAGTCCTGTGGACTGTGTTCCAAAATTATTAACATTTTATTCCAGTGCAAAATGAATTGTCCATACTGGAAATAACGTATATCACTGTTTGACTATTTACATGATATTAACACTCGTAGAATAAATGTTTATAGAATTTCTTAAACTTTCATTTGTTTTCCAGTTTTCCAAAATATATCGTTGAAACTATTATTATCATCGTAGCAACACAAATTATTAACACATATTAACAACATCTGAAAAGAATTTGACCATTGAGCATAGCATCGAAGAACTGTGCGAAGCACAACAACAATTACTTGTTCTTCTGACATTAAACATTTCGAGAAGTGACTCGATTATGAACTTCAAGTTCCAAACAAAATATATGATTTCTGAATCATTAACTTGATCAATAAATGGTTGAACCATTCAACTATTAGATTTTCCACTTGGGAACAATATTATAAAAATATTTATATTTATGGCCATTTCTAGCAACTTTCACAACTTGCAATTCTTCGACAGAATGCGGAAATTAGAATTGTAGTCTTATAATGAATTCATTTAGTTCATGGCACTAGGATTGAAAATATCCTTCAAATTATTCGTGGTTAAAGAATTATTTTAAATTGGCAGTGGCCCATTCTACAATTTGTGTAAGAACACAATATTTTAACAACAACAACAACGGCAAAGGTCTTCCTCTGAAGAAGAATAAACTACTATCATGACAAATCCGGGTTCTAGCAAAATCAAAGTCTTAAATGGAATTCGTAAACGAGGTTGAAATAAGAACTGATGGTTTCAAAGAAATAACCTTCGGGTTATTCATACGACGAAATGTGTGGCTCCAATACTCCTACTATAAACCTGAGCCATCGAACCTGCTATTTGATTGATGCTCGAAAAAACCTTCATTCCTGCGACTTAAACCTGCGCACCTGGGAATGGCATTACAACTACTCCACACACATAAATTATCTTCCCAAAATTTATACAATAAATCAAGCCTCTGCTTGTTATCAACACTGGAAGATTAATAAACTTACAAGTTTATTTTATTTTACCATTCAGTTCAACCCGTGAATTTACCATACTCATGAAAAGCTTCATTTCACTTTCGAAGTGTATTTACGTCATGATTTTATATAAATACAACAATATCCTATTTGATACAAATATCAATTGCTTCCCGTTTCATGCCTCTCCGTGTTATCTGAAACATATACTTTACTCATAGCAAATATCAACTGTTCAACCAGAACTGAAATGTCGGTTGAATGTGGGCATGCGCTAACCACTCTCCTTCGTAAAATCTCCTGTTCCATACTAGAAATGTTTCAACTACTTCATAGGCTCTTTCTCAATACATATGATTATTATAAAATATAATATCCAAGAATTATTTAGAAAAATAATAAAATTATTATAATTATTATTAGTGGATTATTATTATTATTATTATTATTTCAAATATGTTTAATTATCATCTCATTATGTGAGAATCCACATGTTCGAACCTTCGAATATGGAAAAAATATCCATTCCTCAACAAAAATAAATTTAACTTTTACAGTTACATCGGCTGATTACCGTGATTTCCCAAAAATATGAAAAATTCAAATAAATGCTCAAAATGCTCGGTCATCGATCCTAAACTGTTCTGAGTGCTGAAAATGCTCAGAATAAATCTAACAAGTCTTGCGTAAATCATTACAAGCTTTAAATACGACGAAAAAAAATGTGTTGGTCATCTGCAGAAAAATAGTTTGTTCCAATTAGCTAGGCATAAAATAATTCAAATGTGGCTTACATTTCTTGATGTTCTTGAAGTGTAGTAAACCTGGTCTATACCAGATTTATCCGTAAACATGCCCTAGCGGACAAGCACGTATAATCCTTGTATCGGCCGCCATTGTAGACCCACAAATCGTCTAGTCAGACATAGTGGTAGTATTCTTCGACGTTTTAAATGACTGTGGTTCCATTTTAATATGGGCTTCTAACAAAGCCATAACAGTTTGTTTGAAAAGGGTCAGATCTAAGCGATCTCTTCTTAAATGTGTCAGTTGTAACTTAACTCACTGTAATCTCATCAGTACAAGAAAAACGTTGACAGTCTAAGCAGTTAACGGCTGTTCTGAAGATCGTTCCCTGGGCATGGTTTATTAAAATCACCATCTGCCATGCGCTAGACAACCTGCAGTTTCCCTTGCGTAGACTAATGAACACCACCGTTATAGACTATTCTTCAATGTACTGACGGATCGAAGTGGTTAAATAGTTACAAAATATGAAAACTGACTTCAAATGGATTTAAACATCCAAGTATTAATTTACTATTGGACTATGACAAATATACTATTTTCTAGACAGAGTCTAGCATATGTCCTTTAGGAAATATAAATATTTCCACCAATGTCTGTAGAAAAACAATCACCTCAGTGATTCTCCTCACCAGAAACTTACTAAGTTCCAACTCGTTTGCGCAGCACTTCTCGTGACTATCACGATTTGAAAAGTACTTCTTCGTAGAGGCGGCAACCATGTGCCTTGGCTCAGCGTAGACGCAACTTGTTCGCCAAGTGCTTGTGATGAAGTGAGCTAACTAAGCCTGCTCCAGCTTGCTTTTATACAAAAACGGTCAGGGTCACGCGTCATCGCCTGATATCTAGAAATCCTCATATCTCTTGAATCCCTGGTCCGATTTACTTGATACTAATTGCATTCTCTTTTATTTGGCCGTGCCAGTAATCTGATCCCAGTCTCAAGTCTCTGCTCCATAGTTAACTATTTAATCAATAAATAGTCTCCACCTCTGCTATGACTCGTTACGTCATTTACCATCCAACTATCGGTAATTTTCTTCGAAAGGCTTCGAGAAGCAATGTAGCGCGATATTCAAATATCTGAACTTTCAAAAGCTGCTACAGCCTTTCCCTTGATAACTAGGTGTCTGAAACTTGGAATACCCATTCCTAGGTTTGGGCACAGTACCAAATTTCGTTCAATTCGGTTTCACCGTGTTCGAATTGATAGGGGGGAACAGACATTCAGAGTACACACACTCACATACACACACACACACACACTCTCTCTCTCTCTCACACACACACACGTACACACACACACACACACACACACACACATACACAGACACACAGACAGGCACACAATTTTTGACCCTGTGTTGATCTCATAAGTCTACTTTCATTTTTTGCAAAAATCGAAAGTAGGCTAATACAAGACTAATAAAGAGCGAAACCAGCAATAAATAAAAACATAGGTTGCTAAATTCTCAGTACGGGGAAAGATAGAGTTGAGGTGTAGAAAAGCCAATTCAGTGAGTTATCAGATGCGATCTACAGTAATTTTCACAAAGTAGATTTAGGATAACTGATACATACGCTGGAGAGAGCTGATATGAGGGTGGTACGAATGATTGCTGGGACATATAGATGGCAGCAATGGCAGGCGGGTACTCGTAATGAAGAAGTACAGGCTAAGTTAGAAATAAACAAGCTAGATGAAGCTGTTTGTATTAGGCGACTGAGGTGGTGGGGTCATATGATGAGAATGGGACGGGAGAGATTACCTAAGATGTTAATGAGTTCGGCTGTAGAGGATAAGAAATGCAGAGGTAGACCTAGGAGAAGATGATTAGATTCAGTGTTTAACATGAGAGATGCACTGTAGAAGTAGAGGAGGCCGCAGTGATAATTGCTAATATGGAATCATGGAGGCGATTTGTTCGCAAACAAAGGCTTGCAGACTTGACTGGATGCTGAAAGGGAAAACCGTCTGAAATGAAAATGTATTCATGGCCAAATTATTACTATAAAATATTTCTCAATTTGTTGATTAAACGATATTTGATGTTTGTCAGTCAGTCAACACGATTGGTTCCGGGACATTCTAATTTGACTGTTCGCGCTTGGATATGGCTCTTTAGCTTATGCGTGTCGAGAATGAAAACTGACCTTTAATAGTTGAGGATTGTCCAGTATACAGTAACATACACTACATTAGGAGACTAGACTTGACCACACACAGTCACACTTGTTCGATGAACACAGACACTTAGGAGTGCGAGAGGCGGAAAGCCCAAGTAGATAGGAGATCCTCGCGCACAAGACACTTCCCCAGGTGAGAGCAGACAGTGAAGAAGTTAACTGATCTCAATCGGACCACACACGACTCCACCAGATGAGTAGCCTGTACAACAAAATCTGAACTGACCATTTAACAACAATCACATATTCACACTAAGCAAGCAAATTTGGAGATCGATCACTTTCACTATCTTAACAACACATCACATAGACTATAACTAACAAATATGGACTAGTTGCATTATTTTAACTCCTACTGCAACTATATAAGTGTGCATATTGTAAATAATCTCATCCATACTTTTGGACATAGTTTAACGGATCTGATGTCGATCTCTTGACGGGTCATCCAAGTGTGTACATGTCTTTCAGGATTAGGGAATGACTCATCATAATTGAGTACAAATGTGATTTCACCATACGATAACATAATATGTCATCTAAACTAATATAATAAAGCTGAAGAGTTTGTTTGTTTATGTGTTTAAACGCGCTAATCTCTGGAACTACCAGTCGGATTCGATAAATTCTTTTTGTTTATGATAGCCTGATTTAAGAGGAATAGTTTAGGCTATGTAGCATTAGGCTACACCTCTCAGGTGACCCTAAAGATTGATTTTTGTTCAGTAAGTCGGAAGAACAAGCGCTCCACAACAGTTTCAATAATACCAAAGTCTATTGTTGCCTGGCAATGCGGGCTGCATCACGTCGCCCCTACCAGTGTTCTGGTGCAGAATTGCGAGCTGCTTATAAATTGCAGTCACGGGGAGTAATTAGTGCACAAATATTTCTTAGGCCCCTTAAAATAGTTATCATCATGACAATAGTATGCCTCTGGTGTTGGTGCAGTATACTGAGGTTATCAGCTGCAATAATCGTTGGTGCTTTCAAATTTACTTTCATTTATTCCGATCATTGTCCTTGAGCGCTCCAATTCTGTAGTAGTATTCATTGTCATCCATAAAACAAATAAATCCACCGGGCGAAGCCAGGCACTACTGCTAGTATTAAATATGGCGATGGCGATGAAGATATCGACTTATTGCTCTTTAGGAAATTAGATGTAAGGGAGCCATGAGTATTTTTGGCAGCATTATTTCCAAAAACAAGCTTGACTTCTTTTAACAGATTAACATGACTATCACAGATATTAAAGACAAAACGAATTATGGTGTAATTTTAAATAACCTGATCAGTTTAGAAAACGCTTGGCTTTCTGAAGTCGTGTTTTAAATGATGGAAGCTTCATTTCACATTACAGCTAAAATAAAAATTAATACTAATAATGTGGCAACTTCTGTATGTATACCAGGTGGCGCATTTGCCCCGTAAAGTCTACTTTTAGGTGTCGCGCATGTACAAATGATGAACGGGAGGTCTAATAACTGAATTCCTAAGGGCTATCCTTTCATGCAAGAAGGTTACGTCAGAATGCCAAGAGATAATTAGGCGGGTTCACACGGAATCGTGAAGCGGGCGAGAGCACGACTCATCGATCAGCCAGTCGTGGAACCAATGGTAGTGGGAATGGGGGTCGTGCCCGCCCTCGAAATGGTGGGGCGTGAAATCTCCAACTGGTTGGAGTAAGCACGACCGTTTCAGTCGAATTCTTGCCGAAGGGATGACAACATTTCTGTATATAAAATGAGTAGTGTCCAGGTGATGAAGTTTGTCGAGTTGTACCGCGAAAAGGAATGTTTCAGGAAAATAAATTCGGATCCATACAAGAATCGAGATGCTAAGGATGCAGCATTGCAAGAAATGAACATTGTTGATTTCGGGATTCATGAAGTGGCATAGAAAATAAAAATATTGGTAAAACCTATTATCAGGAAATTAAAAAAAGATACGAGCCTTACAGTAGTCGCATATGATGTGTAACATCTGACATGTTATCCTACTCGTATACTACACAGCTTGGACATTCTTAAAATGTTAATTTACACTCCATTTTCATACTGGTACTATGATGAATGTATAGATTGAATTGGAGATATGCTACTGTCACATTTGTGGCGCAGCGGTCAAGCTGTTAGTCTCTCACCAAGGTAGACCGGGTTTGATTCCCGGTCAATGCATGTGAGATTTTCGATTTGATATGCCATGTCCTGGGGTTCGCATTCCACGTAAAAGGGAGGTACCGTGGATCATGATCGTGAGATTAACGGACACGCAAAACTACAAGCTTCCTTCCTTCCTTTTACATTACTAATTCATAATAACAATGTGACACACAACGTCGACAGTACTCTCAAATACTGTGAGCACATTCCTCAGTAACTAGAACATTCATTATTCTCAAGGCTCTCATACAGTTCGTCGTAAACAATCAAAACATGGCTTCCTACAATCATGAAATGACCTAGTCTCACATATGATGAAAATACAGCTTTTATTTCACTCATATAACAACATTCTGTTATGCATTTAATATTTGACTACTCACCCACAGCTTGACAATAATGCCGCTTACTTAAATGTCATTTGTCGTATTTGTCCTACCCCATGTGATATTCAACCTCGAACGTGAAGCTTCATAAACTGCTCAATGACAAATGAAAGTCGGTGAAACATTTGCCACTGTGCTCGTCAAACCAGTGCCTGCTAAATGCATTGCCTACTTTATTGCCATAACATTCTCGCGCTACAGAGCACACACTGCCTTGTTTCCAATACACACATTTTCAATTGTACATCCAGCTGGCAGTGCGTCTTCACTTCCGTCCGATCCACTTCCGTTCGATACACTTCCGCCCGATTCACTTCCGTCCCATTTTCTGGCAGTACGTCTTCACTTCAGTCCGATCCACTTCCTTTCGATCCACTTCCGCCCGCTTCACTTCCGTCCCCAATTTTCAAAATCACTCCCACAAAACTATCCAGCAACCGAGCGGAAAGATGTTACATATCAAAAATTATACGAGCCTTACAGTAGTCGCATATGATGTGTAACATGTGACATGTTATCCTATTATGTGCGTCCCGGTAGCGCAAATCCCTTGTTAACAGTGAGCTCTGTTGGTCATTGAACTGACTACTTGTTAAATTCCAGTGACAAATCCTGACCGTAATAAATCATAATTGATATTTGCTAAGACGTTGTATCTTTTACAATGGAATATTAAAAGTGTATATCGTAATATTATAGTGCAGAAGTGGCTTTATAAAGCTGAGCCGTCTCGGTTGCAGACAAGATGGCAGCTGATCTCTCGTTCTGAACTATATTTCACTAATTTGAGTGTGTTGCATGCAATATAGCCTACAGATATAAAAATAATAGGAACTTTGTGTGAAATGAACTTTGTTTGAAATATACTCCAGTGAAGAAATCGTTTAGTATAAGTCATTATTGGCTAAGACGTTGTATCTTAATTGATTGATAACATTCGTTTTGGGAGCACATAATTAGGTCTGTGGTTACAGCGATGGTCTGTTAACCGGCCGACTGGGGTTCTAATCCTAACAGAGTTGTATTTTTTTGCTTGAATTTTTTATATTTATTGTTTTTTTAGTACTGAGGCGTTATACAATTGAGATTTATATAGTGCATTTTGCAATGGAAAATATATATTTAATTTGAACAAAGTTCTCCAATGGATCTGCAGTAGTGACATCTACCTTCAACTAGTTGAAATACGGTATGCGGGAGCACGGCCGACTCGATGCGAGCTGCGCTCTATACCGGCCAGTTAGTGAACCCATGCCAGCGATGTTATTGAAAATGGCCTCTTTTTGCCGACAGAGCGCACTGCTAAGTATAGGCGCGATTGAAAATTAGGCGTGCGGAAGGTATATTAAATATGTTTCTCCCAGTGATACGTTTAGACCAACGAAGTTTCAATTATTTTAGTAGTCGGTGTTAATATACTGAATTCCTAAGTTGTTTGGAGTGTGTGTTGAGGCGATACAGATTTCACATAGCCACATGACCGACAGTACATCGAGTGCTTACATTAAATAAGAATACAGCAAAAGTATGAAGATGGTATATTGGCTTTCACGGCCGGTGAATTAAAACTCAGCAATTCTTCTAGGTTTGTGCCGTGTCTTGTGTGGGGTTTCGCCTAGGACACCAAGCTGGCTCATCGGCGGGCTCTTGGTGTCCCCGCCCGGACCCCCACAGGAATGACGAACTGCGCGCCACCTCCCTTTATATTAGATGCAACTGCACCACTTGACTGCGAGTACTAAAAGCTCAAGCAGCCTTAACCTCCCTATGAAGGCTTCCAAAAAGATGGTATATTGGCTTTCACGGCCGGTGAATTAAAACTCAGCAATTCTTCTAGGTTTGTGCCGTGTCTTGTGTGGGGTTTCGCCTAGGACACCAAGCTGGCTCATCGGCGGGCTCTTGGTGTCCCCGCCCGGACCCCCACAGGAATGACGACTTGCGCGCCACCTCCCTTTATATTAGATGCAACTGCACCACTTGACTGCGAGAACTAAAAGCTCAAGCAGCCTTAACCTCCCTATGAAGGCTTCCAAAAAGATGGTATATTGGCTTTCACGGCCGGTGAATTAAAACTCAGCAATTCTTCTAGGTTTGTGCCGTGTCTTGTGTGGGGTTTCGCCTAGGACACCAAGCTGGCTCATCGGCGGGCTCTTGGTGTCCCCGCCCGGACCCCCACAGGAATGACGAACTGCGCGCCACCTCCCTTTATATTAGATGCAACTGCACCACTTGACTGCGAGAACTAAAAGCTCAAGCAGCCTTAACCTCCCTATGAAGGCTTCCAAAAAGATGGTATATTGGCTTTCACGGCCGGTGAATTAAAACTCAGCAATTCTTCTAGGTTTGTGCCGTGTCTTGTGTGGGGTTTCGCCTAGGACACCAAGCTGGCTCATCGGCGGGCTCTTGGTGTCCCCGCCCGGACCCCCACAGGAATGACGAACTACGCGCCACCTCCCTTTATATTAGATGCAACTGCACCACTTGACTGCGAGAACTAAAAGCTCAAGCAACCTTAACCTCCCTATGAAGGCTTCCAAAAAGAAGGTATATTGGCTTTCACGGCCGGTGAATTAAAACTCAGCAATTCTTCTAGGTTTGTGCCGTGTCTTGTGTGGGGTTTCGCCTAGGACACCAAGCTGGCTCATCGGCGGGCTCTTGGTGTCCCCGCCCGGACCCCCACAGGAATGACGAACTGCGCGCCACCTCCCTTTATATTAGATGCAACTGCACCACTTGACTGCGAGAACTAAAAGCTCAAGCAGCCTTAACCTCCCTATGAAGGCTTCCAAAAAGATGGTATATTGGCTTTCACGGCCGGTGAATTAAAACTCAGCAATTCTTCTAGGTTTGTGCCGTGTCTTGTGTGGGGTTTCGCCTAGGACACCAAGCTGGCTCATCGAAGGGCTCTTGGTGTCCCCGCCCGGACCCCCACAGGAATGACGAACTGCGTGCCACCTCCCTTTATATTAGATGCAACTGCACCACTTGACTGCGAGAACTAAAAGCTCAAGCAGCCTTAACCTCCCTATGACGGCTTCCAAAAAGATGGTATATTGGCTTTCACGGCCGGTGAATTAAAACTCAGCAATTCTTCTAGGTTTGTGCCGTATCTTGTGTGGGGTTTCGCCTAGGACACCAAGCTGGCTCATCGGCGGGCTCTTGGTGTCCCCGCCCGGACCCCCACAGGAATGACGAACTGCGCGCCACCTCCCTTTATATTAGATGCAACTGCACCACTTGACTGCGAGAACTAAAAGCTCAAGCAGCCTTAACCTCCCTATGAAGGCTTCCAAAAAGATGGTATATTGGCTTTCACGGCCGGTGAAATAAAATAAAGCAATTCTTCTAGGTTTGTGCCGTGTCTTGTGTGGGGTTTCGCCTAGGACACCAAGCTGGCTCATCGGCGGGCTCTTGGTGTCCCCGCCCGGACCCCCACAGGAATGACGAACTGCGCGCCACCTCCCTTTATATTAGATGCAACTGCACCACTTGACTGCGAGAACTAAAAGCTCGAGCAGCCTTAACCTCCCTATGAAGGCTTCCAAAAAGATGGTATATTGGCTTTCACGGCCGGTGAATTAAAACTCAGCAATTCTTCTAGGTTTGTGCCATGTCTTGTGTGGGGTTTCGCCTAGGACACCAAGCTGGCTCATCGGCGGGCTCTTGGTGTCCCCGCCCGGACCCCCACAGGAATGACGAACTGCGCGCCACCTCCCTTTATATTAGATGCAACTGCACCACTTGACTGCGAGAACTAAAAGCTCAAGCAGCCTTAACCTCCCTATGAAGGCTTCCAAAAAGATGGTATATTGGCTTTCACGGCCGGTGAATTAAAACTCAGCAATTCTTCTAGGTTTGTGCCGTGTGTTGTGTGGGGTTTCGCCTAGGACACCAAGCTGGCTCATCGGTGGGCTCTTGGTGTCCCCGCCCGGACCCCCACAGGAATGACGAACTGCGCGCCACCTCCCTTCATATTAGATGCAACTGCACCACTTGACTGCGAGAACTAAAAGCTCAAGCTCTCGCAGTCAAGTGGTGCAGTTGCATCTAATATAAAGGGAGGTGGCGCGCAGTTCGTCATTCCAGTGGGGGTCCGGGCGGTGACACCAAGAGCCCGCCGATGAGCCAGCTTGGTGTCCTAGGCGAAACCCCACACAAGACACGGCACAAACCTAGAAGAATTGCTGAGTTTTAATTCACCGGCCGTGAAAGCCAATATACCATCTTTTTGGAAGCCTTCATAGGGAGGTTAAGGCTGCTTGAGCTTTTAGTTCTCGCAGTCAAGTGGTGCAGTTGCATCTAATATAAAGGGAGGTGGCGCGCAGTTCGTCATTCCTGTGGGGGTCCGGGCGGGGACACCAAGAGCCCGCCGATGAGCCAGCTTGGTGTCCTAGGCGAAACCCCACACAAGACACGGCACAAACCTAGAAGAATTGCTGAGTTTTAATTCACCGGCCGTGAAAGCCAATATACCATCTTTTTGGAAGCCTTCATAGGGAGGTTAAGGCTGCTTGAGCTTTTAGTTCTCGCAGTCAAGTGGTGCAGTTGCATCTAATATAAAGGGAGGTGGCGCGCTGTTCGTCATTCCTGTGGGGGTCCGGGCGGGGACACCAAGAGCCCGCCGATGAGCCAGCTTGGTGTCCTAGGCGAAACCCCACACAAGACACGGCACAAACCTAGAAGAATTGCTGAGTTTTAATTCACCGGCCGTGAAAGCCAATATACCATCTTTTTGGAAGCCTTCATAGGGAGGTTAAGGCTGCTTGAGCTTTTAGTTCTCGCAGTCAAGTGGTGCAGTTGCATCTAATATAAAGGGAGGTGGCGCGCAGTTCGTCATTCCTGTGGGGGTCCGGGCGGGGACACCAAGAGCCCGCCGATGAGCCAGCTTGGTGTCCTAGGCGAAACCCCACACAAGACACGGCACAAACCTAGAAGAATTGCTGAGTTTTAATTCACCGGCCGTGAAAGCCAATATACCATCTTTTTGGAAGCCTTCATAGGGAGGTTAAGGCTGCTTGAGCTTTTAGTTCTCGCAGTCAAGTGGTGCAGTTGCATCTAATATAAAGGGAGGTGGCGCACTGTTCGTCATTCCTGTGGGGGTCCGGGCGGGGACACCAAGAGCCCGCCGATGAGCCAGCATGGTGTCCTAGGCGAAACCCCACACAAGACACGGCACAAACCTAGAAGAATTGCTGAGTTTTAATTCACCGGCCGTGAAAGCCAATATACCATCTTTTTGGAAGCCTTCATAGGGAGGTTAAGGCTGCTTGAGCTTTTAGTTCTCGCAGTCAAGTGGTGCAGTTGCATCTAATATAAAGGGAGGTGGCGCGCAGTTCGTCATTCCTGTGGGGGTCCGGGCGGGGACACCAAGAGCCCGTCGATGAGCCAGCCTGGTGTCCTAGGCGAAACCCCACACAAGACACGGCACAAACCTAGAAGAATTGCTGAGTTTTAATTCACCGGCCGTGAAAGCCAATATACCATCTTTCTGGAAGCCTTCATAGGGAGGTTAAGGCTGCTTGAGCTTTTAGTTCTCGCAGTCAAGTGGTGCAGTTGCATCTAATATAAAGGGAGGTGGCGCGCAGTTCGTCATTCCTGTGGGGGTCCGGGCGGGGACACCAAGAGCCCGCCGATGAGCCAGCTTGGTGTCCTAGGCGAAACCCCACACAAGACACGGCACAAACCTAGAGGAATTGCTGAGTATTAATTCACCGGCCGTGAAAGCCAATATACCATCTTTTTGGAAGCCTTCATAGGGAGGTTAAGGCTGCTTGAGCTTTTAGTTCACGCAGTCAAGTGGTGCAGTTGCATCTAATATAAAGGGAGGTGGCGCGCAGTTCGTCATTCCTGTGGGGGTCCGGGCGGGGCACCAAGAGCCCGCCGATGAGCCAGCTTGTTGTCCTAGGCGAAACCCCACACAAGACACGGCACAGACGTAGAAGAATTGCTGAGTTTTAATTCACCGGCCGTGAAAGCCAATATACCATCTTTTTGGAAGCCTTCATAGGGAGGTTAAGGCTGCTTGAGCTTTTAGTTCTCGCAGTCAAGTGGTGCAGTTGCATCTAATATAAAGGGAGGTGGCGCGCAGTTCGTCATTCCAGTGGGGGTCCGGGCGGGGACACCAAGAGCCCGCCGATGAGCCAGCTTGGTGTCCTAGGCGAAACCCCACACAAGACACGGCACAAACCTAGAAGAATTGCTGAGTTTTAATTCACCGGCCGTGAAAGCCAATATACCATCTTTTTGGAAGCCTTCATAGGGAGGTTAAGGCTGCTTGAGCTTTTAGTTCTCGCAGTCAAGTGGTGCAGTTGCATCTAATATAAAGGGAGGTGGCGCGCTGTTCGTCATTCCTGTGGGGGTCCGGGCGGGGACACCAAGAGCCCGCCGATGAGCCAGCTTGGTGTCCTAGGCGAAACCCCACACAAGACACGGCACAAACCTAGAAGAATTGCTGAGTTTTAATTCACCGGCCGTGAAAGCCAATATACCATCTTTTTGGAAGCCTTCATAGGGAGGTTAAGGCTGCTTGAGCTTTTAGTTCTCGCAGTCAAGTGGTGCAGTTGCATCTAATATAAAGGGAGGTGGCGCGCTGTTCGTCATTCCTGTGGGGGTCCGGGCGGGGACACCAAGAGCCCGCCGATGAGCCAGCTTGGTGTCCTAGGCGAAACCCCACACAAGACACGGCACAAACCTAGAAGAATTGCTGAGTTTTAATTCACCGGCCGTGAAAGCCAATATACCATCTTTTTGGAAGCCTTCATAGGGAGGTTAAGGCTGCTTGAGCTTTTAGTTCTCGCAGTCAAGTGGTGCAGTTGCATCTAATATAAAGGGAGGTGGCGCGCAGTTCGTCATTCCTGTGGGGGTCCGGGCGGGGACACCAAGAGCCCGCCGATGAGCCAGCTTGGTGTCCTAGGCGAAACCCCACACAAGACACGGCACAAACCTAGAAGAATTGCTGAGTTTTAATTCACCGGCCGTGAAAGCCAATATACCATCTTTTTGGAAGCCTTCATAGGGAGGTTAAGGCTGCTTGAGCTTTTAGTTCTCGCAGTCAAGTGGTGCAGTTGCATCTAATATAAAGGGAGGTGGCGCACTGTTCGTCATTCCTGTGGGGGTCCGGGCGGGGACACCAAGAGCCCGCCGATGAGCCAGCATGGTGTCCTAGGCGAAACCCCACACAAGACACGGCACAAACCTAGAAGAATTGCTGAGTTTTAATTCACCGGCCGTGAAAGCCAATATACCATCTTTTTGGAAGCCTTCATAGGGAGGTTAAGGCTGCTTGAGCTTTTAGTTCTCGCAGTCAAGTGGTGCAGTTGCATCTAATATAAAGGGAGGTGGCGCGCAGTTCGTCATTCCTGTGGGGGTCCGGGCGGGGACACCAAGAGCCCGTCGATGAGCCAGCCTGGTGTCCTAGGCGAAACCCCACACAAGACACGGCACAAACCTAGAAGAATTGCTGAGTTTTAATTCACCGGCCGTGAAAGCCAATATACCATCTTTCTGGAAGCCTTCATAGGGAGGTTAAGGCTGCTTGAGCTTTTAGTTCTCGCAGTCAAGTGGTGCAGTTGCATCTAATATAAAGGGAGGTGGCGCGCAGTTCGTCATTCCTGTGGGGGTCCGGGCGGGGACACCAAGAGCCCGCCGATGAGCCAGCTTGGTGTCCTAGGCGAAACCCCACACAAGACACGGCACAAACCTAGAGGAATTGCTGAGTATTAATTCACCGGCCGTGAAAGCCAATATACCATCTTTTTGGAAGCCTTCATAGGGAGGTTAAGGCTGCTTGAGCTTTTAGTTCACGCAGTCAAGTGGTGCAGTTGCATCTAATATAAAGGGAGGTGGCGCGCAGTTCGTCATTCCTGTGGGGGTCCGGGCGGGGCACCAAGAGCCCGCCGATGAGCCAGCTTGTTGTCCTAGGCGAAACCCCACACAAGACACGGCACAAACGTAGAAGAATTGCTGAGTTTTAATTCACCGGCCGTGAAAGCCAATATACCATCTTTTTGGAAGCCTTCATAGGGAGGTTAAGGCTGCTTGAGCTTTTAGTTCTCGCAGTCAAGTGGTGCAGTTGCATCTAATATAAAGGGAGGTGGCGCGCAGTTCGTCATTCCAGTGGGGGTCCGGGCGGGGACACCAAGAGCCCGCCGATGAGCCAGCTTGGTGTCCTAGGCGAAACCCCACACAAGACACGGCACAAACCTAGAAGAATTGCTGAGTTTTAATTCACCGGCCGTGAAAGCCAATATACCATCTTTTTGGAAGCCTTCATAGGGAGGTTAAGGCTGCTTGAGCTTTTAGTTCTCGCAGTCGAGTGGTGCAGTTGCATCTAATATAAAGGGAGGTGGCGCACTGTTCGTCATTCCTGTGGGGGTCCGGGCGGGGACACCAAGAGCCCGCCGATGAGCCAGCATGGTGTCCTAGGCGAAACCCCACACAAGACACGGCACAAACCTAGAAGAATTGCTGAGTTTTAATTCACCGGCCGTGAAAGCCAATATACCATCTTTTTGGAAGCCTTCATAGGGAGGTTAAGGCTGCTTGAGCTTTTAGTTCTCGCAGTCAAGTGGTGCAGTTGCATCTAATATAAAGGGAGGTGGCGCACTGTTCGTCATTCCTGTGGGGGTCCGGGCGGGGACACCAAGAGCCCGCCGATGAGCCAGCATGGTGTCCTAGGCGAAACCCCACACAAGACACGGCACAAACCTAGAAGAATTGCTGAGTTTTAATTCACCGGCCGTGAAAGCCAATATACCATCTTTTTGGAAGCCTTCATAGGGAGGTTAAGGCTGCTTGAGCTTTTAGTTCTCGCAGTCAAGTGGTGCAGTTGCATCTAATATAAAGGGAGGTGGCGCGCAGTTCGTCATTCCTGTGGGGGTCCGGGCGGGGACACCAAGAGCCCGTCGATGAGCCAGCCTGGTGTCCTAGGCGAAACCCCACACAAGACACGGCACAAACCTAGAAGAATTGCTGAGTTTTAATTCACCGGCCGTGAAAGCCAATATACCATCTTTCTGGAAGCCTTCATAGGGAGGTTAAGGCTGCTTGAGCTTTTAGTTCTCGCAGTCAAGTGGTGCAGTTGCATCTAATATAAAGGGAGGTGGCGCGCAGTTCGTCATTCCTGTGGGGGTCCGGGCGGGGACACCAAGAGCCCGCCGATGAGCCAGCTTGGTGTCCTAGGCGAAACCCCACACAAGACACGGCACAAACCTAGAGGAATTGCTGAGTATTAATTCACCGGCCGTGAAAGCCAATATACCATCTTTTTGGAAGCCTTCATAGGGAGGTTAAGGCTGCTTGAGCTTTTAGTTCACGCAGTCAAGTGGTGCAGTTGCATCTAATATAAAGGGAGGTGGCGCGCAGTTCGTCATTCCTGTGGGGGTCCGGGCGGGGCACCAAGAGCCCGCCGATGAGCCAGCTTGTTGTCCTAGGCGAAACCCCACACAAGACACGGCACAGACGTAGAAGAATTGCTGAGTTTTAATTCACCGGCCGTGAAAGCCAATATACCATCTTTTTGGAAGCCTTCATAGGGAGGTTAAGGCTGCTTGAGCTTTTAGTTCTCGCAGTCAAGTGGTGCAGTTGCATCTAATATAAAGGGAGGTGGCGCGCAGTTCGTCATTCCAGTGGGGGTCCGGGCGGGGACACCAAGAGCCCGCCGATGAGCCAGCTTGGTGTCCTAGGCGAAACCCCACACAAGACACGGCACAAACCTAGAAGAATTGCTGAGTTTTAATTCACCGGCCGTGAAAGCCAATATACCATCTTTTTGGAAGCCTTCATAGGGAGGTTAAGGCTGCTTGAGCTTTTAGTTCTCGCAGTCAAGTGGTGCAGTTGCATCTAATATAAAGGGAGGTGGCGCGCTGTTCGTCATTCCTGTGGGGGTCCGGGCGGGGACACCAAGAGCCCGCCGATGAGCCAGCTTGGTGTCCTAGGCGAAACCCCACACAAGACACGGCACAAACCTAGAAGAATTGCTGAGTTTTAATTCACCGGCCGTGAAAGCCAATATACCATCTTTTTGGAAGCCTTCATAGGGAGGTTAAGGCTGCTTGAGCTTTTAGTTCTCGCAGTCAAGTGGTGCAGTTGCATCTAATATAAAGGGAGGTGGCGCGCTGTTCGTCATTCCTGTGGGGGTCCGGGCGGGGACACCAAGAGCCCGCCGATGAGCCAGCTTGGTGTCCTAGGCGAAACCCCACACAAGACACGGCACAAACCTAGAAGAATTGCTGAGTTTTAATTCACCGGCCGTGAAAGCCAATATACCATCTTTTTGGAAGCCTTCATAGGGAGGTTAAGGCTGCTTGAGCTTTTAGTTCTCGCAGTCAAGTGGTGCAGTTGCATCTAATATAAAGGGAGGTGGCGCGCAGTTCGTCATTCCTGTGGGGGTCCGGGCGGGGACACCAAGAGCCCGCCGATGAGCCAGCTTGGTGTCCTAGGCGAAACCCCACACAAGACACGGCACAAACCTAGAAGAATTGCTGAGTTTTAATTCACCGGCCGTGAAAGCCAATATACCATCTTTTTGGAAGCCTTCATAGGGAGGTTAAGGCTGCTTGAGCTTTTAGTTCTCGCAGTCAAGTGGTGCAGTTGCATCTAATATAAAGGGAGGTGGCGCACTGTTCGTCATTCCTGTGGGGGTCCGGGCGGGGACACCAAGAGCCCGCCGATGAGCCAGCATGGTGTCCTAGGCGAAACCCCACACAAGACACGGCACAAACCTAGAAGAATTGCTGAGTTTTAATTCACCGGCCGTGAAAGCCAATATACCATCTTTTTGGAAGCCTTCATAGGGAGGTTAAGGCTGCTTGAGCTTTTAGTTCTCGCAGTCAAGTGGTGCAGTTGCATCTAATATAAAGGGAGGTGGCGCGCAGTTCGTCATTCCTGTGGGGGTCCGGGCGGGGACACCAAGAGCCCGTCGATGAGCCAGCCTGGTGTCCTAGGCGAAACCCCACACAAGACACGGCACAAACCTAGAAGAATTGCTGAGTTTTAATTCACCGGCCGTGAAAGCCAATATACCATCTTTCTGGAAGCCTTCATAGGGAGGTTAAGGCTGCTTGAGCTTTTAGTTCTCGCAGTCAAGTGGTGCAGTTGCATCTAATATAAAGGGAGGTGGCGCGCAGTTCGTCATTCCTGTGGGGGTCCGGGCGGGGACACCAAGAGCCCGCCGATGAGCCAGCTTGGTGTCCTAGGCGAAACCCCACACAAGACACGGCACAAACCTAGAGGAATTGCTGAGTATTAATTCACCGGCCGTGAAAGCCAATATACCATCTTTTTGGAAGCCTTCATAGGGAGGTTAAGGCTGCTTGAGCTTTTAGTTCACGCAGTCAAGTGGTGCAGTTGCATCTAATATAAAGGGAGGTGGCGCGCAGTTCGTCATTCCTGTGGGGGTCCGGGCGGGGCACCAAGAGCCCGCCGATGAGCCAGCTTGTTGTCCTAGGCGAAACCCCACACAAGACACGGCACAAACGTAGAAGAATTGCTGAGTTTTAATTCACCGGCCGTGAAAGCCAATATACCATCTTTTTGGAAGCCTTCATAGGGAGGTTAAGGCTGCTTGAGCTTTTAGTTCTCGCAGTCAAGTGGTGCAGTTGCATCTAATATAAAGGGAGGTGGCGCGCAGTTCGTCATTCCAGTGGGGGTCCGGGCGGGGACACCAAGAGCCCGCCGATGAGCCAGCTTGGTGTCCTAGGCGAAACCCCACACAAGACACGGCACAAACCTAGAAGAATTGCTGAGTTTTAATTCACCGGCCGTGAAAGCCAATATACCATCTTTTTGGAAGCCTTCATAGGGAGGTTAAGGCTGCTTGAGCTTTTAGTTCTCGCAGTCGAGTGGTGCAGTTGCATCTAATATAAAGGGAGGTGGCGCGCAGTTCGTCATTCCTGTGGGGGTCCGGGCGGGGACACCAAGAGTCCGCCGATGAGCCAGCTTGGTGTCCTAGGCGAAACCCCACACAAGACACGGCACAAACCTAGAAGAATTGCTGAGTTTTAATTCACCGGCCGTGAAAGCCAATATACCATCTTTTTGGAAGCCTTCATAGGGAGGTTAAGGCTGCTTGAGCTTTTAGTTCTCGCAGTCAAGTGGTGCAGTTGCATCTAATATAAAGGGAGGTGGCGCGCTGTTCGTCATTCCTGTGGGGGTCCGGGCGGGGACACCAAGAGCCCGCCGATGAGCCAGCTTGGTGTCCTAGGCGAAACCCCACACAAGACACGGCACAAACCTAGAAGAATTGCTGAGTTTTAATTCACCGGCCGTGAAAGCCAATATACCATCTTTTTGGAAGCCTTCATAGGGAGGTTAAGGCTGCTTGAGCTTTTAGTTCTCGCAGTCAAGTGGTGCAGTTGCATCTAATATAAAGGGAGGTGGCGCGCAGTTCGTCATTCCTGTGGGGGTCCGGGCGGGGACACCAAGAGCCCGCCGATGAGCCAGCTTGGTGTCCTAGGCGAAACCCCACACAAGACACGGCACAAACCTAGAAGAATTGCTGAGTTTTAATTCACCGGCCGTGAAAGCCAATATACCATCTTTTTGGAAGCCTTCATAGGGAGGTTAAGGCTGCTTGAGCTTTTAGTTCTCGCAGTCAAGTGGTGCAGTTGCATCTACTATAAAGGGAGGTGGCGCGCAGTTCGTCATTCCTGTGGGGGTCCGGGCGGGGACACCAAGAGCCCGCCGATGAGCCAGCTTGGTGTCCTAGGCGAAACCCCACACAAGACACGGCACAAACCTAGAAGACTTGCTGAGTTTTAATTCACCGGCCGTGAAAGCCAATATACCATCTTTTTGGAAGCCTTCATAGGGAGGTTAAGGCTGCTTGAGCTTTTAGTTCACGCAGTCAAGTGGTGCAGTTGCATCTAATATAAAGGGAGGTGGCGCGCAGTTCGTCATTCCTGTGGGGGTCCGGGCGGGGCACCAAGAGCCCGCCGATGAGCCAGCTTGTTGTCCTAGGCGAAACCCCACACAAGACACGGCACAAACGTAGAAGAATTGCTGAGTTTTAATTCACCGGCCGTGAAAGCCAATATACCATCTTTTTGGAAGCCTTCATAGGGAGGTTAAGGCTGCTTGAGCTTTTAGTTCTCGCAGTCAAGTGGTGCAGTTGCATCTAATATAAAGGGAGGTGGCGCGCAGTTCGTCATTCCAGTGGGGGTCCGGGCGGGGACACCAAGAGCCCGCCGATGAGCCAGCTTGGTGTCCTAGGCGAAACCCCACACAAGACACGGCACAAACCTAGAAGAATTGCTGAGTTTTAATTCACCGGCCGTGAAAGCCAATATACCATCTTTTTGGAAGCCTTCATAGGGAGGTTAAGGCTGCTTGAGCTTTTAGTTCTCGCAGTCGAGTGGTGCAGTTGCATCTAATATAAAGGGAGGTGGCGCGCAGTTCGTCATTCCTGTGGGGGTCCGGGCGGGGACACCAAGAGTCCGCCGATGAGCCAGCTTGGTGTCCTAGGCGAAACCCCACACAAGACACGGCACAAACCTAGAAGAATTGCTGAGTTTTAATTCACCGGCCGTGAAAGCCAATATACCATCTTTTTGGAAGCCTTCATAGGGAGGTTAAGGCTGCTTGAGCTTTTAGTTCTCGCAGTCAAGTGGTGCAGTTGCATCTAATATAAAGGGAGGTGGCGCGCAGTTCGTCATTCCTGTGGGGGTCCGGGCGGGGACACCAAGAGCCCGCCGATGAGCCAGCTTGGTGTCCTAGGCGAAACCCCACACAAGACACGGCACAAACCTAGAAGAATTGCTGAGTTTTAATTCACCGGCCGTGAAAGCCAATATACCATCTTTTTGGAAGCCTTCATAGGGAGGTTAAGGCTGCTTGAGCTTTTAGTTCTCGCAGTCAAGTGGTGCAGTTGCATCTACTATAAAGGGAGGTGGCGCGCAGTTCGTCATTCCTGTGGGGGTCCGGGCGGGGACACCAAGAGCCCGTCGATGAGCCAGCTTGGTGTCCTAGGCGAAACCCCACACAAGACACGGCACAAACCTAGAAGACTTGCTGAGTTTTAATTCACCGGCCGTGAAAGCCAATATACCATCTTTTTGGAAGCCTTCATAGGGAGGTTAAGGCTGCTTGAACTTTTAGTTCTCGCAGTCAAGTGGTGTAGTTGCATCTAATATAAAGGGAGGTGGCGCGCAGTTCGTCATTCCTGTGGGGGTCCGGGCGGGGACACCAAGAGCCCGCCGATGAGCCAGCTTGGTGTCCTAGGCGAAACCCCACACAAGACACGGCACAAACCTAGAAGAATTGCTGAGTTTTAATTCACCGGCCGTGAAAGCCAATATACCATCTTTTTGGAAGCCTTCATAGGGAGGTTAAGGCTGCTTGAGCTTTTAGTTCTCGCAGTCAAGTGGTGCAGTTGCATCTAATATAAAGGGAGGTGGCGCGCAGTTCGTCATTCCTGTGGGGGTCCGGGCTGGGACACCAAGAGCCCGCCGATGAGCCAGCTTGGTGTCCTAGGCGAAACCCCACACAAGACACGGCACAAACCTAGAAGAATTGCTGAGTTTTAAAAGTATGAAGATTTAATAAATCGTGATTGTTTTCAGCAAATATGATATAATTAATATTTTCACACCAAAGAACGACAACTTGAAGATAATTTAATGTAGGAATATCTTATATAAGGTCTCCAAACCTTGAACTAAACTGTATGCGATATACATTCCCCATAGCCGCATAGCCTGGAGTACGTCGTTGTACCGATCTCCGCCACCACGCGCGCTCATCATTGTCCGTTCCATCCACTTCCGTCCCTTTTCCAAAATCACTCCCACAAAAATGTCCAGCTACCGAGTGCCACAAAAATATCCAGATACCGAGTGGAAAGATGTTACACATCAAAAAAATGAATGAAACGGAATCAAATCTGCATTCGACAGTGCAAAGCGGCACAGAAGAAACAAACAGTTCTCATATTGATGACCCTTCAGCAGGAAGCTCGTCACATGAAAAGAAGACAGATCAAAGTTTTAAAGACCCTCATTCACATAAGGCGACTATATAAAAAGAAGGACGCCTTCAAGATAGATAAATGCCACCTTCACGCATTTCGGAAGCAATTGAAAAGCTGGAGTCCATACAATCAAAACTTGCAACGGAGACAGAGGTTGATGTTTGGACAACGAGCGAGAAACTTACGACCAGCGAGAACACTTCGTCCGTGTGAACGAAACAAGGTCGTGGGTTCTTGAGTTGAAGAAGAAAGTCGTGACGCATGCTCAAAACTAGTAGTGCTCTCGCCCGCTTCACGACTCCGTGTGAACCCACCTAATTTAACTACCCGACGGCCGCTCGCTACATGTTCCTCAGTGGCTCTAGCCTAATGCGTCCCATTTCGTTATCAAACCTAAGTTTCGATGGCATTACGACCAGCTTCTCCTAAGATGTCCGTGTATTCGTTGTTGCTGAATACACCATCCATTGTCCATATGTTGCTAGCAACTGTCGTGTTGTTGCACCACATATGATCCTATTACGCTCTCAAAGGCGAGGTTTTATAACGCAATGGGGCTCATTAGACGCGTAGTGCTGAGGAACACGTAGCGAGCGGCCGTCCGGTTGTTTCCCTTCGCATTCTGACGTAATCTGCCAGTATGCAGTGTGACCCCTGTGGAAATCAGTTATTAGTTATCCCATACAACAGTAGTGTATGCGGGACACTTGTGGGTAGATAGTACCTGTATGGGGCAAATGATCCACCTGGTATATGTATGTACCTAGGTATATTATTATATGTTAGTTATTAGTGTTTTAAGGGGCGGAACAGCGAGGTCATATGCCCCATGTATATGTTGCATGTATGTAAAATCCTCCTGTTTCACACGTGAGGCCCTCAAAAGTCTTCGTCTTCCTCTCCTCTTGGTTTCTCCATCTGTCGAATATTCTGTTGCTTCTTTTCTTCAGCTGTAAATTGCTAATGAGTAAATGATTTTCTAAGCCATGAAAAAGTGGCGTACAGAGGGTTGTAAAATTTGAGAGATATTATCGTGTTGGAAGCCATTATTCAGGGTTATCTTTGTAATCAAAATTCTTTTTTCAGTCCATCAACACGATTGTAACCAATTGAAATGGGTGGTAACCTATACTTGAAAAAATCGACATGAGATTAATAAATACACTTGGACCAGTTTCTATTGTCAAGAGATCGTATCAGATCCTTTATACGGGGTGGTCGAGAAGTCCCTTTACATGTTTTAGCATAGGACAGTTAGACATGGATACATTGTTATGAGTAAAACAGGATTTTTAGCCTACATTTGGCAAAAATGAGGAAAAGTAGACTTATGAGATCGATCCGGGAAAATATGTGTCTGTCTGTCTGTCTGTCTGTCCTTCTGTCTGTCTGGCTGTCTGTGTGTGTGTCCCCCCCCCCCTATTAAATCCTAAACGGCTGCGGCAATTGAAACCAAATTCAGTATGAGTAAAGATCTCAAGCCCATATTTGAAAATGATGTCAGTGCTACCAAGTGCTGAAAAAACGCTCTAGAAATTTGAGCTCCATGTTGGATATCTTGGAAGGTATGCATGGGAGCTATTACAAAATTGGCACACATCTAGATAATACTATTTCAGTTACATTTCCAGGAGGACATACATGACAGTGTTGTCAAAATAATTTTAAGACTTCTGATAGGTCCAATTTTTAAATGCATATAACTTCGACACTAACAATTGGATTTCAACCAAATTTTGTATGTAATATGTGTACGTAAACAGATATGACTGAGCGCATTCTTAAGAGCTACCAGGGCTGCCAAGTGTTGATAATTGCTTTCTCTCTTTTTTAAATCCAAATACCAATATATCAGAAAGTGTGCAAGCCGACAGCCTTAAACTAAGCACAGGTATAGTACCTGCCATTTTAGACTAATTTGGAGTAACTTATATACGTCAGTTCTACCAACATGATTATAAGCCTGCTGATAGGACCACTTTTTAAATACATGTAACTTCTATACTATCAGTTGGAGATTTCATCCAAATTTCGTATGTGCTATGTGTAACATAACAGATATGACTAGAAGTATTCTTAAGAGCAATCAGGGCTGACAACTGTTAATAAATGCTGTCTATATTTTTCTACCCTAATATTCTAGATAGGTTCATATACTGTAGATTAATCATTGGAATGAATCTTAATTTTAAGAAACTTCTTGTTTAATTTCAATATTTATTTGGAGTAAACAATGTCTGGTCACAATTAACAGTTTCATTCATCGATCAACAACGTCAGTATGTATTCCTCCATGTTCGAAGCACACGTTGATCTGTCGCCATGTTCTTGTTTGCATCCGCTGCAGCATGCGGTGGGTGATATTATAAAATGTCATGCGAACTCCATCTTTCAGTTGATCGTTGCTCACGTATCGTCTTTTACGAACGTTTTCTTTTATTATTCCCCATAGTGCATTGTCCGGTGTGCTGAGGTCTGGGCTTCGTGGCAGTGGTGCTGGAAGGTCTCATGATCCACGCCCAATCCAGTGGTTTGGAAAAAGTTCATTTAGCCAGTTGAGGACAATCGCAGCAAAATGTGGTGGAGCACCATCTTGTTGAAGTGTCACAATGTCACTTATACCTTTAGCCCTTAATTGTGGATGCAACCACGGGTTAATCATTTGCAAGTAGCTGTGCTGGTTCACAGGACCATCGAAGAAATAAGGTCCAAGCAGATGGTCTGCCGATAATCCTGCCCAAAGCGTAACATGCGGCGGATTGCACTCAATCTCCTCATAAAAGTGCGGATTGCTTTTTGCCCAAATAAAGACGCTACGATTTCGTGAGCTACGATAAATCGCACACTCATCAGAGAATATAACGTGTTTTGATCACCTGCATGTGGGAAGCGTGCGAGCAGCATTTCACATGCATGCACACGTTACTCCAAGTAACGATCACTCAACTCGTTCACTGAGGATGGCCGAAAACATGAAAGTTTCAAGTCTTTGCGCATATGGTCTTTCATCGTCGATCGCGGGACGCCTAATTCCGCAGACCGCTTACGTTCAATCGATTCCGCCACAGCGGCACAAGTTTCGATACGAGTCGTAGGCCTTCCTCTACGTGGTGCATCGAGAACACTTCCTGTCACAAAAGTTTTCTTCACCCACGCGAATAACGTTGGTCGTGTTGGCCAAACCTCAAAGCAAAGTCCTTCAAAATGTCTGACATTGTCTTCATCGTAATCTGACGTTCGTGAATCCAAACAGAAGCCACCAAACGCTCCTCAACAGTGAAACCACTTGTATCCGTCTTGGTTGAACTCTTTCGACTGAAGGCAGCTAACTTCGTAGTGTGCTACGCAGCGAACTACGTGACACATGACACGACTTTCCCACGCTAACCGAAGTGAACTTGTCAAGTGCGATACTCGGCTCACGGCGGAAAATTGTTATCTCAACAATATGTAAATAATGTTCATCATACTAATATATAAAAATGAGATGGTGTGAGTCTGTCTGTCTGTCTGTTAGTCAATAACTCAAGAACCACTGGTCCGATTTAAATGAAATTTTGCATGGATGTAGCTGATTTACCAGGTTTACATATATGATACTTTTGATTTCGAAATTTTACACTATTAAAAATGGCGACAATTTTAGTGACGTCATTAGACCCTTTGGTTTCAAAATTTCATACTTCCATATCAAATAAAAAGAGAACGGTAGGAAATAGCAAACTTTTGATGGGACATAACGAGCTTTGAAATTTAATTTCCTATCCGAAAGGTCCTTATCACTTTTCGTGTATCTCCAACAGTTAGCGAGTAAAACCGACATTTGTGACGTCATTACACCCTTTGGTTTCAAAATTTCATATTTCCTTTTCAAATAAAAAGAGAAGGCTAAGAAATAGCAAACCTTTGATGGTATACATGAGCTTTAACATTTAATTTTCTATCCGAAAGGTCCTTATCACTTTTCGTATATCTTCAACGGGTAGCGAGTAAAACCAGAATCTGTGAAATAGAACACGGTCAACACCGAGCGGTGCAGTATATATCTCTCTATATATAAAAATGAAAATTTGTGTGTTTTTCTCTGAATTTCTACGGAAATTTGAGTTTTTTACACGTTTCAGACTGTTTTATGATGGATGCGCGCGAAAATAATTTTTTTATCTGTCTGTCTGTTTGTTTGTTTGTTTGTCTGTGGACAAATTTGTTCCCTTATAACTCGAGAACGGCTGGGTGTATCAACGTAAAATTTGGTACAGATATCCATCAGAGGCACGACACTAATCAATGATGTAACTCATCTCCGTACCTCTCATAAAAGGGGGCCTACCCCCTTAAAATACATGCTGAAATAGGCGTAGAAGGACGAGACAAAACTCATCTTCAGCCCCTCATTGTGAGAGACAAAACTCGGGTCCCCGAAAACCACATTTCAAGGACCGAAGACCAACCGTTTTTGAGATATTCCCAGAAAACTAATTTAATTTAATAAACTAATGAACGAATGCAAGCCAGTAACCATGCCAACGGATTCTCAGAGGCCCATCTATTGCTGTAAGACGCAATGCAATTCCATTAATTACATTAGTGTGAAAGTTTGCAAACGGCTAGAAGGTTATCACGGAACCAAATTAAGCCGTAAAATTCATCAATACGTTTAACGCGCTTAAGGGGATTAAGGGGTACTTTAGAATTTTTTCACGCGATTTACACCTGTGGGTGTGGTACGGCAGGTCTATTATATTCCTATACCCATATTATTCATTCATTCATTCATTCATTCATTTCGTATAGGCCATCTATGGACCGCGTCATTCCAACCATCTCCTACTGGCTTTGATGTTTGCCCTGTACGCCCGCATTCGTTCTCGGTGGACTTCCTTCCGTTCCTGGGTCCAAATCTTTCCCGTTTTCAGCTTCGGTTTTTCTTGGAAACCTATACAAGCTTGAAGTTTCCCTTTGAGTGGGGCGCGCTCCTGAATGTCTGTTGGTGTAAACCCCACTTCTTTCAGATCTTTATCCAGTTTAATGCACCAGGCTCATTTTGTTTTCCTCTCCTGAAAGTAAGTTATGTTGCGGTTGGTCAGTCTCGCTGGGCTCATTCGTTTCACATGCCCAAAATTGGTAACCTTCTCTTCCGGATGACGTTGCTTATCTTCTCCACATGAGTATATAGGTCATGGTTATGCCGTCTTCTGTATTCCCCATTGTCTTCGATGGAACCCAATATCTTTCTCAAAATTTTCCTTTCTTTGGCCTCCAGTTTCTCGACCAAGCCTTTTTTGTTCATCGCGAGGCATTCAGAAGCATGCAAGACCTCCGGACGGATGACACTGCAGTAATGTTTTAGTTTTGCGTTGAAGGATATTGACCTTTTCTTATAGATGCCCTTAGTTAAATGGTAGGCCATTTCCATTTTGCTCATGCGTGATGTGAATGCTTCTTTCTCTGATAATATCCCTTCCCTGACCCGTCCTGAAAAGAAAAGTACATGGCCATTGGCTGAATTAAAAATAAAATAAAAATAGGTGTTATAATTTCTCCCTATATTATATTATTATTAGTATTATATTATGGCGTACAACGACGAGACAAATCCCCTCGGTGCCAGCAACAAAACTCGGGGGCCCTAAAGGATCCTCGAAAACTACATTATAAGGCTCTAAATCCAACAGTTTCTAAAATATTCCCAGAAAACTAATTTAATTTAATTTAACAAACTAATGAAGGAATGCAAATCGGTAACCATGAGAACAGTATCTCAAGGGGCGGCATACAACTTTCCATCTATTTCTGTAAGAATGACGGCTTCGGTGGCGTAGTTGGTAGCATGCTGAGCTTCTATGCCCAAGATAGCGGGTTCAAACCCGGCCGAAGCCGTCGGATTTTTTAAGAGCGTTAAAAATCCCTCAGTATGCCTTCCTTCGGAGGGGAAGTAAAGCCGGCGGTCCCATGTCATAGATTTATGGCATGTTAAAGATCTTTCCACTAATTACACCTGTGTGAAACTAAATTGGATAGGTTAAGAATGTAAACAACGCTCTTAGGTTGCTACGTTCGTTGCCAAGAGCCGACTGCGGTGGCGTCTAGTAGCTAGTTCTGAACTAGGCCTAGTAGTCGTTGACGGTGGCGTTTGGCGGCAAAAGTAGGAACTATTTGAAAATTCAAAGTTGCAGTCTCTACTTGAATTAAAAAAACAGATACACACACTAATACAGTCATCACAATTAACACCGGTTATCAGACAGATTCTACACACACCCAAAGTACACGGGGCTACATGACCGCGTTGTCGCAGCCCCTAAACTAAGGAACCAACCAAAATTTCTGTAAGAAGCAATGTCACTCCATTTATTACATTTCTGTGAAAGTTTGCAAATGGCTATAAGGTTATCACGGAACTAACGTAGACCGTATAATTCATCAATGCAATTAAGGGGGTGAAGGGGTAACCTAGAATTTTTTCATGCAATTTTCACGTTCGACATACAGAAGGTCTATTATATCTCCAAACAGCAACATTATTTTCAAAAATTCCTGAATTGAACCAGCATTTTTTGCGGCTTTTAGGAATTTGGGCAATTTGAGGCTAAAGTACCTGCATTTTCATGCACCACAAGCCTTTATAATTTATGAAAGGGGTCTTCCTGTGTATGGGCAACTAGCACAACGTAGAGGGTCAGTTTTTATGTGACGTGTATTGCGTTTCGTCTACAAGGCTTTCAATTGTATTTCACGTCAGGAAGTACACGTTAGGTGAATTTAGTCTGAGAGCACATTTTAACTTTTTTTTTGTCGACATACGGGTTCATCGTAAGGATGATTTTATTTGATACTGTGTGGTAGATATACCCATATTTGTATATCTGTGTAATATGTTGTAGAGAATAGAATTGTCTGTCTGTCTTTCTGTGTATCTTTATGTAAGCCTATACCTTGTGTTCGGATGCTTGGTGCATCGTAAAATTAGGTATGGTAACCATGAGAGTCAATACACCAATCATTTTTAAAACTCTTCACCGTACTTTTCATACAGTAGAAGGGTGGATATAGAGAAAAACTTCTCAATATATGCTAAAATAGGCGAAATATAAAAAATATCCTAGAAGGACGACTAAAGCATATGTTGCGCTTCTCAATGTGAGACACAAAATTCGGGAATCTATAAAGGGTCTCCGAAAACTACATTTTAAGGGCCTTAAATTAACAGTGTGTATGATATTCCCAGTGAACTAACTTCGTTCTGATAAACTTGAAGGAATGACAAACCGCTAACCATTTCAACAGTAGCTCAATTGATAATGTCTGGTGTTAACAACGAACACCGTTCGAAGAACGGGTACTTCTGCTAGTAATAAATATTTATAATACATGTCTACATTTATTGCCCTATGCTATAACATGTAAAGGGACTTCTCGACCATCCTGTATTTAAGATATAAAATATATGACTACAGCTAGCGCAGGCAACGGCAGGTGACAATTACACGGAAACGAGCACATACCGCTCAAACAGCTAAGTTCACAATACACAATAACCTGACCAATTAATAACAATCACATATCATCACACCAAGCAAGAAAACTTGAAAGTCAATCACCACTATCAGTATCTTAACAAAGAATCCCATATCTTGACTAGCTGTACTAGTTTAATCACTACTGCAACAAAATAGGTGTATATTTTGCAAATATCATAACCCATACTTGTAGACATAGACTTAATAGGCTAAGTGTCAAGGATCTGATGATGATCGCTTGACGATCGAAACTTGTCATACAAGTGTATTTATAAATCTCATGTAAATGTCTACAGGTTTAGAGTACCACCCATTTCAATCGGGTACAATAGTGTTCACCGACTGAAAACATTACATTTTGTTTGAGAGACATTGAAACATGCCGTAGAAATCTGAGAAATTTGGCCAGGAAGCGATTGTTGTAAGTTGAGGTAATTCCGGCTTATTTTATTCAGTAAAAAATCTGAACTTTCTCATTTTAAATTCAGTATTAGATAACCTTACGTCTGGTAAATAACCAGGACATTGCATTCTAATAGACCACACCCCTTTCTCCCAATGCCTTGACTTGTTTAATTCACGCACATTGATTTAATCTGTCATGGACTCCTCTGATGAAGAGTCTGTTAGGAAGGCAATGCGGCCGAAAAATAAATTCGCCATGTGCAGACTTCCCTGACCTCGTTGAAATGGGAAATAATAAGAGGTGGAAATACATACTACTTAGCACTGCTGCTTGATGAGTCATTCATCATTCATTTCTTGTCCTTGTTTACATCTGACTGATAAACAAAGAACATATCTGTTACGATACGCCTAGTTGACTGTTTCTCTGCCAGCATATTGGAGTATCAGTGCTATTTATCTGTTTATATCCTCCACTATTTGGCATTCATTTATGCTGTCAGTACTTCTTACTATGTTCTTTTCTGCATGAATATCACGGAAAAATATTTAAAAGACTCATTGCTGAAGCAATGCTATGTACAAACACAGAACACAGCGAACTTACTGTAGTATCTAGTACTCTTTATTGTGAAATATATCAGTTATTACGTTATTTTTTCTGATGTGTGAATCCTTCAACGGAGCTATTATAGCCACCATAGAAATCAGGGAAATTCAACACACCGAAATACACACGGAGATGATGAGCAAGGTGCCTATAAAATTAATTAGCAACACATGAGTACAATCAGCTGGAATCGAAACCTCGACTGTTTTTTTCCACTTACTGTATTTGCCAACAGAAGCCAATTACAAAAAAAAAAAAAAAAAAAAAACTGTAGCAATGACTTTCAACCGGAAGTTTATATAAAGAACGAACATTTCTGTTTTTATCCATGGATCGAGTAAGCGCAGTCTCATCATATGGATGGTCGGTTTCAATGCTCGACGCATCGAGCTCTGCATATCGAGTGTCTATAGCTACACAATTCATTAATATTCATTCATTTACTTCATTTGCAAATGGGGGTAATTCCCCGGCGGCAAATTGTACAATTACAGAGCTTTATCAACAATAACATCAAACACACTTAATGTACACAAGTTACGATTTGGGAACTAGAGTAATTACATTGGACTATTTACACGAACTTTCAGTCTTCTCTTAAACACATCAATATGTTTTGGGAAAGGCTCCAAGACAGTGGCAGATAATGAGTTCCAATTATCAATACAACGATTAATTAAATAATATTTCCCATCAAGGCTCCTACACACCGGAGCGATCGCAATGGTGGTGGCAATCATGATGGCGATCAGGTCTTTTCACACCCAGAAGCGCGGTGGTAGCGATCAGTTTGGAA
This sequence comes from Meconema thalassinum, assembly GCA_946902985.2. Taxonomy (NCBI): domain Eukaryota; kingdom Metazoa; phylum Arthropoda; class Insecta; order Orthoptera; family Tettigoniidae; genus Meconema; species Meconema thalassinum. The sequence continues at coordinate 1,238,692,039 of OX336388.2, read as the reverse complement.
AATTGTGTACGTCAAGGATGCATCGGTTATCTCAACTGGAAGAAGAAGCATTACTGTTGGCAGCGGTAAATGATGACGTGGAGCAGCAGAAAGCAAGGCAATTATTCCTTTCATTGTGTACATTTAGAGACATGTGAAAAGGATTTACAAATACTACAAACCACAAATAATATATAAATAATATATTTTTCAGAAAAGAAAAAAAAGAAAAAGAAAAAAACAACGTAAAAGAACATGGATTCACGACCTGAATCTGCTTCGTGAGCATGAAGGCGAATTTCACACTTCATATTAGCAACTGCGAGAACATGAGGAACGATTTTTAGCCTACTTTTCACATTTAGCAAAAATGAGGAAAAAGTAGACTTATGAGATCGGGCAAATGTGTGTCTGTCTGTCCTTCTGTCCGTCTGTCTGTCCTTCTGTCTGTCTGTCTGGCTGGCTGTGTGTGTCCCCCCACTCTATCAACTCCTAAACGGCTGCAACAATCGAAACAAAATTTGGTAGGAGTAAAGATAAATACCTGAATATCTCACGGCCATATTTGAAAATGATGTCAGTACTACCAACTTCTGAAAAATCGCAATTGAAATTTGAGCTCCATGTTGGATACCTTGGAAGGTATGAATGGGAGCTATATAAAAATTGGCACACGTATAGATAATAATATTGCAGTTTAATTTCCAGGAGGCCATACATGGCAGTATTGCCAAAAGGATTATAAGCCTGCTGATAGGTCCAAATTTTAAATGCATATAACTTCTACACTATCAATTCGATTTCAACCAAATTTAATATGTGCTATGTGTACATAAACAGATATGACTGAGCGTATTCTTAAGAGCAACCAGGGCTGCGAACTGTTAATAAATGCTCTCAATTTTTTAAAAATCCAAATGCCCATATATCAGAAAGTATGCAAGCCGACAGCTTTAAACTATGCCCACGTATAGTACCTGACATTCCATACTAATATGGAGTAACTTATATACATCAGTGCTACCAACATGATTCTAAGCCTGCTGAGAGGTCGAAATTTAAATACATGTAACTTCTATACTGTTAATTCAATTTCAACCAAATTTCGTGTGTGTTATGTGTACCATGACATATATGACTATGCCGATTCTTAAGAGTCACCAGGGCTGCTAACTGTTAATAAATACTGTCTCTATTTTTGTTGCCCTAATATCAATATATCAGAAAGTATGCATGCCAATAGCTCTAAACTTTGCACACGTATAGTACCTGGCATTCTAGATTAATTTGGAGTAACTAATATAGGCCTACGCCAGTGCTGCCAACATGATTCTAAGCCTGCTGATAGGTCCAATTTTAAAATGCATGTAACTTCTATACTAACAAATCGACTTCATTCAAAATTGACACAACAATAGTTAATATTATTTCAGATTATTTCTGTCCAATAAATGTATGTCATTGTTGCCAACATGATTTTACACGCGCTGTTAGATCCAATGATTAACTGCATCTAACGTCCATGCTATCCATTGGACTTAAACCAAATTGTGTATTCTGTACCTTAAGAGATGGAACTAAGAATATATTCAGTCACCAGGGCTGCCAACTGTATTTCTCTATTAGGCTACATTATGCCAGGTATACAGCATTTCGTACTAATTAGAAATTTCGATATTACCAACTTAATTTCGTCATTATTCTAGATAGATCCATATAGATTAATCATTGCCATGACTCATAAATTTTAAGAAAAGTAGGCTCTTTAGTTCGTCACGGAACTTCTTGTTATAGTCAGGATGCGACAAATCAAATAATGTTATGCAATTTCACTTCTTCAACGAGTTGCTCTGTTGTCGCACTCATTGTCATGCCAACACAGTGACGTGGGCAGCGGTCAAACTCGACAAGCTGCATCTGATCGCCACCACGTAATAGAACGCTGCACTATCCTGAACGCTGTCTGTCTGGAAGCTTCTATTTAATTCTGCAGGAAGTATTTGACCGCCTCCGCCTCCACGATCGCTCAGATGTGAGGGAGCCTTTTAATTTGTACGCTGTGGTCGGCCCTTGACGTTATGTGGATGTGTCATAAGTCCAGTAACCCTAACAAAGACAAAATGTAGATTCCAGTATGACATTTTGTACAAGAAACACGCATTTGAAGCTGTGTGTGTAGCATATTATAGGCGGTTATCTGAAGAAAGCAAATGATGGTCGAATAGATGTCACGTTAACCTCTTGAGTAATTTTGTTTCTTTGCCTTGCGGATCGTATCCAGGTAGAAAAAATAAATGAATGGTTTCTTAGCTACGGAGTATCTTATAAAATTTTCAATGTCATCTTATTTGCAGTTTGCAACAATGGCGTATTAGAATCTCTAATAAATGCCGATGTCCCGAAGAACGAAGTTTATTGGAGTTCGGTGCAGCCGTTCAAATATTGTTGTTTCACTTGAGAGGCTTGCACATCATAGTCATTTAGCCCCGTATACTTTGATGTGTGCCGAATTTTGTCTGATAGCCTGTGTTATTGTGATGGCTGTAGGTCTATTAGTGGGTGTATTTGTCATTCAGGTGAGGATTGTGGAGGAGACGGCCGTGGTCTTAATTTAGGAACCATCCCGGCATTCACCTGGAACAGAAGTGGGACACCACGGAAAACCACTTCCAGGATAGCGTGGGAATCGAACCCACTTCTTCTCAGTTTTGCCTCAAAAGGCTGAGTGTACCCCGTTCCAGCTTTGAGACCATAGTTACATTTATTGGCAGAGCTGCGAATCGAATCAGGATCTCCGGGCCGACAGCCAAGAATGCTAACCACTACACCACGAGTAGGTCTCTTTCAAATATTGTAAGGAGTAACCTAGACGGACGGGAATATAAATTGCCACCGATAAATCACATACAGTAGACCTATTCTTTTCAAAACGACACAAGTAGTCTTGTAAAGAATCATTATGTCCCTGGTGAATTAGTTATATTCTAGGCCTAGAATTAGTAGAATATTTCAGCAAAGGTAGATATGTTTTTTGATACATAATATTTGAAACAAGAGGCTTTTCGTAGTGTATTATCTTGCAGAGTAGGTCTACCGCATACTCTCTGAATACAGTGAGCGAGATGTATCGAAATACAAAACACAATGCTCGAGGCGGTCGTGCAGCGGCTCAATGGACCTTTCAAAAGAGATATGCCCGTATCTCAGCAGGAGAACACAAGCTCAATGGATTTCCTTTGTATGCTGCTACAGTGTTTCATGTTCATTAAGGAGTCTTCAATATAGAAGGAAGTTTTTAGCTTATTTTCATTTATGAAAAAAAAACCAACAACAACAACATGTTCAGGAAAGAACATATAGCCTACTTTCTCCTAAATGTATGGGTATAGTTATAACTCTCTGTCCTTATCACCTCCTAATCGCTTCCTATTCGAAGTGCAAATTGGCACACAGGATTTGAGCAGTGGCGTTCAAACCATAGTTCATAATTTACCCCAGCATTTTGCAATTTCATCAGCAAACACTCCAAACAACGTAGTTATTCATTTTATTAACACCGAATACTTACAATAATTGAAACATCGTTGCTCTAATAGTCGGCAGTCGAAAATGTTATCCTCGACTGCCAACTACCCGACTGCAGCAATATAATAGACAATCAGAGCAGATCAGAAACTGACGTCACGTTGTTGTTCTGTGTCGTGTACAAAGAGGATATAGGCCTATGTGAAGTAACTTCGCAACCCGTAAATTTATAATCTTAAATACACGGAATAACAAAATAATCCATCTCTAAATCATCCATACTGCAAGTTTTGAGGTTATCAACAACGCCTCGGTGCTCAAGGAATAAACGAATGCCATTGTATTATTACTCCTAGCAGTCGTTAAGACTGGGTTCACTAACTGGCCGGTATAGAGCGCTCCTCGGATCTAGAGGGCTGTGGTTAGCTCCAAGGCTCCTGCATAGTACAACTGAAGGCTGATAGATGTCACTCCGGTGGAGAATATTGTTTTAATTTAATATATATTTTCCATTGCAAAAAGAACCATATAACGCTTTATTTTATAACGTCTCAGTACTCAAAAAACTATAAATATAAAAATATTCAAGCAAAGAAATTCAACTCTGATAGGAATTGAACCCCGGCCAGTCAGGTGAAAGACGAAAACTCTAACCACTCAGCCAATCGTACACTAATTCTTAGTTTTATCAATCAAATAGATACATCGTATTAGCAAATAATCACTTGTACTGAATGATTTTTTCACTGGAGTATGTTTCAAACCGTGTTCATTTCATATTAAGTTTATATAATTTTTATCGTAGGTTATATTGCATGCAACATACTGAAACTAGTAAAATATAGGTCAGAACGAGAGATCAGCTGCCATCTTGTCAAATAACCGAGACGACTCAGATTTTTAAAGTCATTTCTAGACTATAATATTACAATATAAACTTTTAATTTCGAACGAACCACGTCGTTTAGAACAGTTTAAACGATTCTTGGTTTGATAATCGGAACTGGTGGGTCCCATGTTATGGATTATAAAGTTTGCATAATTCACACGGCCGCCATCCTGAAATAGTACATTTGATGACCTTGTAGTTTGGGTACGAGACGCGTCCCATATGAAGGTATTGAACCCTTATTAATCTATCGATGAATAAGTATTCATGATTTTATTATTATTACTGATGCCCAGGCAGTACATGTGGAAATTGACAAAGGGGGAGCTAAGGTAGTGTGTTGCAACGATTACAACAGAAGCAAGCTTGGTAGTTATTCCTGAAGACGACCGGGTAAGCCGAGTTCAAGGACAAATTTTGTAACAGCGCGCACCTAAATTAGAGTCATTGAGGGAGTGTATTGAGTAAGTTTCAACCGACCCAGGATTGAATCACCCAATGAGAAGAGACCACGCCAAAAGCCACGCGGTAAGTCGCGTACCCTGGAAAAACGCACGAAAACGTGTACCTAAAGAACCACCGATCCGAATTAATTCCGCAATAGTGCTCTGAGACGTTTGGATAAAATGATGAAGATTGATACTAGTCCCAAGTTTGTGTGATGAAAACTCCAGATTATTTTTTCGAATTCTCCCCACTCTACCTCATTCTGTCAGTTTCCAATAAATTGGTCGGTGAGAAGCTGTTTCGCGGACAACTTTATTGAGCTCTGGTGAGCAAGGTTCACGTCACTCTGCGTCACGATTTTCGAACGCTAATAAGCGTACTTTACTAACATTTTGCTTTGTGCTCAAGTGAGCAAGGTTCACGTATAGCAGTGGAGATCTCTAGGCGAGATAAGGACTGCAAGATAGTCATGTTTAAGACTTGTTTTCAAGCCAGCGGCGATGAGTTTGAAGTGTGTAATTTTATGTAAATTTGTATATTATAATTTTTGTGTGATATTTGTGCGTGTGTGAAGCAAATGCTAAGATAGGGCAAGTCTACGATCAGTAATCGCATTAGGACATATTCGTGAGTGAAAGTAGTAGCTCACAGCGATTACAGCTAGGCAATATTATTAACATTGAACATTTCTGTCCAAGAAACTTCGCCAAGATGTCCGACGTTTGGTCAGGTGATGGATTGATGTGCATCGCTTCTACAACGACGTCGACGATGGAGAGCTAAATTTCCCGTAGGGAAATGTACCGGGACGGAGGTTAATGTTCTGCAAGCTGAGACGGTGATGCACAAAAATTTATTTACTCAATATGAAGTTAGATGAGGCGCGGGAACATTGTAAATAGTTCATTCATTCTTTTTCTTGTGTTTAGATTTTTTTTGTGCTGACACTATCATCTTTAAATGTACGTTGGCGCGTGGCCAAATTTGTTTGTTGTATATTTTTCTTTGGAGTCATATTTAGTGTACACGGCGCGTGTATTTGATTTTATCCATGCGAATACGAAACTCGTTAATTCGATAAGTGGTGCTTTATTAAAGTTCATTTTGTTTTTGGAAAGGGAGGTAATTATTGTAGATGTTTTTATGAACAGGTTATTACTCATGCTAGGGTTGCCGAGCGCAACAAATTAAGATGTAACTGTAGAACACCTTAGTTCTAATTTTTTTAGCATTTATTTGAGTCCTTTTCAGGTTAGTTAGTCACGGACTAGAACGGAAGCGCACGCTGGTGGAAAAATATCTATGTCATTTATTTCAGGTTTCTGTCAAACCCATACGTGTGATTCTGTGTGTGTTCATGTGTCAGGTGTGTGTATCGATTCTACGTGATGAAGGGTAGGTGGTGCTACCGCCCTCATATTGTTGTTGTTGTTGTCGTGGTATTCTTTTGATGGAAAGGCAGAGCGCTCCGAGGAGGCTACTGTACCTTGTCCAGTGTTGATTTTCTTGGATTTACTAGGGGAAATGCTGAGATATTTTATTCTGATACACACACGTATATTGTGCTTTGGGAGCACGCTTCTTCGAGACTCGATCCCGTGCCATGGGAGGTCGAGGTTATTGACACGTGGGTTGACAGATATGCAGATTTCCACTTAGCGCCCGTCTGGGTTCGGTGACTCATTGTTAGGCAGTCCTGTTGACCGACTGATACCTATAAGCTATCAATAGCAAACCTGTTCTTTTGTGATGGTCAGTTGGACCGTAATTAATTGGGGAGTTCGCCATGTCTGTTACGAATTATTGCATATCGTATGGATGGAATATTGTGTTAATGATGTAAATGTTGGCTTCGAGCCTAGTGATTTTTTTCTATGACTCAGGTCATGTTAGTTTGTTTGTTGTGACACCCGTGTGGTGTAGTTGTATTTACTTGTAAAAATGACAGGCGGTCATATGTGTGTTTCTTTTGTTGGTCACGTGTTAATTTACTTGTGTTGATTTTTGAAAAGTCCTAATTTTAGGCAGTAATGTTTTTGCTACGACAGTTCTTGATTCCAATTTCAAGCGGAAATTATTTGTTGTTTATTTAGTGTAGGAAGTGTCAGATTAATTTAAGTAGTGTATAGTTGGTTCCCCGCGTCTGTCTAGCTCTAAACAATGCAGATTCGTCCTTTGAAGATTGTCCGGATGATGACGAATCTCGCATTTATTTGTACTCATCGTTAAGCATGTAGAACAGCCGCACACGTACACAATGTCATTGAAGCATTTGGGACACTTGGTCCAATTTATAATCTCTCCTGAGATTAAGCCTAGTTTTGGCACGTAATTTATTCAGTTGGGAGTCATTTGGGAGTTTTGTTTTGTTTAATTTTATTTGTAAATAGTTGATCTGTTATTAAATTCATTTGTTATAACCCTGGTATTCACTTATCCTGCATGTTATTTTGTTATGTGTTACCCTGCATGTTAATGAAGCGCTTTAACAACAACTTACGAAATGGACTGTTACACCCCCCGAAACTGAGTCTCATAAGCTTCTTTGCAAGGGTTCAGTATGTTGGTACCCAATTTGGTAAAGATCCGATGATTAGTTTGGTCGTAATGCATTATTAAGTTTTGACCATTTGAGTGGCCGCCATTACGTTTTGGTAAAGATGGCAGCAATATAAAACATAACACTGAGGTGCCCTTTGCCAGTGCTACCTCTGTACCAAATTTCTCTTAATTCGGTTTCACCGTGTTCGAATTGATAGGGGGGGGGGACAGACATACATTCAGAGTACACACACTCACACTCACACACACACACACACACACACACACACACACACACAGAGACAGACACACAATTTTTGGCCCTGTGTTGATCTCATAAGTCTACTTTCATTTTTTGAAAACAAATCGAAAGTAGGCTAAAAAAATAGATTTATGAGATCACCTTTTGTCCATGTGTGTGTGTATATGTGTGTGTACGTTTGTGTGCGTGTTCCCCCGAATTCAATCTAAACGGCTGGAGCGATTTCAATAAAACTGGGTAAAGTCATGTTACTATTTCGTCCGACCCCGACTGTGCCCTTCATATTTTAGTACGTCTCACTAATCCAACATGGCAACTGTGCGAAATATTTCACCGGCATTCTATATCGCCGAAACTATTACTAATATCACCCTGAAATATTGTACGGTCATAAACAGAACTAATAAATGTTCACCAATGTGACTTTAAAAATTCTGTTAATAACAAAACGAACATGGCGGCCAAGCGAGTAGAAACATTTTAAATAGACTTTACTCGCTATTTAACCATCCGAGCGCGGTGGAACATGGCACAGCAAATGTTTATTGTGCCATTATTACATTACACTAGGCAACTGTACCCTCATGTGTCCACGATGTAGATGCTCTGTACCTGCGGTGAAGGAAATAGTACACTGACTGCCGCTAGAGCGCTTCACCTCACGGGTAAGTAAAGGTCTTTGTATTGGGTCGACAGCTGACTGCGCTCATGTCGAGTTCATATTTCTACAAGATGGCTGGCTTTTGTCATCTAAGTTGCCATAGTGACAATTATTGGATATTTAAGATGAAATAATAATTATTGAAACTATCCTGATACAGAAAGGACGCGAAGTATCTTAGCAGAGAGTTCCTGTTGGAACTAAGTAGCCTAGGGTGGGAGGCTGGCAAAAAGAAAATGTTTTGGTTTAATGAAAAGTCATGTCCAGCCTCCCACCCCCATCCATCTATGACGTCATAGTCAATATTAAAGCATGTCTAAACTTGTTGAACATGTCACGTGACAAAGTTAGGTTAGGTAAAGTTATGTTATGTTAGGTGAGCTGAGGTTAAGTCTTAAAATATTCCCTCTCTGTCTTGTACTTGGTGTAATCATTGACACTGTAACTTTGTGATATCAAAGGTGATCTGAGGTTAGGTTAGGTGAGGTGAGGTGAGGTTATGTCAAGTTAGGTTAAGTGAGGTAAAGTTAGGTCAGGTTAGGTGAGGTGAGGTTAGCTACCACTATCACACTCTTAGAAATGATCGAGGAAGCAGACTGATAGAATTCTGTACCGAGCATGAGTTGGTCATAGCTAACACCTTATTCAATAACCACAATAGAAGAATATACACATGGATGAGACCAGAAGATACAGCGCGTTACCAAATCGACTTCATTATGGTCAAGCAGAGGTTTCGAAACCAGATTTTGGATTGTAAAACATATCCCGGTGCTGACATAAACTCTGACCACAATTTGGTTGTTATGAAATGCAGATTAAAGTTGAAGAAACTGAAGAAAAGTCAAAAGCCAAAAAGATGGGCAATAGACAGACTGAAAGAGAAGGATGTAAACGAAAGATTCAAGAAGAGTATAAAGGAAGGACTAATGAAAAACCCTAAACAAACTTCAATTGCAGACGAATGGGCACTTTTGAAGAATGAAATTACAAAATCCGCCGAAGAAAACATTGGTAGGAAAGAAAGAATAGGTAGAAAACCGTGGATCACACAGGATATAGTAGAATTGATGGACGAAAGGCAAAAACACAAGAATGTAAGAGATGAAAAGGGGAAAGCAGAATACAGACGTCTGAGAAATGAGGTTACCAAGAAGTGCAAGGAAGCGAAAGAAGAATGGTTGAAAGAGAAATGTGCAGGTATAGAAAATTGTCTGAAATTAGGAAAAGTAGACACAGCTTATCGAAGGATTAAGAATACGTTTGGGTAAAGGAACACTAAGTGCTGTAATATTAAGGACATAAATGGAAAGCCTCTAACAGATAGGGAAGAAAAGGTTGAGAGATGGAAAGCTTACATAGAGTGTTTGTATAAGGCAAAGAAGATTGAGAATCTTGTAATGGAAAGGGAGGAGGAAATTGATGAGGATGTGAAAGGAGATTTAATATTGAGATCAGAATTTGACAGAACATTGGAAGAATTAGGCAGAAACAAAGCACCAGGAGTAGGTGATATACCGATTGAGTTGCTACGCTGCGGAGGAGATGAAGGTCTGATCAGTTTATATCACTTGGTGTGTAGGATTTATGAGACAGGTGAGGTACCCTCTGATTTCAAGAAGAATGTTATCATCCCTATACCGAAGAAAGTAGGAGCTGACAGATGTGAAGATTACAGTACAATCAGCTTGATTACTCATGATTCAAAGATCCTGTCTAGGATAATTTACAAGAGGATAGAAAGCCAGATAGAAATGGAGTTGGGTGAAGACCAGTTTGGTTTCAGGAGAAATGTAGGAACAAGGGAAGCTGTACTGAGTCTTAGGCTGATTTTGGAAGGTAGAATAAGGAAAGATAAGAGAACGTTCATGGCATTTGTAGACTTAGAAAAGGCTTTTGATAACGTTGATAGGACTAAATTGTTTGACAATTTGAAAACGATTGGAATAAGGTACAGGGATAGGAGGGTAATCTACAATCTATACAGAAACCAGACATCAGTCATTCGAGCTAAAAGACATAAGAGAGAAGCTGGTATTCAGAAAGGTGTAAGACCACACTTTTCAATCTTTACATTGAACAAGCAATGAAGGAAATTGCAGAAAAATGTAAAGTGGGAGTGAAGATTCAAGGAGAAATAATTTCAACTCTAAGATTTGCCGATGACATAGTCATCTTGGCCGACACGCCTGAGGATTTGAATGAGTTTTTGAATGGTATGGACTCCGTCTTGAGGAAAGAATTCATGATGAAAATTAATAAATGTAAAACAAAAATATTGGAATGAAGCCGAAATAAATCAGAAACCTCTATGGACATGAAATTGGCAGGTGAAAAGCTAAAGGAAGTAGGAGAATTCTGTTACTTAGGAAGCAAAATAACCAGTGATGTACGAAGCAAAGAGGATATAAAAAGTAGGTTACCGGTAGCTCAGGCAAGGAAAGCATTTCTACAGAAAAGGAATTTGTTGACATCGAATATAGATTTAGGTATTAGGAAGTCATTTTTGAAGGCCTTTGTCTGGAGCGTGGCACTATATGGAAGTGAAACTTGGACTATTGGTGCAGCAGAAAAGAGGAGAATTGAAGCGTTTGAAATGTGGTGTTACAGGAGAATGATGAAGATCAGATGGGTAGATAGAGTTACAAACGAAGAGGTATTGAGACTAGTTGGAGAGGAGAGATGTTTCTGGCGACTGCTAATGAAGAGAAGAGATAGGTTGGTAGGATACATACTAAGACACCCAGGAATAGCAAGCTTAGTTATGGAAGGAAGGGTTGAGGACAAGAACTGTAGGGGTAGACCAAGGTTAGAATATGTTAAACAGATTGCCTCGGATGTAGGGTGTGGAAGCTATGTAGAGATGAAACGATTAGCTCAGGGCAGGGATGCATGGAGAGCTGCATCAAACCAGTCAAAAGACTGAGGACTCAAACAACAGTCAATCATTATCCATAAAGTGCTCTGGAATTTGTTGGAATCTTAGTGAGTTGTAAGTCAACATACTATATATCGCTATACATCTCTCCCAGTATAAATCAAGTTATCAATTCGCCTACTATCAATTACGCCTACTACCAATCGCGTCTACTATCAATTGCGCCTATTATCAATTGCCCTTACTACCAATTGCGCCTACTATCAATTACGCCTACTATCAATTGCGCCTACTACCAATTGCGCCTACTATCAATAGTGCCTACTATCAATTACGCCTACTATCAATCGCGCCTACTATCAATTGCGCCTACTATCAATTGCGCTTACCACCAATCGCGTCTACTATCAATTGCGCCTACTATCAATTGCGCCTACTACCAATTGCGCCTACTGTCAATTGCGCCTACTATCAATAGCGCCTACTATCAATTACGCCTACTACCAGTCGCGCCTGCTATCAATTGCGCTTACTATCAATTGCGCCTACTATCAATTGCGCCTACTACCAATCGCGCCTACTATCAATTGCACCTTCTATCAATTGCAGAGTATAAATAGCGCCTGCTATCAATTACAGCTGGTAAAAATCGCTTCTAGTAAAAATCGCGCTCAGTATAAATCATAATCAGTATAAAACGCACCCAGTATCAAACGCGTCTACTAATCGTACCTACTATAAATTGAGCGTGCTATAAAACGCACCCAGTATACATTGCCTCTACTAACCATGGCTACTATCAATTACAGTCAATAAAAATCATAATCACTATAAATTGTGTTCAGTATAAATCTTGGCATTGAGCAATGTGTGTGTAAATCACTTGCAGTCTAAAAATTGTTCATGTAATTATTATTCTTGACAGTACTTTCGAAAATTCCACCTTTAAAAAATATCAATCCACTTCATTTATTTTACTGTTATTATTACTAAAGTGACTTTACTAAAATTTTATTCATGTGTATTAGTTAATATGGAAGTCTCAACAGCCAGCCATGGTGAGCCATGTGTTTACTATAAAGGATATACATATATTGTAATAACAACTAATAAAGATGGAACTGTTCTTTGGCGATGTTCAAAACAACGATCTAAAAATTGTCGAGGAATGATTAAAACTAAAGTCTCCAACGTACTTACTTCAAACGAGCATCATTGTGAATCTCAAATAATTACACAATTAAATGGACAAAATGCTCTAACCAAGGTAAGAAAGCACGTCCAAGAACAAAATATTGCTGCTCAAGATAGTGAAGTGTTGGTTTAAAATCACTTATCATGTCCTCAAAAAGTCATGTTAGGACAGTTGTCAACGTCTAAGAAACCCTTAACACTATCAAAAGTAACGCAGACTTCACAAGAGATCCCTGTGGAAAAGGAACAAGAGGAATTGGATAGTTCTAGTGATGTTGAAGATGATGATAATAATGATGATAACAATGACTATAACAATTATAATGATAATATTCATAATGATGATGATGATGATGATGAAAAGGATGAGGATGAGGGTTTTTTGTCTATAAAACCATTGCGGCTTCCCCAGTTTTTAAGACAAGAGTAAATGGAGAAAGTTATAAAGGATCTACAACAAGCGTTGTGTTAAAAAATCTATATCAAACAATGGTAAAGAGATAGAGAGTTGTATTCAGTGTGTATCCAATGTAAAATGAATTTAATAAACATATTTTATGGTTATTGTCTGTTTTCTTAATTACTATCACTACATCCCCCACTGTTAATGAAATTGTTAACCATCGACAGTCTCTAGCTATGTTTAGAAAGAGAGAGTGGACTTAAACAATACACTCTATCTATGGTTTGTGTATCGAGTATCATAATAATACAGTATCGATAAGCTTTGTTAAAGCAATAGTTATGTCAGGTAAGGGGTTCAAATCCTAGCTTTCTTGTATTGGAAATGTGAACTTAAGTCAAACGCCTTAACCACTCGGCCAACCTCACAGTTAATAATGTAATTTGTTTTGTGCACTTGAGTGTTTCCAAAATATTCCAGTGTACATTGACTCAACCACTTGCTCGTTTTTAAATGTAGAATTTTGTTTTGTTTTTCCATAACATTGCAGTTATGTCTTGAGAACTGGGTGTTTAATATAGGGTTAAAGGCATCTTAAATAATTTTAGAAAAGCTCTCAGGTATCGTGTCATGGGTTTTAGTAATGCATTACTGTTTTTTGACTAGCATTTACCATTACAAAACACTATTTTGGTAAACTCTACATGTTGTTGCTTGAGTCTTCAGCCTTTTGACTGGTTTAATACAGCTCTCCATGCCTCCCTGTCCTAAGCTAACCGTTTCATCTCTATATAGCTACCACACTCTACATCCAAGGCTATCTGTTTAACTTATTCTAACTTTGGTCCACCCCTATAGTTCTTGTCCTCAACCCTTTCTTCCATAACTAAGCTTGCTATTCCTGGGTGTCTTAGTATGTGTCCTACCAACCTATTTCTTTACTACGTTAGCAGTCGCCAGAAATATCTCTCCTCTCCCACTCATCTTAATACCTCTTTGTTTGTAACCCTATTTAACCATCTAATCTTCATCATTCTCCTGTAACACCACATTCCAAACACTTCAATTCTCCACATTTCTGCTACACCAATAGTCCTAGTTTCACTTTCATAGAGTGCCACGCTCCAGACAATGGCCTTCAAAAATGACTTCCTAGTACCTATAGTATCTATATTCAATGTCAACAGATTCTGTAGATATGCTTTCCTTGTCTGAGCTACATAAGAATCCTTATCGTCTCTGGTATAATGCCTTGTTTAGCAAACATAGTCGCTCAGTAGGTCTAAGCATTTGAAGTATATAACCCAAAAGAGCAAACAGTTTTTCTAAAACCCTACTCACTGGTCGATAACAAGCATAGTCGCCCAAGTGTTTCGTTGGTAGTTAACTCATGTCTGGTTAGTCAATTCGTATTGCAAAGCCAGTCAACATCTTAACATATAGTCTAATCATCTTTCTATGTACGTACCAGTGTCTAATGAATAGTCAATATTAGTTTGGTCTTTACCTAAAATCTTAAATCCAATATCTAAATTCTAAAACCTAAAATCTAAAAAAATATAGTACAGAAAACATAATTCCAAGTAATACAAATCCTTATATGTCTTTTTTAATAATTAGTTACCGAAAATTTAAAGTCATAACATTATGGTTGGGTCTTTTTGCAAAATCTAAAATCTAAAATGTTAATTCTAAAATCTAAAGTCTAAAATCAAAAAAACAAATCAAAAATCTTACTTGCATTAACTGTATATCAAACCCAGACAACCTTTGTATTTGTCATCCAAGTAATAATTTGAAAAAATACAAGTGTAATCAGTCTTAAAAAATTATCCCTGCTTTTCTTGTATGTTTATGACATGCACGTATCAACCTAAAATCAAACTCTAGTCTACCTTAGTCAAAGGCTAACAGCTTAACCACTGCACCACCATAAACGTCTTTATTAGTTTGGTTCGTTGTAAGCCTCAAAACTAACAAGAAGTTCCGTTAAGAACTATACAGCCTACTTTTCATGCCAATGATTTTTCTACAGAATATGAACCTATCTAGAATAATGACGAAATTAAGTTGGTAATATCGAAATATCTAATTAGTTCAAAATATACCTGGTATAATGTACCCTAATAGAGCACTACAGTTGGCAGCCCTGGTGACTGAATATATTCTTAGTTCCATCTCTTAAGGTACAGAATACAAAATTTGGTTGAAGTCCAATGGACGTTACATGCAGTTAGACACTGGATCTATCAGCAGGCGTAAAAGCATGTTGCCAACAATACCATGCGTGTGCTAGTCAGAAATAATCTGAAATATTATGATATCTTGTTGTGCCAATTTTGGATGAAATCCATTTGTTAGTATAGAAGTTACATGTATTTTAAATTGGACATATCAGCAGGCATAGAATCATGTTGTCAGCACTGCCTTGTATTAATTACTCCAAATTAATCTAGAATGTCAGGTGCTATACGTGTGCAAAGTATAGAGCTGTTGGCTTGCATACTTTCTGATATATTGATATTAGGGTAAAAAATATAGACAGCATTTATTAACAGTTGGCAGCCCTGATTGCACTGAAGAATACTTATAGTCATATCTGATATGTTACACATAGCACATGCGAAATTTGGATGAAATCCTACTGATAGTATAGAAGTTACATGTATTTAAAAATTGGCCCTATCAGCAGGCTTAGAATCATGTTGGTAGAACTGACGTATATAAGTTACTCCAAAATTAATCAAACATGTCAGGTACTATAAGTGTGCATAGTTTAAAGCTGTCGGCTTGCACACATTCTGATATATTGGTATTTGGATAAAAAAATAGAGAGAGCAATTATCAACAGTTGGCAGCCCTGGTGGCTCCTAAGAATACGCTCAGTCATATCTGTTTATGTACAGATATTACATACAAAATTTGGTTGAAATCCAGTTAATAGTGTAGAAGTTATATGCATTTAAACATTGGACCTATCAGAAGGCTTAAAATTATTTTGGCAACACTGTCATGGTTGGCCTCCTGGAAATTAAACTAAAATAGTATTATCTACATGTGTGCCAATTTTGGAATAGCTCCTATGCATACCTTGCATGATATCCAACATGGAGCTCAAATTTCTAGTGCGTTTTTTCAGCAGTTGGTAGCACTGACATCATTTTCAAATATGGACGTGAGCTATTCCGGTGCACATCTTTACTCATACTAAATTTGGTTTTGATTGCTGCAGCCGTTTAGGAGTTGATAGGGGGGGACACACACACAGCCAGACAGACAGACAGAAGGACAGACAGACAGACAGACAGACAGACAGACAGACAGACAGACAGACAGACAGACAGACAGACAGACACACATTTGCCCGATCTCATAAGACTACTTTTTCCTCATTTTTGCAAAATGTGAAAAGTAGGCTAAAAATCGAGTTAAGACCTCTAGTGCAAGAGCCAAAATGGTTAGCAAGTAACATTAGACATCCAAAAAGGGTAGTATTGGTTGTATTGTTTTCTTAGTTACCCTCTTTAACCAATCAATTAATGATAGTCTACTCTTAATTCTTGAATTGATGAATTGGATTTTGTGTACACTCATGTACTGTGTCAGGTCTAAAAACAAAATTCAATGGTCAAAGACTTGTCAGTCGCCTACAATAATTCATTCTCTATCTGGCTATGTTTCATAACTCACCATAAACATCTACCATTATGGGTTTACAATATATTAAAAAAAAGTCCATGATCTTGTTGTTTTCAGTCTTTCGGGAAAATTCATAAGCCATAAAAAGAAAAGTCCTCTCGGCACGCCGGAAGGCGGAGGTAGATTTCACTGGACAAACTAGAGGATAAGCGAAAATAGGCGGAATATGCAGGTTTTCGTAGAAGGCTCAGACCACATTTATTGCGAGAAAGTAGTTTACAATTGGAGTTTAATTAACTTTCTTTTTCGTCTTTTTATGCATATTTTTGACATTTTATTGCGTTATGGGGACGGTAACCATTTTCGTCATTTGGGTTCCATTTATATACTTGTGGTCACACTGTCCTTATGCAAGGTTTCGACACTGATGTGTAACTATCTAACGGTATGTTACTTCTTCACGCAAAATATTATCTCCCGCACATATGTTGGTTGGTTCCTCAGTTTAGGGGTTGCGAAAACGCGGTCATGTAACCCCGAGTACTTGGATGTGTGTAGAATCTGTCTGACAAACGGTGTCTGATGGCTGTATTAGTCTGTAATTCAGGTAAGGACTGCAGACGGTCAATTTCAAGTAGTAGTTCCTAATTTTGCTACCAAATAATACGTCAACGACACCTAGCTGCGATCTTGCCTATTAGATGCCACCGCAACCAGCTACTCGCAACGAACGTTGGATCTTCCCCTCCAAAGGAAGGACACTGAGGGATTTTTAGCGCTCATAGAAAATCCGATGACTTCGGCTGGCTTTGAACCCACGACCTTGGGCATAGAGGTTCAGCATGCTACCAGTTACGTCACCGAAGCCGCTTCCCATAGAGTCAGATGGAAAACTGAATGTTATCTCGTGCAATGGCGTTGTCATAGCAACGTGTGATGGCTCATCCCTCATCAATTCAGTAGCCTTGTCATGGCAACCTCTGATGGCTCTTGGCATTTCCTTCTAATTCCAAAATAATTTTGCTCATCCCTTGGTGTAATGTTGTGTCATATCAAAAATTCTTTCAGACAAAAGTTGTAGGTAATTATTAGGGGAATATTGTCCATGTTGTAGGGTTTTGATATTTACCTATTAAGAGAGATGTGATTAATGTTTCCCGAAAACCCACTTTCTCCCACCCCTTTGGTCAATGGTTGGTGCTATAAAAAACTCTTCAAAAAACTCTTATCCGACACATAGTATGAACTTTGAATGGATTCGATATTTCAAATATTAACAGAGTTGCAGCGATATTTCTCTTTTTCGAAAAAAAAAAAAAAAGCCGCCCATTTTCACCCCCTTCGACCGATTGTGCCCATTAACGAACATGACCGACATTTTATAGGGATACGTATTATGTAAAAAAATGAAAGTGATTGGTGCAAACTTGCGATAGTTATCGTGTCCACAAGAAACTGCTATATATACATAAATTATAAAAAACTTTTGAACTGACGATGGTTTTGGGGTCTCGGGGATGTGAAACGCGAAGATATGTCGAAATTTTCCGGAAGTCGAAACATGGTACCCATTGCAATAGTTAGCTTTCTAATGAAATCTACCTAAAATAGGGAAAAAGCAACGAATCTCCGGTAATAGGTCTGAGTGTAATATTCTACATGGCCTATGTTGTAAACAATAACATATTACATCTTTTTTGTCTCTTGCTATTTCATCATACGACCAACAATAAGGAAGTTATTAATGATTTGGTACTTTTTGGCCGAAATTTTCTAAGTTCCAGAAATAACTTAAAAGTTGATTCGAATGAAATTTCAAAAAATTGATTTTTTAATACTTTTATTATATTTTTTACGCCTTGTAGGATCGGAAACCAACATGATATTTTGATGGATTTTTTCGTCACATGCATTTTTGGTTTTAGGTGATAGAATTATTTTCCACTAGAACCCATGCTTATCTATATACCTTTGTTCATTGGTTTCTTTCCAGTATGATCTGATTATGTATTGTAATATTTATAGAGGGGTTTTGTGGTATCGGAAACGGTAGGTGATTTTGAGTCTAATTTTATACTCTTTGTGCCGTCTGTATAATGCGAGTTAGTGTCTTTGTAGGCCTTTTTAAGAAGGTATAATATGTAATATTTTCCGCGGTGTGCTTTAATTCTGACGACGGCTTTTATTTTTCGTCAATTGAACATTTCCGTTTGCCAGTAATTGACTGCTCTTTGCACATCTAATATATAAAAGTGAAAGTCTGTATGTATGTATATATGTTGGTTCCGTATACAAATCTACACCGTTCCACCAATCTCAACCATATTTTGCATACACATAGTTTAGGACCCAGAAGGAACCGCTGGCTACATGAATTTTCGATAGTCTTTCTCATTCTTCTGATTTCAGCCCTTTTTCACTCAAAAGCAGGCTAATCAAATCATAAAATATACTCATGAAGGAATGGCAAGGCAGATAGTTTCCATGGCAACATAGCTCAAGTCCAGACACGGCCGACTTGATGCCAATTGCGCTCAGCACTACCGGTATAGAAAATGAGGATCTTTACTTGAAATCCCGTTAGTTACTCAACTGCTCATACAGCACTGTCAACCGAGTTTAGCATAACAAAGACTTGACACTATCTTCTTTCTACTATATATTTTTCAAATACCACTCACTCACTCACTCATTCATTTATTCATCACGAAATCTCAGAAACCACCGAACGGATTGGAATGAAATCTGGTATGCAGCTTCCTCAAGGGCCGCAAATGCCCAATAAGAGAGACATTTTGGCTATTCATGTTCTAAAGGGGTGTTAAGGGGGTAGACCTGCATTTAATTGAATAGCAATATCTCCCGATTGGTTTCATGGGGGGATGTGATACTCGGCATATAAAATCATCATTAAAAATAAGAAGACATGTGTCTGAGGGTTTTTCGATGTGGTGTATATAATGAGGTGAAAGGGGTGAAAAGTGGGGATTAAAAGATTCTTAACGGAGCGTGTGTCTCTTAAACGACATAGGCGAGGAGTTTGAAACACAGCGAAAAAAAATCAACATCAAAAAGAAGTAAATATGTGTTTGACAGTTTTTTCATAAATCCAATTTAAGGGGCCCATGGGGAGAGATGAAATTCTGGGGGGGGGGGGGGAACAGGAAAGAAAGTGTCCTAACTGATTGACTGACTGGCTCACTCATCAAACTCAGGGGGAAAAAATGCTTTAAAGTAAGTAAATAGCTGTTCGACAGTTTTTTTTATAAATCAAATTTAAGGGGTTCATGGGGAGGGGTGAAATTCTGAAAAAAGAAAATTGAAAGAAAATGTCCAGACTCACTCACTTACTCACTCACTAATCATCGCCTAGACAAAATTATTGAAGTTAGAAACATGACAGTTTGGGGATATGTTCATTGTATGTCAAAACCGTCTACTAAGGGAGGATTTTCGGATATTCAGGTTCTAAAGGGGTCTTAAGGGGATTAAACCTGCATTTCATTGAATAACAATATCTCCCGATTGGTTTCATTGGGGGATGTGATACACGGCATATAAACTTATCATTAAAAAGTAACAAGACACGTGTCTGAGGGTTTTTCGATGTGTTTATGAGGTTAAAGGGGTGAAAAGTGGGGATTGAAAGATTCCTAACGGAGCGTGTATCTCTTAAACGACATAGGCGAGGAGTTTGAAACTCAGCGGGGAAAAAAATCAGCATAAAACAAGTAGTTCCGTGAAGAACTATACAGCCTATTTTCATATATCCTACTTATGTTAATTGCCACTATCAACATACACAATTTCTGTTTGATTGCTGTAATAGATTCGTAGATATTGAGAACCGACTAAATATTTCGGATGGTCGCCATGTTGGATTTTATATATGTAGGTCCTAGAGTTATGTACTGTTACATGCAGATTATTGTGAACGTGTAGTATTCAAAATTCAATCGCATAATTTGGACACAAGAAAAAACAAGGAGATTTTAAAATTTTTCACAGCTGCCATCTTGAGGTTATGGAAACAATTGAAATAAATTAGATGCCAGTGGATTAACATTCGTATAAGGATTTACTGTACCAAGTTTCACTGCACGCGGATGGTTCAATTGCGAGAAACGTCCATGTGAATATTTATAATTCGCGTCACCGCCATGTTGGATTTGTGATCACCAGGTTATTTAAAGTCCTATAGGTGATCTTAAGTTCATAGCCCCTATGAACATTAAAAAATGCAGTTTGATTGCTAAAATAGATTCGTAGATATTCAGTATCGTCTAAATATTTCGGATGGTCGCCATGTTGGATTGTTAAATGTATAGGCCATAGAGTCATGTACCATTAAAGGAATATTATTGCGTAGGTTCATTATTCAAACTTTCACTTCGATCGCATGACTACATCTCAAGAAATAAAAACTTAATTTTAAAATTCGTACTGCCGCCATCTTGAAGTTATGTAAACAATTGAACTAAATTAGATACCAGTGGATTACAATGTGTATAAATATTTCCTGTACCAGGTTTCAGTGCGCTTGGAACATTAAATCGCGAGAAAGGTCTATTTAAAATGTTCAAATTCGCTTGGCCGCCATGTTCGTTTTGTAGTTAACCGGTTTTTGAAAGTCTTACAGATGGACTTCCAGTAGTGCCCTTTATCTCCGTACAAAATTTTAGGGAGATACCGCTAATAGTTACAGAGATATAGAATGCCAGTGAAATATTTCGCACATCCGCCATCTTGTGATTATGTGAACAATTGAACGAAGTTAGATGTCGGTGCATTACAATGTATATCAACATATACTGTACCAAGTTTCATTGCGTTTGGTTGGTCAAATCGCGAGAAACGTCTATTTAAAAGTCGCAAATTCGCTTGGCCTCCATGTTGGTTTTGTAGTTACCAGGTTTTCAAAAGTCAAATAAGTGAACTTATAGTAGTTCCCTCTATCACATTAGAAAATATCAGGGTAATATCGGTAATAGTTTCGGATATATTGAATGCTGGTGAAATATTTCGCACAGCCGCCATGTTGGATTGGTGAGTCGTAACAAAATTTGAAGGGCACGGTCGAGGTCGCCGGGAATTGTGCTATGAACTTTCCGAGTTTCATTGAAATCGCTCCTGCCGTTTAGATTTTATTAGGGGGGGACACACACACGAATCACACACACACACACACACACACACACGCACACACACACGGACAAAAGGTGATCTCATAAGCCTATTTTTTCAAAATTGAAAATAGGCTAAAAAATAAGTAAATGTGTGTTTGACCGCTTTTCCATAAATCCAATTTAAGGGGCCCATGGGGAGGGGTGAAATTCGGTGGGGGGGGGGGACAGGAAAGAAAGTGTCCTAACTGATTGACTGAGTGACTCACTCATCAAACTCAGGGGGAAAAAACTGCTTTAAGGTAAGTAAATAGCTTTTCGACAGTTTGTTTTTCAATCAAATTGAAGGGGTTCATCGGGAGGGGTGAAATTCTGAAGAAAAAAAAATGAAAGGAAATGTCCTGACTCATTCACTCACTCATCATCGCCCAGCCAAAAATATTGAAGTTGGAAACATGACATTTCGGGGATATGTTCGTTGTATGTCAAAACCGTACACTAAGGGAGGTTTTTTGGATATTCGGGTTATAAAGGGGTCTTAAGGGGGTTAAACCTGCATTTCATTGAATATCAATATCTCACGAGTGGTTTCATTTGTGGATGTGATACTCGGCATATAAACTAATCATTAAAAATACGCAGACATGTGTCTAAGCTTTTTTCGATGTGGTGTATTATTATGAGGTGAAAGGGCTGAAAAGTGGGGGTTGAAGGATTCCTAATGGAGCGTGTAAGCCTATCTCTTAAACGACATAGGTGAGAAATTTGAAACTCAGCGAAAAAAATCAGCTTAAAAAGTAAGTTAATCGGTTTTCGACTGTTTTTTTTCATAAATTAATTTAAGGGGCCAATGGGGTGGGGTGAAATTCTGGGAAAAAATGAGAGAAAGTGTCCTAACCGACTGACTCAGGGGAAAAAGTCAGCTTAAGAAATAAGTTAATAGGTGTTCAAGCGTTTTTTAATCAATCCAATTTAAGGGGCCCATGGGGAGGGGTGAAATTCTGGTAAAATAAATGAAAGAAAATGACCTGTCTGACTCACTCACTCATCACGCCCAGCGAAAACTATTAAAGTTGGAAACATGAAATTTTGGGAATATGTTCGCTGTATATCGAAAACGTTAACTAAGGAATGATTTTTGTTTATTCGGGTTTTAGAGACGTGTCAAGGGGGTAAACGTGCATTTCATTGAATAACGATATCTCATGAGTTGTTTGTTTGGGGATGTGATATTCGGTATATAAACTAATCATTAAAAATAATCAGACATATGTCTAAGGGTTTATCGATGTGGTGTATATTATGAGGTGAAAGGGGTGAAAATTGGGGGTTGAGGGATTCTTGGCGGAGCGTGTATCTCTGAAACGACATAGGCGTGAAGTTTGAAATTCGGTGGGAAAAAACAGCTTAAAATACAAGTAAATAGGTGTTCGAACGTTTTTTTCATAAATCCAATTTAAGGGGCCCTTGGAGAGGGGTGAATTTAAGGAAAAAAAACAGGAAAGAAAGTGTCCTAACTGATTGACTCACTTACTCACTCATCAAACTCAGGGGGAAAACAGCTTTAAATAAGTAAATAGGTGTTTGACAGTTTGTTTCATAAATCCAATTTAAGGGGTTCATGGGGACGGGTGAAATTATCAAAAATAAATGAAAGAAAATATCCTGACTGACTCACTCACTCATCATCGCCCAGCCAAAATTATTGAAGTTAGAAACATGAAATTTTGGGGATATGTTCGTTGTATGTCGAAAACGTCCACTAAGAAAAGAGTTTTGGATATTCAGGTTCTAAAGAGGTGTTAAGGGGGTGAACGTGCTTTCCATTGAATAACAATATCTCACGAGTGGTTTCATTTGGGGATGTGATACTTGGCACATATACTAATCATTAAAAATAAGCTGACACATGTCTAATGGTTTTTCGATGTAGTGTATATTATGAGGTGAAAGGGATGAAAAGTGGGGGTTGAAAGATTCCTAACTGAGCGTGTATCTCTTAAACGACATAGGGAGGAGTCTGAAACTCGGAGGAAATCTATCAGCTTAAAAATAAATAAATAAATGAATAAATAAATAAAATAAATAGGTGTTCGACCGTGTTTTCATAAATGCAATTTAAGGGGCATATGGGGAGGGGTGTACTTCTGGAAGAAAAACGTCCACTAAGGAAGGATTTTTGTATGTTTGCTCTCATCGACCAACCAAAACTATTAAAGTTAGAAGAATGATATTTTGGGGATATGTTTGTTTGTTGTGTGTCGAAAACGTCTACTAAGGAGGGATTTTTGGGTATTCAGGTTCTAAAGGGGTGTTAACGGGGTTAAACCTGCATTTCATTGAAAAACAATATGATACGACTATGACGCGAGCGAAGCGAGATGGTGTGTGTCTGTGTATTACTCAATCTCGCAACTACCACTGGTCCGATTTACGTGAATTTTACATGGAAGTAGCTGATTTACCTGGTTAACATATAGGTTACCTTTGATTTCAATACTTTGCCCTATTTAAAATGGCGACCATTTTAGTGACGTCACTACACCCTTTGGTTTCAAACTTTCATATTTCCATTTCAAATAAAATGAGAACGCTAAGAAATAGCAAACTTTTGATGGCATATGCGAGGTTTAAAATTACATTTTCTATCCGAAAGGTATCTGCAACTGTTAGCGAGTAAAACCTAAATTTGTGCTATAAAACACGGTCAACGCCGAGCGGTGTAGTTGGACAAAATGTTCCATCCTTAATCTCCCTCTGCGCAGCACCTCGCCTATCCCCTGTTTTAACTGATAATTCCAATTTTAAAATGCATGTAACTTCTAAACTAACTAATGGATTTAATTCAAAATTGGCACAACAATAGATCATATTATTTCTGATTATTTCTGACAAATACATGATGATAGTTGTTGTTTTAAGGGGCCTAACATCTAGGCTATCGGCCCCTGATGGTTTGGGTGACCGTGAAGATGAAAATGAAAAGCGAACTTAAAACTAAACCTAACTACCAACCTACATACTAGAAGAAGAAATGGTAAACTAAAGGAGAATAAGGCAAATAAAGGACAGGAGGAAAAGAAATGCCCTCAACCCTCGAAGAAGGCGAACTGAGGGACTTGGAAGGAAGGAGAGCCATGAAAGGCAGATAGGAAAGTGAAAGAGGAGGGGGTCCGCCCCAAAGGTAAGGGACATAAGGGGAAAACGGACCCAGCTCGGGAATCCCTCGGGGTCGCCAACTCCCGAACTCACCAGCCGTGAACCCCTGAGGGTGTAGCATTATCTAAGGTGCACCAGAAGTGGTGGGGCTACATACACCCTGCCTCCTGAAGGGCCTTGAGCACAAGGCAGGAGGTAAAAGGAAAACAAAAAGAAGGCTGACCCCTCACAGAAGGAGGGTATCAGGAAAGATGAGACAAGGGCCAATTAAGGCGGGAAAGTGAAAGGCTCCCTAGGCCTCGGATAACCTAATACCGTCGGGGTCGGAAGAGAACTAGAGTTGACCAAGGGAGGTCGACAGGAAAGAAGAAAGAGAGGAGCCCGGCACAAGTAAGGGGAAGCAATGCCGGACTCAGCTGGGGACCCGTGGTCTCCAACCCACAACCCACTAGATGTGAGCCCCTGGGGGTATCTGACAAATACATGCATGGCATTGATGCCAACATGATTTTACGCGCGCTGTTAGATCCAATGTTTAACTGCATGTAACGTCCATGCAATCCATTGGTCTTGAACCAAATTTTGTATTCTATACCTTAAGAGATGGAACTAAGAATATATTCAGTCACCGGGGCTGCCAACTGTAGTGCACTATTAGGCTACATTATGCCATGTATACAGTATTTCGAACTAATTAGAAATTTCGATATTTCCAACTTAATTTCGTCATTATTCTAGACAAATGCATATAGATTAATCATTGGCATGAATCTTAAATTTTAAGAAAATAGGCACTTTAATTCGTCACGGAACTTCTTGTCCTTCCTTAATAATCGGGTGAATAAATACCCATATAGTATACACATCATATTAGTGAAAATGGAAGGAAGTTTGTAATTTGACATGGCCGTTAATCTCTTCAACATGAGGCACGGGACCTCCTCTTTTTGTGTGGATTCTCAACCACAGTACTTGATATTTCAGATGGTAAATCTCACATGCATTCGATGAGAATTGAACCCAGTCAGCCTTGGTAAGAGGCAAGAGTCATGACTTCAGCATCACCACTTCACCTTCATAATAATAATAATAATAATAATAATAATAATGATAATAATAATATTAATCGGAATAGAAAGTCGAATGTTATTGCCAAACACATATAGAACTGAATAGGGAAAATAATCTATATTTGCAAATATGCGTAATGTTGTAAACTAATTACTGGAGGTTATGCGTTCGTGTAAGTTTCTTAGTTCCAAGAAATTTACAGTTTCTGTGATATGTTAATGGGTTAATATATTACATGTTCTGAACAGCAGCGCATCGGCATTTTGGAACCCGTAGGCCACACCACACAATCTAAAACAGACAGTTTTGCTAGGGGACCTGCTTTATCAAATCTTCGCGCCATGATATACAGTAACTGGCAGTAGGCTAAATAACTTTTCATAATAAAACTCCTGAAAACGGTGTTACAGGTAGGCTAGGGGATCTGCGTTAACGAAATTTCCTGTCATCATATAACTGGCAGTAGGCTAGGGGACATGCCTTGGCAAAACTCCCCCCCCCCCATATTATTATAACTAGAAGTATACTAGAGGACCAGCCATGTCCTAACCGACTTAAACATATCAGTGCGCACATTCCACCCTCAATTGGAAATATATTTTAAAAGTGGGAAAAGAGATGTCAAAAGAGGCAATAACACTATAGAGAATTAAAATTTGGACTCGTAACAAAACATTATCATATATTAAGTAGTGCATTTTATGGACTTGAGGGCAAGTGCAAAAAAAAAAATCCGAAAATTTGACACGCAACAAATGTGCGGGACTTCGTACACTGAAGACACTATAAACTTATAGAAAAATTATAACAAAGCAAAAATAAGATTTTATTCAGACCATTAGCATAATTTACTTTGGTAGGTGACACCCACGAATCAACTAAAAAATGTACATCAATGGAAAATCTGCATGCAACATATTCGTCTTTATTATTATTACAAAGTCACAGCAAACATAAAAACCGTAAATTCAGTACAATATATTTTAAACACTTCAAACCATTACTTTCCCTAAAAATTGACGGATCGTCAAACGCACCGGGGGCTTGGGGGCGGAGCCCCCAACGAGCAAAGCGAGTCTTATATATAAAAGTGAAAGTCTGTATGTATGTGGGTGGGTTGGTTCCGTATACAAATCTACACCGTTCCACCAATCTCAACCAAATTTTGCATACACATAGTTTAGGACCCAGAAGGAACCGCTGGCTACATGAATTTTCGATAGTCTTTCTCATTCTTCTGATTTAGGCCCTTTTGCACTCAAACACAGGCTAATCAAATCATAAAATATACTCATGAAGGAATGGCAAGGCAGATAGTTTCCATGGCAACAGCTCAAGTCGAGACACGGCCGACTGGATGCCAATTGTGCTCTGCACTACCGGTATAGAAAAAGAGGATCTTTACTTGAAATCCCGTTAGTTACTCAACCGCTCACACAGCACTGTCAACCGGGTTTAGCATAACAAAGTCTTGACACTATCTTTATATATATAATTCTTCGACACGTGTGTATGTGACTGAACTCCTCCTAAACGACTGAACCGATTTTGATGGAATTTGGTATGCATATTAGGGTGGGTCCATGTATGGTTTAGATTCACAATCTGACCCGGTAGGTGGAATGAACACAATTTTAGAACCACAAATTACACACAATTTTAGAACCACAATATTCAGTCAAAAACAGTCGTCATGGAAACCACTAGCCTTGGCCTTCGTGAAAGGTGATGTCTTTGGACGGTTTGTCTCTGCACGTTAGAGCCACCTGGTTGCAACCTGTGCAACTACCGCCATAACATACACTCCGCCCGTGGCGAAAAGTTGTGTTTTATACCAAAGGTGGCAGTGATGTCGAATTCTACTGTTTGTCTCTGCACGTTAGAGCGTTTCAAAGTCCCGCATGCGTTCATATACCATTCATCCGATTGCCATGAAACTTGGGTGATATGTTGAGTGAGCTCCAGGGAAGGTGTTTGGCTTAGTAAATCCATTTTACAATAGGTAGCGCACGAATAGATTCAACAAATGAACGACGACACGCGCAGCGTTTCAAAAATGTCCCGTAAGTAGTGTGTTTTGGATGGTTCTATACCCACCTTCACCTCCCCACCTCACAAGATGGCGGCGGTGCGATATCTCTAGAACTTATGGTCGGATTTTGACAAATGAGGTGTCATTGAACTCGGGCTGACACCCCTTTTCCAATGGACAACATATTTCAACCCCAAAAATAAAACCTACCCTACTAAGGAGTGAAATTGAATTTTTTAGAGAATCTCTCTTTCCAATTGCAACATGTGAGAGTTTGAATGCTAATATGGAATGAAAAGTTGTTCTGCAAACCAATAATCAAAGAGGGGAAAGTTAGGCCTTGAGGTGAGAGCCCCTGTTATTGTTGACGAGCCCCCCCCCCCCCTGCTGTCGAGCCCCTGTTGATGGGTTATTGTTGACAGGTCCTTGTGGACGAGTCCTTGTGGACAAGTCCTTGTGGACAAGTCCTTGTGGACAGGTCCTTGTGGACAGGTCCTTGTGGACAAGTCCTTGTGGACGAGTCCTTGTCCCTTTTGGACGGGTCCCTTTGGCCTGGTTCCTATGGACTAGCCCATGAATTTATTTAAATTATGTCAAAGGGCCTAACTACATTTTATGTGTGTTGAATTGACGTTGTTCACCACTACTATAATGGAATAACGATATGAAAGGAAAGTGACGAAATACATGTGAACATACAAGGGATCTAACTTGGTGGATGGATGTGTTCTAACGAGTCATTTGTAGTTGAAAGAGAATAATACATGTTCTTAAGATGTTAAAACTTAAGAGATGACACGTGCAGTAAGACGTCTTGTTACTTCCTGTGTCATATTACAGACATGGCAGAGAGCTCGCAGATCTGTTGCTATGACTAACACTGCAGTAATTTGAAACCGCAAGTGTTCATTAAGACAATGGATGATGATCATGCAAAGTTAGCAGTTATTGGATATTACACAGGTGTTCCTTCCGGTGTCATGTTGCTGACATACCAGAGAGCGCACACTGCTGTTGCTATGACTGACGCTGCAGTAATTTGAAACCCCATATGTTGATTAAGACAATGGGTGATGATCATGCAAAGTCAGCAGTCATTGGATACCACACAGGTGTTCCTAGTGTACTTTGGACTCTCAACTGTATTGGGAAAGGAATTGCAATGATCTGCAAAAAACTGCTGACACGAGCGATGAGAGTTTATATAAGAGGGGTGTCATATATCTCCCTACTGTTAGTCTATATTACTCGCTTTGAGTGAACAGTGCTCTATTACTGCTCAAGAGTTGTAAAAAAAAGCCGTTTTGGTAGAAAATCATTAAATTATTTTGCAAGGTAAGTACTTATTATTAATGGATTGTAGTCTTTTATTACTAATTGATGTTGAAGTTATTGATTGGAATGTATTGATTGATTGATTGATTGATTGATTTGTTTACAGATAATTGGGTACCTGTAGGTTACCAGATTCCTTCAATCTGTTCATTCAGTGACAGTAGTTGATCAATTATAAAAAGGTAAGTGCCCCCCTCTAATAACTTTTAAACAGTTAGAGTGATATTTTCCAATGTTCACCACTACATGTTAGTGAAAATGGTATATTTGGCAGTCAAAAGTTGGAACTACTTGACCGTGGTGTGTAAAGCTAATTTTGTAGGTTAGATTTTGATTACCGCTCTCTTAAGTTTGAATGTTCATTGCTAGGTGTCAGTGACAGAGGGAATATTTAAAGACTTAACCTCAGTTCTCTTAACTTTACCTAACTTAACCTTGTCATGTGACATGTTTTACAAGTTTAAACTTGTTTTAAGACTGGCTATGACATTACACTTAGGTCACTTAACTGGCGATCGCTGGTTTTTATCACGTGACATGTTCTACAAGTTTAGACTTGTTTTAAGACTGGCTATGACGTCACACTTAGCTCACTTAACTGGTGATCGCTGGTTTCTATCACGTGACATGTTCTACAAGTTTAGACTTGTTTTAAGACTGGCTATGATGCCACACTTAGCTCACTTAACTGACGACCGCTGGTTTCTACCACTCTATCATGTTCCAATGTTCACCGCTAGGTGTCAGTGACAGTGGTATATAGTAACCCCCAGTTAGAACTACATAAAGTTAGACTTGCTAGGAGTTCACAGATCGATTTAAATACCCTGCTATAACCATTGACTGGAATATAATTAAACTATTTATATTGTACTTTTTGTTTTATCTTTTATTAACATTGATGATTTCTTTCTTTTATAGATATCTTGGAAAGTAATCACCATGTTCAAGTGTGGTGACTGTAAGAAACAGTTCTCAAGACCTGACAGCCTTCAACGACACGCAAATGTTAAACATGACATTAAAATGTTTGTGTGCTGTCATTGTGCTACAACATTTAACAGACAAGATAATCTTGCACGTCATGTAAATTTAATGCATGTCAGTTCAGCACCATTTTCGTGTTCAGTTTGCGAACTTGGTTTTTCTGCTGTAAAGCGATATCAATTCCACATGGTTGAAGTGCATGGAGAACAACAGGAATTGAAATCTGTAAAACCATCAACTAGCACGGAACCTTTAAATGAATGTGATGCTCAAAAGCGTAAACGTTCTCAAGATTGTGAAAATAGTTGTGCAACAAAAAGAAAAAAGAATGGTGAACCTTCAATAACACATTGTAATGTATGTAATATTGATATACCTTCTTCAATCATTCATGGACATTTACGCAGTATTCAACATAAAATAACGCTTGCCATGAACGAAATTCTGGAAATGTTCAACAAATTGGTAGTGCATTTAAAAGTCGAATTGCTAGTTATAGACTTTATAGTAAAGAAAAAACTCAAAGTATTGAATCATTTTTAAAAAATGTTCAACCTACTGTGTTTGGCTTAGTAGAAAATGTTTTATTAGAGCATAAAACAATTAAAATGAATTTTGAACTTTTTGGCCTCTATGTAAAAACTGGGAGCGAAGGTGAAATTACGGATATCAAATCCTTTAATACAAAAAACATAATTGTTAGCGAATCAACTAATATTAGTGATATATATCAAAATATTTCAAGTGCTATCATTGTGAAGAGTGAAGAGTTGCAGGAAAGGGAGTCAGGCTGTGCGTTGGTTGAAGTACTTGATTTAGAAACCAACATGAATAAATACAACCCCCTTAGAGCATCATAATACATTGATTTACCAGGATGGATTAAACGAAAGAAAGCTGTTGTGAACGTTTTGAATAATGATGACGCATGTTTTGCGTGGGCTGTAACTTCAGCTCTACATCCAGCAGTGGAGCATATGGATAGATCATCATCTTATCCTCACTATTCTTCAGTGTTAGATTTAAAAGAAATAGAATTTCCTATGGCGATAAAAGACATTCAACGTTTTGAAGAGCTGAACAATGTAAGCATTAATGTTTATGGAATTGAAAATAAGAGTATAGTTGGTCCTCTATATTATACTCAGGAAAAAAAGGATGCTCATGTAAATTTACTGTACATAACTAAAGGTGACAACGCCCACTATTGTTGGATAAAACATTTCAGTAGACTTGTCAGTAGTCAACTATCAAAAAGAGAAAATAAGAAGTGGTTGTGTGATGGCTGTTTGCTATACTTCAGGAAAGAGGATCAACTAACTCAACATCAAAATTGGGGGTGTAATCATGTGTGTACGGTATTACCGACTCTTAAAAATAATGTTCTAAAATTTAAGGATTATGAGAAACAGCTTCGAGTACCATTTGTTATATATGCTGACTTCGAGGCTTTGCTAAAACCATTTAATACATGTTCATCGAATCCAGCCCAACCTTTCACCAACACAACTCACATTCATGAACCTTTTAGCTTTGCATATTATATTAAATGTAGTTATGATGACTCTTTAAATAAGTTTGAGCTCTATAGAGGACCTGATGCACCTAAAGTTTTTATGGAAAGGCTTGAGAAAGATGCCATCCGTATATCCTCTATTTTAAATACGATCATTCCAATGGAGCCACTAACTTCATTAGAGCAAATGAATTTTGAAACTGGAACTAATTGTTTTATATGTGGTGAATGTTTATATACAGACAGGGTTCGCGATCATGACCATTTAACAGGAAAATATCGTGGTGCGGCTCACCAAGAATGTAATTTAAATTATAGAGTAAGTATATTCATTCCGGTCATTCTACACATTGGTAGGAAATACGATAACCACTTTATCGTTAAAGAATTTGGAGCTTCAGATGTGAAAATTGATGTTATTGCAAATAATAAGGAACAATACATATCGTTCACAAAATACATCAAAACTAGCAATAAAAAAACCATTAAACTGCGATTTTTAGATTCATTCCGCTTTATGCCGAGTAGTCTTGATAAGCTGGCTAGTAATTTAAAATCAGATCAGTTTCATGAAATTCAACGTGTCTTTCCTAAAGAAGATGATTTTAATTTGATTCGTCAAAAGGGTATATTCCCTTATGAATATATTAACTGTGTGGAACGTCTTGAGGAGTGTTGTTTACCACCGAAAAATGCATTTTACAGTTCCTTAAACACAAGTCATATCAGTGATCAGGAATATTTACATGCACAACGTGTATGGGCACAGTTCCACATTCAAACTTTAGGAGAATTTTCAGACATATATTTGAAGACAGATGTGTTGTTATTAGCAGATGTTTTTGAAAATTTTCGGAATGTTTGTATGAAAACTTATGACCTTGATCCTTGTCAGTATTTCACTGCTCCTGGGTTAAGTTTCAGTTCAATGTTGAAAAAAAAAACGAAAGTAAATTTAGAATTAATGACTGATATAGACATGATCAATTTTATAAAATCACCAATTCGAGGTGGATTAAGTCAATGTAGTGGACGGTACTCTAAAGCGAATAATAAATACATGCCTAGCTACAACCCTTGTAAAGAGTCAAAGTATATTGTCTACCTCGATGCAAATAACCAATATGGTTGGGCTATGAGTCAATATCTACCACTGAAAGATTTTCGCTGGCTGACACAACCTGAAATTGATGTCTTACATGTTGACACTCTTAATGATAACGATGATAAAGGATATATTTTAGAGGTAAACCTTGAGTACCCTAAAGGGATACATGATGATCATAATGATTTACCATTTTGTCCTGAGAATATGAAATCTCCATACATCTCATCACGAACAAAAATGTTAATTGCTAATGTAAATGATAAATGTAAATATGTAATACATTATCAAAACTTGAAGCAGTGTCTACAGCATGGATTAAAATTAACTAAAATTCATCGCGTATTGCAATTTCATCAGTCAGCATGGCTCAAACCGTATATTGATCTAAACAATAATTTAAGAACACAGTCAACAAACGCGTTTGAAAAGGATTTTTATAAACTCATGAATAATAGTGTTTTTGGAAAGACTATGGAGAATGTTGATAATCGAGTTGATGTAAAGCTGATAACAAAATGGGAGAATGATGGTAAAAGGTATGGTGCGAGCAATTTAATAAGCAAGCCTAACTTTCATAGCTGTTCAATTATTCATGAGGATTTAGTTGTAATACAAATGAATCGTCTTAAAGTAACTTACAACAAACCCATATATGTGGGTTACACCATTCTGGAATTGTCAAAAACACTTATGTATGAATTTCACTATGATTATGTAAAGAAAAACTATCTTGATAATGCTAAATTACTCTACACAGACACAGATTCTTTTATTTATGAGTTTAAAACTGATGATTTTTATGAGGATATCAAAACTGAGCTAAATAGGTTTGATACAAGTGACTATCCCAAGGATAATATTTACCATTTACCTCTAGTAAACAAAAAGGTTCTTGGGAAATTTAAGGATGAATGTGCTGGTGTTATTATAGACACCTTTGTAGGCACAGAATCTAAATCATACAGCTATATGACAATTGATGATGTAGTAGTAAAACAATTAAAAGGAGTGAAAAAGAATGTTGTTAGTAAAGAGTTAGATATAAGTGATTATAAAAACTGTATAGTTAGTAACCCACCTGTATTATATAAGAAAATGTGTGTATTTAGAAGCAAAAATCATCAGCTACATACTAATTTGTTGAACAAAGTTGCTTTAAGTAATGAAGACAACAAACGATTCATTATACCCAACACATTTAATACTCTTGCTTGGGGAAACAGTCGTATTGACGACTATTACTTTACTTAAGTCTAATGATCACTATATTGTAATATTTGTAGTGTGTTTTATATTGTAATGTTTTTTGTAAAAACTGTAAGTAGAATGTATAATGTTAGGCTACAGTAGTTTAGTAAAAATAAGATAAGTAATACATTAGTGTAAAATGTTTGCTTTTGTATATTACGAAAAAGATTTTAAAAAATTTACTGAATGTGTGAACTAAACAAGGAGAATGTAAAAAATGTAAAGTGGAAATTGTAAATATCCATGTGTGAAAAAGTGAAATGGCTATCACCATTTTAAAATTAAAAAGACTATGTAATCTGGTAAACCTTGTTTTTTATTTCACAACAACAAAAATGTACAGAATGTGTAAACTAAACAAGGGAATGTAAAAATGAAAAAGTGGAAATTGTAAATATTCATGTGTGAAAAATGAAATGGCTATTACCATTTTTAAAAATTAAAAGATATAGTCATTTAGTGAACCTTATTTATATTTCACAAAAAAAATGTACAGAATGTGTGAACTAAACAAGGGGAATGTAAAAAAATGTAAAGTGGAAATTGTAAATATTCATGTGTGAAAAAATGAAAATGAAGAAATGACTATCACCATTTTTAGAATTAAAAGACATTGTGATCTGGTAAACCTTGTTTTTTATTTCACAACAACAAAAATGTACAGAATGTTTAAACTTAACAAGGGGAATGTAAAAAAATGTAAAGTGGAAATTGTAAATTTTCATGTGTGAAAAAAAAAAATGAAATGGCTATCGCCATTTTTAAAAATAAAAGACATTGTGATCTTGTAAACCTTGTTTTTATTTCACAACAAATAGAGCTTTACAAAAAATAGAATACAAAGAAATACCAATTCCTCAATCCTTTTCAATGTCCATGTCCACTCATTATTAACTTTCCTTTTATAACACTAATCACAATGACGACTGCCAACCTCTCTCCCACTGAGACATCACAGAATGTTAAAAGTTGTTTAGCTTTTCAACGATACTTTATCCGCTACACGTCTTAATGCAGAATGACTGTGGTGATAAGAAAGGTGCATGCTTGATCCAAAGGATTAATAGGTATATCACTATGCTGCAAAGGTTCTTCAAGACAAGTTCCAGGACTACACAAATAATAACCAGGTAGGTAGATTTCGAAAGTCAAGTATTGAATTACTTTGTTAATGACGCCATTGCCAGTACAGGTCTGGCATATCCTTTTCCATCGATGGTAAAAAGGTTTGATCTTCCTCCTCCTCTGTGGATGATGTTTGTTGTTGTTGCTTTTTTTCTTCATTACTCCCGTGGTATGAGGAAACAAAATCTTTACACTGACTTTTATGACCATGATACAGTTTGACTAGCTGACAAGTAGCACACTGTCGCATAGAGGGTATTTTTGCCATAGCCACTTGCTTATGGTGATCATAATCCGCACATGGTTGCAATTCACTTAACACAGGGTCTTGAGTCCATGATTTTGGTACATGTTGCCAGATTTCTTTCACTGCATTTGCTGCGACATAATAAATGAATGATTTTGGAAGAGCCAATAATTCTTCTTTAGTAAAACTGTCTAGTTTCTTTTTACACACAAAGAACTTTCCAATCGCTTTATCGGTAGCACCCCCTTTCTCCATGGTATCACGTTGATGTTTACACGTCGCTTGTAGAAATCTCACTGGTGTCATCCACAGGTAAACCTTTAGTTTTAATTTTATTTAACAACTCCCAGCAAGCATTGGTGGATAGCCAATGAAACAATTGCCACACCTGTGCCAAGGCTTTATGGGTAATATTGTCACAGGGGCAGCGATCCATGAGTGTTTGCAGCGATGGACAGCCCATGTCCATTAAATCAATACATTGACAGTAAGACGCTAAAAATGGTTGTAGCCATTGACGTTTTTCACTACCTTTCACAAATATTACATGGGCAGAGAACAAGTGGGCTTTCATGACCATGTCCAGTTGCTTATATGAAATGGTTCCTCGCTTCCAGTCTAGTTGCATATGAGTTTCAATCCACTGGGTTTGTTTACGGTCTTTATCACACAACAAATCAAACGCATAAGGTGGTTTAAACACCAAATGAGTAGCTTGTGATATCCAAAAAGTGGAACAATCGATGATGGCCACTTCTTTAAATATAAATTTGTTATCTCCAATTTTAAACCCTTGACAGTCGACAATCAGTGTACGCAACATGTTCACTCTTGTCTGGATCAAGTTCAACTGACCACAGACTGACAATTGTTCAGTAAGGTGTACCCATGTCATTTACTTACATTCCATTCTAGTAAAAGAAAAGAAAAACATCGAGTAGTCACTATAGAGGTTAGGATATGACAGGGGGCCATAAGAAATAATAATATAACAACAACAACCAATTTTTTATGTCATTATTTTATTAGCATAACAAGTTTTACATTCCTTTTTCATTCTAGGATAGAGGCGGTACCATCTCATACAACAAAAAAGTCTTTTGTGTTTATAGTGTCCATAACCCTAATGATATCCCAATGTCTCTAAACTGGATGTTTTTGACTGTGAGCTGCTCACTGAAGCACTGCCGGCACCATAAAGTCCACACGTATCATAACTTTTTTCATCACTCAGAGGCATGAGTGAGGGGTAACTTGAATGACAGGGTATATTACCCACCTCCATTCGGCACAGGTAGGGGCAGGCAGGTGACCAGCGCTGATGCTCCTGCATGGGTTCATCGCTCTCTTGCCATTGGTCTAAGATGATGGGACAAAACACACATTTCACTTCATCTCTTCTTTTTAAATAGTAGAATCCAGCGGCTACTAAGGCTTGAGGGTTTATAAAAGGCACCGGCCACGTCGCAAAGGTCTTGAAACGTTGTTCCTGAGATTTTAAATTCATGGATGTAACTTCTCTTGAGGCTTGAAAGCAAGACATGACTGAGTGGTTTGATGTGTGTTGACCTGCTATTTATACACTTGTCACTTGGTTGGACAGTGGATAATAGTTGACTTGTTTGTGATGAATAATCAAACAGTAGGCCGTGGTATTGGCTGGAACATTGTCATGCGTTTCAAAATCTAGTCGAATGTCAATATTGGATGGTTTGACAGACTCTTCCAAGTAGGAACAGTCAAAGACAATCAGTGGCGCCCTTGTCTTAAAAGCTTGGGGTGACAACATTGGACAATTCTCTTTTTGATAATACGACCATCTAAATTTAGAAAACAAGTCGTACAGGGGGGCAAACTTATTTTTTGAAAAATCTAAATCCAACCCTTCATAGGGAAACACAGCACCGTTGAGGAAAAGACGTGCATTTCTCAATTGCAGGTGATCAAATTGCGTGGCATCTTTGGTTTGTTGATACTTGCGATTCGTTTGAAAACCCACAATCATGTAGAGAGGTCTCTCTGTATAGCGGGCTGTTTTTATAGACCAACTGTGTGTGTTGGTGGTGGGCAATAACGGGTACTCATGGAGTGCCCAGCTTCTAAATTCCATGGGTAGAGGTATATCTCTCTTTACCATTTTGAGTATGTCCAGATTTTTGCTATCGTTAAGGGTCACATGAGGCACTTTCCATAGCAAGCGTTGTAGTTGAATTTTTGAATCAATGGGGGCATTGTCGACTCCCTTGAGTGCATTATTATCACTCCTGTCTCTCACCAGATAAAGCACTTGTCTTGCGTTAACCACAATGCGCTGGTGATCTTCAGCAAAGCCTAAAATCAGTTTAAGAGGTAAATATCCAGTAAAGGTGCCATCGGTGTGTACCATCCAGTCATTGGTCGAGTCAGGGCACCAACCCGCCATGCAAAGTGTTTTAGCTTCTTCCTCACTATAAGAGGGATATAGTTTCATGACACTGGAAATACCCACATTTCGAGTGCTATCCACCACGATATCGTTAATCACATAACGTACTTCAGAAAACAGGAAGGCGAAAGCATGGTTGGCTAACTTGGATGTAGTGGGTGTAGAACCATCGGCTTTGGTGAGCCGACCTTCAATCTGAATAACACTTTCATGCGGTAGAGTGTAAATATCTTGGTTGTTGATAACAAATTGAATTTCATCTTTGTTATTGAGTCCAGGTGTTTGAGCTTGATAAGAATGCAGATCAATTCTTACCACTCCTGGTTGCTCCTCGACGTGGTTCGCTACCTCTAGAATAGAATTCATCGCGGGGGTTAATGTGGTAACCCAAATGCTGTAAAATCTGCTTGTTCTGAGATGTTAACGTGTATTCACGTGGTAAACAACTAACACCATTCCTAGACGGTGCTGTTGCTTT
Organism: Meconema thalassinum; assembly: GCA_946902985.2. Taxonomy (NCBI): domain Eukaryota; kingdom Metazoa; phylum Arthropoda; class Insecta; order Orthoptera; family Tettigoniidae; genus Meconema; species Meconema thalassinum. The sequence goes on along the minus strand of OX336388.2, from coordinate 1,238,653,767 downwards.
ATATACAAACTTCATAGTGGTTTTAGCACCAATTTGTAAGTCACTGGTGTGGTAGAATCTAGATCAATGAGTTGTTGCTCTCTATTGATCAGTCTTAATGTTATATTACTAATACCATCGACAGCCACAGAATGAAAAAGCACCACTGGAGGGTTTTCACGAATAATATAGCCATTGGGCGATGTTATAATAAAGTCATAAAGCGAATGCGACGGTTCTTGATTGGTGTACACTTGACTAATAATATTACACGTCACCGACACATGATGGTCCTCAATGAATTTCACTTCATGGTCTGATTCATGTTTTTTGTTGGGCTCTAACACACGTGGTTTAAATCCTAGTAATGGACCAATGGAATCGGGGTGAGTTTTAAAGTCAATTTTGAATGTAGAAAAAATACTGCAGCGATGAGTGTTGGTATTTCCTACAAGTTCAAACTTGCGCGTTCCATCGAGAAATGACTTTAAACCATATTCATTGATCAACACCACATAAATGTGTTCATAAATGTCATCTATCGTGTATCCACCAGAGTTCAGGGTGAGCACAGAATCATCATAGTAAAACTTGTTGTTCACATTTTCACGTATGTTGTACATTCGATTGTACGTTTCAAGAGAAACAAGTCCTAAACCATAAGGTTTTTCATTCAATTCGATAGGTGGGTAAAAGTCTAGACTCACTTCAGGTCCACGTCCATGCAGTGTAAACGTCTTACTTTCCACCGACATACTGTTGACGTTTTTGCTTATGTTGCGTCTTATATAAAAAAAAATAAACACAAACGTCCACACTGTTGGCTGTTAAACGTTTGCTCACGTTTCACATTATAATATATCTTGATCCTGTTTCCAAAATAGGCCACTAGTTCCATGGGCGGGGGCAAATTCCCAAAACTGTCAAAGTTCCATACAGTAGATCCCTCTTTGACATAAGCTACGTAATGTGTTCCAGGTCCTCGGTGATCATCCAAATTGACAACAGCACATTCATGTTTCCAGGGTCGTGAGGGTAATTGGTTTCGCATAAACACACCTCGAAAATGAGAAAGCTTCAGTTGTTTAGCATAGCTTTCTACTTGCTGATGCGTCAGGGCATGTCTTGCTATGGCTGAGGTTAAAGATGTTTTATTTTATTTCGAAAAGGTGAAATTCCAAATCCTTGTTGATAAAAGGCTGGCTTCAAATTTACATTTCTAGCCCCCATAGCCATGGCCTCCATTGTTTCATTGTGTCGCTGATTTTCATTGAGTTGTTGCTTGCCCTGTTGCTCGGCTTTAATGGTTTTTGCCACTGCACTGGCGCCGCCTAAAAGTGAACCTAGAGCAGCCAGACCAGCGAATAATGCAGGTAAAAATCCCGCTCGTTTGGGGACGGGGATCACTCGCCCTTGTTTTGAACCCTGTCGCTGACGTTTTGGAATAACATGTCTCTGTGCTACTCGAAGAGCTTTCCTTATGGTCAACACATTATTTTTTCTTTTTTTCTTTCGCAAGGGCTTGTCCACGAATGTCATAAGCCTAGGCTTTGCCAAGGACAGGCTCATATTTTTTGTCTTTCTCACCACATATCTTTGTTTCACCATGATGATGACCAACAACCTTTCACAAGAAAGTTTAAGTCACAACTAACATTAGATTGTCATTTCATGGCTGTATATTCCAATTCTACATAAAGTGGGAAATCATTTATGGTTTTTCCAGCTTGCTTTTCATTCCATGTCAACAGGAGATGAAAGGATAATTCGTCTCCTGCATTGACCATTTCATGGTTATGGACCATCATCCTATGACCATTTATCTCTATTTGTAAATGGTTCTCATCAGGTATGGCATATTTGATGTGAATGGTTCAATTATAGTGTAGTCGATAGTGGCTTAAACCCGAAGCAAGCACATAGGTCAAGTGCTGGTCATGAACTAGCGGTATATGGTTTCTCTCATTCGCAGGTTTTACATTTGTCAGATGCACTAAAAATACAGATGGGATAAATGTATAAAGCCTTTTCATTTCATAGGTCACGTATCGCTTGGTACAGACATCATCATCTTCTTGTGGGTCTTCCACGTGAATAATGCGGTGATGATTAGCGCTATAGCCATCCACCGTAAGCTGAGGCACTTTATCATAAAACTCATACACCTTGTTATCCACATACTTTTTTGTAGTAACGTCTGTAGACACTTGAGGATGTTTTACATGAGTTAACCGCTTTCCTTTAAAGTCATAATCTCCTTGTTTTGTGCGTGGCACTACTGACCTATCCACATAGTGTTTATTAGCAGGATCTGTTTCTTGTTTAGGATCATGTATGGGAACAGACCTAGCTTTGACCATCAACGCACGTCCAAAGACATCCATCGTCAACCTGTAGTACGAGTCTACTGTTTCTATGACAAGGCTCGGTGCGATGTATATAGACAGCCTGCTAGCCTCTCTAAGCCTTAGTTGAAATGAAGCTAATTAAGCAGCAAGAGTCATTCCCCGTGAGGGACATGGTTTCCCATTTCTACCCCACATCACGTGAACAACGCCATGGTTCACTGTTTCCATCTTCCATTCGCTGCATAATTGTGGGACCTTCCGGCTGTGGAAAGACCAATCTTTTGCTGACACTTATTACAGCGCCCAATGGTCTGTGTTTTCAAAATATTTATATTTTCGCAAAATCTCTCTACCAACCCCTCTACGTGTTTCTGGATCAAGTCATGTCTGGATTAAAAATGAGAATATGGGGTATTTTACATTTTCCACGCAAGAAAATGTTATTTCACCGGATGAGGTAAAGCCTGATTCACTCATGATTTTCGATGATGTATCCACTGAACGACAAGGTATCATTCAAAGCTATTTCAGCATGGGTCGACACAAACATATCGATTGCTTCTATCTTGGACAAACGTATTCTAAAATGTCCAAACAGTTGATTCGTGACAATGCCAATGTCATTGTTTTATTTCGCCAGGACGAGAGGAACAGTCGTTACATTTATAATGAACATGTGAATCCGGATATGACCTTTCAAATGTTTACAGAATTGTGTGGCAAGTGCTGGAACACACAACGTCATGCCTGTTTAGTGATTGACAAACAAAGTGAACTCAACCAAGGGCGGTATCGCTTAGGGTTTGATCATTTTATTGCTATTTAAGGCACTGTATCATTCCCTCTCACGTCATTTGTCACGACATCATGGCGTTAGCAGAGAGTCAATTGAAAAAGCATATTATTAGAGCAAAAAATTCTATTCGCCAAAAGTTTCGTCAATTGAAACGATCGCGTGCGGATCATGCTTTGTTTATTCAACAACATTTAACACCTCCGCTAAAAGCTATGTTGAAACCCTCTTTCAAACCATCTGAAACGCTACCTACCGTTTCACAAGCCAGTCAGACGCACCACGACGACTCAGAGGAAGAGGAAGAGGAAAATGAAGAGGAACAGGAAGATTTAACTAGTGTTAGCGAAGTTGAGGATAATGAGGAACAAGTGTTTACGCCTCAAGAAAAGGCATCACCCCTTGCAGAGTTTTTAAGAAAAAGGAAATCCTTGGCCATGGTCGAAACCCCTTGCCCTTCCAGATCGTCTCCATTTTCACAACTCTTGGCCACCCCTCAAGATAAAGCTCAACTGAAAAACATTTTAATAAAATATTATGGATCAACACTGGAACCCTATTTCCCCAATCTATTTGTTGGAAACACAGATACCACATATGGCGTTCGCTATGAGAATGATAGTTTTAAAATTGGTGATTCATCGATTAAATTTAGTCGTACTAAAGCTGTCATTAAAAAGATCAACTATAAATTAACACCAGGACTGTTAAAGCTACTATTCTCTCGGACTCCCTCATCTCAAAATTATACGTCAGAGGACCTTAGTAAATATAAATCCATTTTATTGGATACCCATGCTCACAAAAGACAGTATGATCCCACTCAAGAAGTGAATGCTAATATATCCCAAAAATATAAAACCATCATTGCAAAAATATTCCCCACTATTCAAAGTGGTCGTCGTAAAGTGTCCGCTTCAGGGGTGACATTTAAACCATTAAAACCCCCTGTGGATGCTACCTACTGGCACAATCCAAATAAACTCGTCCAGCGACTACAGCTGTTGCATGCTTCACGTCAAGCCGGCCATACTGGTCACGATTGGGAAATTCAAGAAATTGAGGAAGAACTTCGAAATGCCAAAATTATTGTTTAAGCCCTCACCCATTAAAATGGGTATTGCTCACGAGTTGCATCGTCCAGCTAGACGTCACTATCAGCGACTCAAGGTGATTTCACAGGGTGTGGATGAACTTTGGCATGCAGACTTGGTTGAAATGATTCCCTATGCTAACGTTAACGATGGTGTACGCTATATGTTGACGGTCATTGATGTTTATTCCAAAATGGCGTTTGTTGAACCTGTGCGTCGCAAGTCTAGTTCACTAGTCACCAAAGCCTTTCAACATATTATTCAACAATCTAAACCTCAACCTCCGCTGCTACAAACCGACCAGGGAAAAGAATTTTTCAACAAGGATTTCTCCAGTTTTCTCAAATCTAAGGATATTCACCATTACACCACGTACAGCAATCTCAAAGCCAGCGTGGTCGAGCGGTTCAACCGAACGTTGAAAACCCATATGTGGAAAGCGTTTACCGCTCAGGGCACTTATCGCTGGTTGGACTTGTTAACTGAGTTAGTGTCACGTTACAACGACACCAAACACAGAACCATTGGGACCAAGCCACGACTTGTAACTAAAAAAAATATTCCACAACTGGATAAACTGTTTAACCCCATAAAAACAGCAGACCCTAAACGTCATCGCCTTAACATTGGGGACCATGTTCGTGTGAGCAAATTCAAGTCCGTCTTCGACAAGGGCTACACACCAAATTGGGGGACTGAACTATTTCGAATTCGTCAAGTCAACCTGAACAGTCCAGTCACCTATTTACTCGAGGACCTCAACCATCAACCCATAAAAGGCAGGTTTTATCTTCAAGAACTTCAAAAGACAGCGTTTCTTAACATTACCTTGTGGAAAAAGTGTTGAAACAAAAAGGAAATAAACTATATGTAAAATGGTTGGGATTTAGCTCAGCCTTTAATTCAAGGATTAATAAATTACATGTTGTGTGAACCTGTGTGTCTTGTATTTATTTATTTATTTACTCATGTTGTACTTAACCTACAGTCCTATGTACAGTCCTCAGCTATACATGTATTATGAGCAATACATATTTCTTTCTCTCTTCACCTGTGTTCTCTCTTACACTAACCCCCCTGTACCTCCCACCACTGTCAAAACAGGTTGTGACTTGTTAGCTCTTATCGTGCACGTGTACAGGTGAACACTTGTGTGTTAGGTCATATTACACATGAACTTGCATTTTCTCACGTATGAACCAAAACAGGATGTAACTTGTTTCACAAGGAGGACGGTAATAAGGTCATTTCACACGTGTTCACATGTATTTCGTCACTTTCCTTTCATATCGTTATTCCATTATAGTAGTGGTGAACAACGTCAATTCAACACACATAAAATGTAGTTAGGCCCTTTGACATAATTTAAATAAATTCATGGGCTAGTCCATAGGAACCAGGCCAAAGGGACCCGTCCAAAAGGGACAAGGACTCGTCCACAAGGACTTGTCCACAAGGACTTGTCCACAAGGACCTGTCAACAATAACCCATCAACAGGGGCTCGACAGCAGGGGGGGGGGGGGCTCGTCAACAATAACAGGGGCTCTCACCTCAAGGCCTAACTTGCCCCTCTTTGATTATTGGTTTGCAGAACAACTTTTCATTCCATATTAGCATTCAAACTCTCACATGTTGCAATTGGAAAGAGAGATTCTCTAAAAAATTCAATTTCACCCCTTAGTAGGGTAGGTTTTATTTTTGGGGTTGAAATATGTTGTCCATTGGAAAAGGGGTGTCAGCCCGAGTTCAATGACACCTCATTTGTCAAAATCCGACCATAAGTTCGAGAGATATCGCACCACCGCCATCTTGTGAGGTGGGGAGGTGGAGGTGGGTATAGAACCATCCAAAACACACTACTCCCGTATGCGTTCAAATACCATTCGTCCGATAGCGATGAAACTTGGGTGAGATGTTGTGTACACTCCAGGGAAGGCTTCTGGCTTAGTAAATCAATTTCACATTAGGTAGCGCACGACTCGATTCAACAAATGAGTGACGACGCGCGAAGCGTTTCAACAAAATCCCGTTTAGTTTATATTCCATTCATAGATTGAGATGAAACTTTGATGAGTTGTTGTGTACACTTAAGTGAAGGCTTCTAACTTGGTAATCCATTTCACAGGGGGTTGCGCACGAGTAGATTCAACAAATGAGTGGCGACGTGCGAAGCGTTTCAACAAAGTCCCGTATGCGTTCAAATACCATTCGTCCGACAGCGATGAAACTTGTGTGAGATGTTGCGTACACTTACGTGAGGGTTTCTAACTTAGTAAATCCATTTTACAATGGGTAGCTCACGAGTAGATTCACCAAATGAGCAACGACGCGCGAACTTTTAATCAAAGTCCCGTATACGTTCATATACCATTCATCCGATTGCAATGAAACTTGGGTGAGATGTTGTGTACACTTACGTGAGGGTTTCTAACTTAGTAAATACATTTCACAGGAGGTTTCGCACGAGTAGATTCAACAAATGAGCGACGACGTACGAAGCGTTTCAATAAGGTCCCGTATGCGTTCAAATACCATTCGTCCGATTACGATGAAACTTTGGTGAGATGTTGTATACACCCTACGGAAGGTTTCTGGCTTTAAAAAAATCCATTTTACAATAGGTAGCGCACGAGTAGATTCAACAAATGTGTGACGGCACGCGAATCATTTCAACAAAGTACCGTATGCGGCCATATACCATTTATCAGATTGCGATGACACTTTGGTGAATTGTTGTGTACACTCCAGGAAATGTTTCTGTCTTAGTAAATCCAGTTTTTAATAAGTAGCGTACGAGTAGATTCAACAAATGAGCGACGGCGCGCGAATCGTTTCCACAATGTCCCGTATGCGGTCATTTATCATTCATCCAATTGCGATCAAACCTTGGTGAATCATTGAGTACACGCCAGAGAAGGTTTCAGGCTTAGTAAATCTACTTTACAATAGGTTGCGCATGAGTAGATTCAACAAATGAGTGACGGCACGCGAATCGTTTAAAGAAAATCTCTTATGTGCTCATATGTCATTCATCCGATTCCGATGAAACTTTGATGAGTTGTTGTGAACACGCCAGGGAAGGTGTTCAACTTGGTAAATCCATTTTACAATATTGGTAGCGCACGAGTAGACGTAACAAATGAGTGACGACGCGCGAAGCGTTCCAACAAAATCCTGTATGCGTTCATATACTACTCATCGATTGCGATGAAACTTTGATGAGTTGTTGTGTACCCTTACGTGAAGCTTTCTAACTTAGTAAATCCATTTCGCAGTTGGTAGAGCACGAGTAGATTCAACAAATGAGTGACAGCGCACGAATAATTTAAACCAAATCCCGTATGCGTTAAATGCCATTTATCCGTTTGCGATGAAACCTTGGAGAGTTGTTGCACACGCTCCAACGAATGTTTCTAAATTTGTTTATTCAATTCACGATAGTTTAGAGGCAGTTAACAGAAATTGAAAAAAATATTGTGTATCCAAAAGCACTTCAAGAAACAAAGTTACAACACTTTCTTTGATTGGCAGGACAACGTCTGCCGGGTCAGCTTGTCTACTATATATTTGTCAAATACCACTCACACACTCACTCACTCATTCCTTCATCACGAAATCTCAGAAACCACCGAACGGATTGAAATTAAATTTGGTATGCAGCTTCCTCAAGGGCCGCAAATGCCCACTAAGAGAGGATTTTTGGATATTCAGGTTCTAAAGGGGTATTAAGGGGGTAGAGTTGCATTTCATTGAATAGCAATATCTCCCGATTTGTTCCATTGGGGGATGTGATACTCGGCATATAATCTCATCATTAAAAATAAGAAGACACGTGTCTGAGGGTTTTTTGATGTGGTATATATTATGAGGTGAAAGGGGTGAAAAGTGAGTATTGAATGACTCCTAATGGAGCGTGTATCTCTTAAACGACATAGGCGAGGAGTTTGAAACTCAGCGAAAAATATCAACATAAAAAAGAAGTAAATATGTGTTTGACCGTTTTTTCATAAATCCAATTTAAGGGGCCCATGGGGAGGGGTGAAATTCGGGGGGGGGGGACAGGAAAGTAAGTGTCCTAACTGATTGACTGACTGGCTCACTCATCAAACTCAGGGGGAAAAAATGCTTCAAAGTAAGTTCGACAGTTTTTTTTTCATAAATCAAATTTAAGGGGTTCATGGGGAGGAGTGAAATTCTGAAAAAAGAAAATTGAAAGAAAATATCCTGAGTCACTCACTCACTCACTCACTCATCATCGCACAGCCAAAATTATTGAAGTTAGAAACATGACAGTTGGGGATATGTTCATTGTATGTCAAAACCGTCTACTAGGCCTAAGGGAGGATTTTCGGATATTCAGGTTCTTAAGGGGTCTTAAGGGGGTTAAACCTGCATTTCATTGAATAACAATATCTCCCGATTGGTTTCATTGGGGGATGTGATACAGGGCATATAAACTCCTCATTAAAAAGTAAGAAGACACGTGTCTGGGGGGTTTTTCGATGTGGTGTATATTATGAGGTGAAAGAGGTGAAAAGTGGGGATTGAAAGATTCCAAACGGAGCGTGTATCTCTTAAACGACATAGGCGAGGAGTTTGAAACTCAGCGGGAAAGAATCAGCATAAAAAATAAGTAAATATGTGTTTGACCGTTATTTCATAAATCCAATTTAAAGGGCCCATGGGGAGGGGTGAAATTCTGGGGGGGGGGGGGACAAGAAAGGAAGTGCCCTAACTGATTGACTGACTGACTCACTCATCAAACTCAGGGGGAAAACAGCTTTAAAGTAAGTAAATAGCTTTACGACAGTTTTTTTTGATCAATCAAATTGAAGGGGTTGATCGGGAGGGGTGAAATTCTGAAGAAAAGAAAAATTGAAAGAAAATGTCCTGAAACATTCACTCACTCATCATCGCACAGCCAAAAATATTGAAGAGGGAAACATGGCATTTCGGGGATAAGTTCGTTGTATGTCAAAACCGTACACTAAGGGAGGGTTTTCGGATATTCAGGTTCTAAAGGGGTCTTAAGGGGGTTAAACCTGAATTTCATTGAATAACAATATCTCACGAGTGGTTTCATTTGTTGATGTGATACTCGGCATATAAACTAATCATTAAAAATAAGCAGACATGTGTCTAAGGGTTTTTCGATGTGGTGTATTATGAGGTGAAAGGGGTGAAAAGTGGGGGTTGAAGGATTCCTAACGGAGCGTGTAGGCCTATCTCTTAAACGACAGTCTGGCTGCGTGGCTCAGGGGTAACGTTCTCGCTTGCTGAGCCCAAGGTTGCAGGTTCGAAACCTGGCGCATTCAGCTGGCATTTGCGGGTGCGCAAATGCGAGGGAGCCGTGTCAGTACATTTACTGGCACGTTAAAGATCCAATTCGGGGCAAAATTCCGGAACCCCGGCGTCACTAAAAGCCAGGGTAGTTAAAAGGGACGTAAAACCAATAACATTATTATTATTATTATCTTAAACGACATAGGCGAGAAATTTGAAACTCAGTGAAAAACGAAATCAGCTTAAAAAGTAAGTAAATCGGTGTTCGACCGTTCTTTCATAAATTAATTTAAGGGGCCAATGGGGTGGGGTGAAATTCTGGGGGGGGGGGGGAAGGAGAGAAGGTGTCCTGACTGACTGACACTCACTCACTCATCAAACTCAGGGGGAAAAGACAGCTTAAAAATAAGTTTACTAGGTGTTCACGCGTTTTTTCATCAATCCAATTTAAGGGGCCCATGGGGAGGGGTGACATTCTGGTAAAAATAATTGAAATAAAATGTCCTGTCTGACTCACTCACTCATCACCCCCAGCGAAAACTATTAAAGTTGGAAACATGAAATTTTGGGAATATGTTCGCTGAATGTCAAAAACGTCAACTAAGGAATGATTTTTGTTTATTCGGGTTTTAAAGAGGTGTTAAGGGGGTAAACGTGCATTTCATTGAATAACGATATCTCAGGAGTTGTTTCTTTGGGGATGTAATATTCGGTATATAAACTAATCATTAAAAATAATCAGACATATGTCTAAGTGTTTATAGATGTGGTGTATATTGTGAGATGAAAGGGGTGAAAATTGGGGGTTGAGTGATTCTTAACGGAGCGTGTATCTCTGAAACGACATAGGCGAGAAGTTTGAAATTCGGCGAAAAAAAAAACCAGCTTAAAATACAAGTAAATAGGTGTTCGACCGTTTTTTCATAAATCCAATTTAAGGGGCCCTTGGAGAGGGGTGAATTTCTGGGGAAAAAACAGGAGAGAAAGTGTCCTAACTGATTGACTCACTTATTCACTCATCAAACTCAGGGGGAAAACAGCTTTAAATAAGTAAATAGGTGTTAGGCCATTTGTTTCATAAATCCAATTTAAGGGGTTCATGGGGAGGGGTGAAATTATCAAAAATAAATGAAAGAAAATATCCTGACTGACTCACTCACTCATCATCGCCCAGCCAAAATTATTGAAGTTAGAAACATGAAATTTTGGGGATATGTTCGTTGTATGTCGAAAACGTCCACTAAGGAAAGAGTTTTGGATATTCAGGTTCTAAAGAGGTGTTAAGGGGGTAAACGTGCATTTCATTGAATAACAATATCTCACGAGTGGTTTCATTTGGGGATGTGATACTTGGCATATATACTAATCCTTGGCATATATACTAATCATTAAAAATAAGCTGACACATGTCTAATGGTTTTTCGATGTAGTGTATATTATGAGCTTTTTTAAGCGTATGGCTTTTAGTGCCGGGAGTGTCCGAGGACACGTTCGGCTCGCCAGTTTTGTAGCTGCTTCGAGACGGACACCCAATGGGTGAGCTACAAGTACCGTTGGGGAGGAAAGTTGGAAGGGAAGGGCGAGGTGTTGGAAGGTAGCGGCTGTGGCCTATAGTTAGGGACCAACCCCGGCATTTGCCTGGAAGGAAGATGGGAAACCACAGAAGACCATCTTCAAGGTTGCCGGCGGGGGGATTCGAAACTCCTCGCCTCCCGGATGTGAGCGACTGCCATTAGTCATTCCGTAACGACCACGGCTAACTCACCCGGTTATTATGAGGTGAAAGGGATGAAAAGTGGAGGTTGAAAGATTCCTAACGGAGCGTGTATCTCTTAAACGACATAGGCGAGGAGTTTGAAGCTCGGGGCAAATCAATCAGCTTAAAAATAAATAAATAAATAAATAAATGAAATAAATATATGTTCGACTGTTTTTTTTTCATAAATACAATTAAAGGGGCCTATGGGGAGGGGTGAAATTCTGGGAGAAAAACGTCCACTAAGGAAGGATTTTTGGATGTTCACTCTCATCGACCAACCAAAACTATTAAAGTTAGAAGAATGATATTTTGGGGATATGTTTGTTGTGTGTCGAAAACGTCTACTAAGGAGGGATTTTTGGATATGCAGGTTCTAAAGGGGTGTTAACGGGGTTAAACCTGCATTTCATTGAATAACAATATGATACGACTATGACGCGAGCGAAGCGAGGCTAAAAATGAGATGGTGAGTGTCTGTGTATTACTCAATCACGCAAATACCACTGGTCCGATTTACATGAATTTTACATGGAATTAGCTGATTTACCTGGTTAACATATAGGTTACTTTTTATTTCAATACTTTGCACTATTTAAGGATGGCGACCATTTTAGTGACGTCACTACACCCTTTGGTTTCAAACTTTCATATTTCCATTTCAAATAAAAAGAGAACGCCAAGAAATAGCAAGCTTTTGATGGCATGTACGAGGTTTAAAATAAAATTTTCTATCCGAAAGGTATCTCCAACCGTTAGCGAGTAAAACCTAAATTTGTGCTATAAAACACGGTCAACGCCGAGCGGTGTAGTTGGACAAAATGTTCCATCCTTAATCTCCCTCTGTGCAGCACCTCGCCTATTCCCTGTTTTAACTGTCACCTTCACAATTTAATTTATTTATGACGCGTAGCGAAGCACGGGTACTTCAGCTAGTCACTCATAAATTTAGAAGCGTTGTCATGGTAACCTCTGATGACACTTGGCATTTTCTTCTAATTCCGAAATCATTTTTCTCATCCCTTTGCGTAATGGTGGGTTATATCAAAAATTCTTTCAGACAAAAGTTTTAGTTAATCATTAGGGGAATATTGTCCATTTTGTACGGTTTTGATATTGTACCTATTAAGAGAGATGTGAATAATGTTTCCCGAAAAACCCACTTTTTCCCACCCCTTTGGTCAATGGTTGGTGCTATCAAAAAACTCATCAAATATAATTTTTTGGGCCTTATGCGACACATACTATGAACTTTGAATGGATTCGATATTTCAAATAATAAGAGAGTTATAGCGATATTTCACTTTTTCGATAAAAGCCCCTCATTTTCACCCCCTTCGACCGATTGTGCCCATTAACGAACTTGACCGAGATTTTATAGGCATACATAGTATGTAAAACAAGATGTTCAGCAAAGAACATATAGCCTACTTTCTCCTAAATGTATGGGTATATTTATGACTCTTTGTCCTCATCCCTAACACAATCACCTCTTCCACAATGTATTGTTTGTTTTCTTTTATATTGATAATTAGCCAGTAAGTGTCACAATCAATATTGTATACTTTATGATGATTGAATAACAAAACTACTAACTTATTGTAATGCATTCACGTCCGTTAATCTCTATATTAAGCCAGCCTGCTAAGTTAAGAATCTTCCATTTTGGGTATCTTCCCCTTAAAAAAACCACGCCGATCACAGTAGGTTGGTGCTGCGACCTATCAGTGAATTAATCTTTATGTGTACGCCTATGCACTGCCATCGTAATGTACTACGATGGCAGTGGCCTAAGAGTGTTGAATGAGTAGACAGTTTAAAGTAGCCAAGAGGAATGCGATCCAGCTGGCAGTGTTTAAAGGTATTCGGAGCGCGATCGTGGCTAATAGTTGAACTACCAGTATTACAAAATTGCCATACTTCAGGAGGCCAGGTATTTACACAGCGGTAAGTTTGGAACAATATTACCCACATAACCCACAAGAGGACAGCACCGTACAGAGGCATTAAGAAGGCTGTGGTTAATGACAACGTGTATCTAGTTCTTCTATTCTCCTTTTCCTAATGTCTTCTGTTTATGTGCGATGCTGGGGCTGTGATTTTATTAATAAACGAGAGTATACATTAGCCTCTCCATTGAGCTAAATGACATCTTATTCAGTATCTGTGGAAAGAGCTCGTGCACATCATTTGTAAAATAATTCAAGAAAAAAAAGTTATCTGCAGCAGGACGCGATCCTTTTAACTGCGTGACAGACTAACACGCTAGCCCAGAGCTAATCCTATCCATAACATCATGGTGTTCTTAACTGACATTAGATACAACCTGTTGGCAAATAATGACTTTAAATAAACGATTTCTTCACAGCAGTACATCTTCATTAAAGATAATTTCATACAAAGTTTATATTATTGTATCAGTAGGGTATATCACATACAACATACTAAAACTACCGTATTGAAATATAAGACAGGCACATGAGGACAGCTGCCATCTTGTCGTGTGACACAGACAGCTCAGCTCTTTTAAGCCACTCATACAGTATAATATTATAATATTAAATTATAATAAATAACGGATCACGACCTTCAGGATAGCTTAAACCACCCTAGGCTCGATAATCGGAATTGGTGGGTCTTAAGCCATTGATTAAAATTGTTGAATAATTCACACGGCCGCCATCCTGAAATGGTACGGCCGATGACCTTGAATGTTGGATGAAAGACGCGTCCTATATAACGGTATGTTGTCACCAAATTTGGTAGAGATCGGATGATTAGTTTAGCCGTAATTTGATTTTACGTTTTGAACGTTTGAGAGGCCGCCATTCTGTTTTGGTAAAGATGGCAGCGATATAAAGTATGACACTGAGGTGCCATTTGCTAATGCTGCCTCTGTACCAAATTTCGTTCAATTCGGTTTCACCGTGTTCGAATTGATAGGGGGGAACAGACATTCAGAGTACACACACTCTCTCTCTCACACACACACACACACACACACACACACACACACACACACACACACACACAGACAGACACACAATTTTTCGCCCTGTGTTGATCTCATAAGTCTACTTTCATTTTTTGCAAAAATCGAAAGTAGGCTAAAAATGAAAGTGATTGGTGCAAAATTGCGGTAGTTATCGTGTCCACAAGAAGTGATATACATATATACATATATACATATATATATACATACATAAATTATATATAAACTTTTGAACTGACGATGGTTTTGGAGTCTCGGGGAAGTGAAACGCGAAGATATGTCGAAATTTTCCGGAAGTCGAAACATGGTACCCATTGCAATAGTTAGCTTTCTAATGAAATCTACCTAAAAGCGTCATGTCAAGCTTTAAGACACCTGATGTGTACAACTCTCATTATTAGTTTATAAAATCTCAAATCAGTAACCTTGCCGTTTTGGGATATTTGAATAAATGCATGCATGCATCATAGGAATAATCATGAAAAATATTCTTATAACAAGTCGTCGCATGACCCTCTCCAATCAATGCTTTACAAAATATCAATTCATCCATTGGACATGGCCACTGTGGTCAGCGACATGCTCGCTTAAACACAACCGGTACTGACTCTCTCGACTAAAAAAATATTAAAATAAATTAAAAAGTTAAAAAATCTGAATTTACAAAATGTGTAGTTAGGGCCTTTGTCAGAATTTCAAACATAAATAATAAATTCAAAAAGGGATTGTCACCCTGAGTCCTATAACACTTCATGTGTCCAAATCTGATTATTGGTTCCCCCATTCCCCTGTAAAATCTACATTCATTGTTTTAGGGGTAAATGGCCTATCGTGGTAAAAGAGTATTTAATTAGCAATTTTTTGAGCTAAAACGCATAATTTTTGGGTTGTTAGTTTCCAAGATATCAATTTTTCAATTTTGGGGTAGTTTTTACCCCCTACTATTTTTCATCAAAAACGAAAGATATTAGGTTCATTTATCATTTTTAACTGTATAACACCTTTTTCCCTGTAACATTACTATTTACTATTTTAGGGGTGAAATGACCTATCGTGGTAAAAGCGTATGTCATGACATATTTTTTGAGCTATCGCACATAATTTTAGGGTTCTTAATTTCCAAGATATCGATTTTTCAATTTTGGGGGTTGTTTCACCCCCCAAGGGGGAACATCGCCCCAAGTGCTAGGACCCCTCATACAAGTCCCTAGCATGATAGGTTCGCAAAATATTAACAAAAGTGTAGTTAGGCCCTTTGTCAAATTTTCAAAAATACATTGAAAAAGGGGGGTGAGGTTAGGCTAGGTTAAGTTAACCTACTGCCGCCATCTTGTTAGGTTAGGCTAGGTTAACCTACAGCCGCCTTCTTGTTAGGTTAGGCTAGGTTAAGTTAAGCTACGGCCGCCATCTTGGGTGGTGGAGCAGTGGCGGTGGCTGTAGAACCGACAAAAAGCAACTACTCATAGATATTCACAAGAGGGTTGTATATTAGCTTTAAAAGGATTTATGAATCCAAAAGCAACAGAGTACTGTAGGTTGAAACTTGGTGCGACACATTCGCGCACCCACATAAACATTAATTTTTTTCATCCACTTCTAGAAAATATATTACCATGAATCTTTCACAAGATGAAATCAACTTCCCAAATATACAAAATGCACCATTTTCAAAAAATCGAAATTTTCAACCATTCTCATTGACATCCCCCGATAAGCTCATTTAATCTTAATACTAAGTTTCGTTATGGTATTTATAGCCGTTGTTACGTTAGGTCGCGTGCAGGGTTAGCCGATGTATTTGTTTTTTATTTATTTATTTATTTATTTTAATTCCCTACATCGACCCCTGTTAATAAAAATTTTAAAAACTACGTATTCAGATTTTTGTGGCTTTCAGATTCATAATGTTCTTATCGTGGTTTGGATAGAAAATGGAGGCCCATGGCCTGGTGTTAACGTCTTGAGCTACTGTAATCATGGAGAAAATGGAGTAGCATGGCCCCTTCCAGAGACAGGTGGAAACCTGATGATCACTTCATGAGGTACTGTTGCCGTTGAGAAAATTGAGTGGCATGGTTCTACCGAGATAGATGGAAACTTGGTGGACCTTCTTGCGCTACTGTTGCCATGGAGATGGCCGGCCTTGCCATTCCTTCATAAGTTAATTTTCTGACTTAATTAGCCTTTGCTCGAGTGCAAATAAGCCGATATCAGAAGAATGAGAAAGACTATCGAAAATTCATCTGGCCAGCGGTTTCTTCTGGGTCCTAAACTATGTGTATGCAAAATTTGGTTGAGATTGGTGGAACGGTGTGGATGTGTATACGGAACAAATATACCCACATACATACAGACTTTCACTTTTATATATACGATAGAGAGAATACATCATCATGGATTTAATGTCGTATTACTATCACGGAATGAGGAGAAATACAGTTGTTTAAACAATCGAACGGTGTCAGTGACGATATTACTGTGGTTTGTTGACATTTGAAGAATCAATGATGGAGGGTTGGTTCTTAAGTTTAGGGGCTGCGACAACGCGGCCATGTAGCCCCGTGTACTTTGGGTGTGTGTAGAATCTGTCTGATAACCGGTGTTAATTGTGATGACTGTATTAGTGTGTGTTATATGTTTTTTTAATTTAAGTACTGTACCCTTCAATGGCTTCTAGGATGCCGACTCTAGCTCGAGGTAATGGTCTGTTCGGTGTGGCTCTAACTTAATTTAAACACCCTAGGGATATCATCAAGGATCACAGGAGGCTTAACTTAAAATCAGTATGTCAGAGAACTCCTAATATACAATAATTTATTCACAAAACGCCATCTCCCACTTGCTCCCATCCACAGACAATAAAACAACAAAAATATACTCCCTTAAATTATTCTGAACACAAGCTAAGATTCTAATCAACAAATCAAATTTTAAAAGATAAATTATAATCACACTGGCTGAAACCAGGAAAAGAAAATAATCTAATTCACTGCAGTCCACTGCTTCGAGTTCAAAAATAAAATGTCAACGGACTTAATTCATCAAACTAAGGTCTGAATAGCTCAGCCATTCTGTGAAAAATGCGCACTCATGTTTACAATTGCAAAATTGGTTTTTGGGGTTCGGACAGGCTTTCTCGTACAATCATCATTCTTCCTCACAAGAGTCCAATGATGAAGGCAATAGGCTTATTCTAGGCCACAGGCATGTGTGCATGTTCTAGCTTATAAACAACTAACTCACTCAGAGCTATAACTCTGCTAATTACGGTAAACCAAAACAAGTCAAAAAACATGAAGCATCAAATAAACACACTTCGGTGGCCGATGCCCCGTTACTTTTAATAAACAAACAACTATAATGAATGCACTCAAAATGATATTACAAGACATGACATCGCTTCCTGAAGCGGTACAAAAAAGAAACAAACCCTGGGATGTTCGACTACCTTCCCTCACAAAAGAAAACAATACCATTCAAAGTGGTTTCCCGACCTTGTGACGGACACCCTCACACCATAATAAACCAGCTGGGCAAGCAACGACCTTCGCTGCTCCTTTCAGAATTCAGACGGCTGACTGCAATCTTTATACCTGCTTTCCGTATGACTGCCTTCGGCTTGAGCTGTACAGTTACCTTTCCGACGGAGCTATAGTGCACTCTCATCAGACAATGAATTCAATCAGTTCACTTACCAATTATATCATCGTAGATTCGCGGGAATTTCGCCTCCGCCATTAATTCACTTAACATTTATATCATCGTAGAACACGGGAATACCACTTCCGTCTTTAATTTCAGCTCAACCAAGGATCAACTCTCAACCTTTTCTGAATATTATATTGTCATCCAGCCATTCCATCTTACCTTTCTTTACCTTGGTGTGGTCTTCAATACCTTACTTACTGTTCACCTAATTTCAGTGTCACTACTGGTCTTTGTCACAATTTCAAGCTATCTCCCCCATACTAGTTTTTACGTTATGGTCGTGCGTAAGCACTATCAACCCAATTATTCCCTTAAATGTGCATTCAGCAAAGTTACTGAAACCCTCAAACAAAACACAATTAAACAAGATTTGTGCACATATACGAATCTTACATTATAAAAAACACACAAAAAATCATAAATGACAAATATACACAAATTTACACAAAACATGCCTGCTGTCCCCAAAAACCTATTTAATCATAATTGCTTATGATCGAGATAAACCTATCCGGCTCCCATGATGGGATGCGCTATGGCAAACATGCCCCATGCAATATCTACATATCTCGTATACATCATGTTGGTGATGATCTGGTCTTTGATATCAGCCTTCTGGATCTATTGGTTCATCTTGCAAGGAGGAGAATTTTACACACGGTTTCCAAAAAAATTCACCAAAGCAAAGGTCCACTGTGAATTATTATTATTATTATTACAACGCACGGTTCTCGCGTGTGTAGCTCCTACTTCCTAAAGCCATCATCAACCTACTCAATTCAGATGATAGTTCATAGTTTCCTATCTCACTGACTTTGATGCTGATAGCACGTGTGGCTATCTCTACCATATAACTGTTTCGTACTGTCAACGGTATGCACACTCGCGGTACTGTTCCGATTCGCACTCGCGAATACTTAACGATATTCAAATGTCCCAAGATAGAACTGCTTATCCTTATAAAATTTTCTTAATTTCAGAACGTGGCGATCGTAGGCTCGCGCCTCTGCGATGCTCAAAGTAGAACTGTAGAACTTGTAAAAATTTTGTTAATTTCAGAACGCAACGATCGTGGGCTCGCACCTCTGCAGCGCCCAAAGTAGAACTGTTTTCGCTGCTTCGCCAGCTATTATTTATATGATTTGTCGAAGAAGTACTCGGAGTGGGGAGCTTTTAGAATTTTATTCTATAATAACACTCGCATGAATATGTAAATTAGCTCATTCGAACGTCCTCATTTTCAATGTCTCATGGCTTCTTTTAATCCAAAATCCGATCGCTGGATCCTTAGATAATGAGGTCCATAATTCCCTTCATTGTTCCTTAATTTCGGTGGGATTTGGTCGCGTCTCGCGTCCCTCGCTGCTATTGGTAGTTTCAAATCCCCCCCTAATTTCGTTTTAATTCTGGCAAAATCACGGAATGATTCAATTTAAATTTTGAAAATACTTCTGAGAGGCTAGGATTGTCCCCTATACGATGGTGTAATTCCTGTTTCTGCATTTTAATTACTGCTCCAATTTCTCTCAAATGGGCGGGGTTTATCTAGTAAGTGATCGTTGAAATTTTCGTATCCACCCGCTTGGTTGAATGACCGTTTCGCGTTGTCTAAGCCCATCTGGTTACCAGATGTTTGCCGATCTCCTCCTCTCTCCATTGTCCGCGCTCGTTGAAAGTTGTAGAAAAAGCACGTACGGATCTTCCTTTGTTACCCTCTGGTCTACAGGCAACGTCTTTCTCACATCAGCTTTGAAACATGAATAAAATCTTGTTGAAATAAATATGTAGAATTTATGCAATCTCAGATGCATAAAGGTTACATTATCCTTCTGCCAAGGAAAAAAATCGATATGGAACGTATGTTTTTTTTTTCAATCCCGATCTGCCTCACGGATGCTGTAAGGTTTCACCGTCACTCCTTATTCTGCTTACTTGGTTCGCCACTGCTGGTCGCGCGCAGGGATACTTTTGCTACTATTCCTGTGTCCCCCTTCCACATTCTTGGTAGGATTAGTGTCTCGGCCGTCTGGTGCAGGTAGCTATTGTCTGCGTGTCTCGCCTTGTACTCTCACTTCTCAGCCGCTCACTGCAAACACCAGGTCTGTTTATGACTGTCTACTTCCTCGTTCCACGTGCACTTGACTCATATTTATCCGATTTCCATAATGTTGACGCCCGCGGTATTCCGTGGTTGATCAAACGGTTCCCTTTCATGATACACCTTGAGGTTTAAACAGTTTGCTACTGACGTGTTTCCGCCGTTTATGTCCTGTATCTTATACGCATTGTTTCCCAAATTTCTTATGATGCGCTAAGGTCCGATGTACGGGAAACACCATTTATGAAACACTTTGTTTGCAGGATCAGAGATAGGTGGTCTCTTCAATTAAACTAGCTCACCGGCGTTTAATTCTCTGTGAAAGCGTTTTCCTTTGAGCCTTCTCAATCTCCTGTCAGCTTGCTCTCTCATATACTTGACCGTTCGTTCGATTCTCAGCTGTGGTGCTGGCTGCGGATCCCTTGGGCAATCTAGCACTGTTCTCCAAGATCTCGGTGGTTGCTGGTTCAAATGTAGCGTGTATGGAATTTGTCCAGTTGACTCATGACGTGTCATGTTAATGCAAATTTCAATGTTTTCCAAGGTATCAGCCCAACGATGATGCTCTGTGGGTATAAACATACGGATATGCTTAGAAACCTCTCGTAAAACTCTCTCACTAGGAATGCTCTGTGGATTGCGTACGCTAGATAATACATGTTTGATGCCTAGCTCATTTAATCCTCGCTTAAATTCTGCTGAGGTGAAGTAACTCCCATGGTCGGAAAGTATAAATTCTGGCTTTCCCATCGTAGGTATAACACGATTCTTGATTCGGCTTAGGACCTGTTTCGACGTTGTCTTCTGGATAGCACATATGACAACAAACTTGGAGAAGACGTCCACACACACAAATACATGTCGTACTCCTCTACGTCCTTTCGGCAGTGGCTCCAGGCAATCTGTCGCAATGAGCTCTAATGGTTTCTGTGGCAAGAGTGGCTTTGGGTACTGTCTCATGAGAAAGTTGTTTGGTTTTGCACGCTGGCAAATATCGCATGTCTTCAGGACATCGCGTATTGTGATCCTCATCCGTCGCCAAGTGAAAGCTTCACCTATCGTTGCTTGTGTCTTGTCTAATCCTATGTGACCAAGTATATAATGAGTATGCCACACTAATTTCCTCTGTAAAGATGCTGGTAACAATATCCGTAGCTTAACATGATCCTCATCTATAAATTTATGGAGCATATTGTTGAAGTAGGTATAATTTCTCGCTTGAGCTTCAATCTCTCTGTATGCTGGCGTATCAGGTGTTAACTCTCTCTTGAGGAACTTAATCATCTGTATCTTCCATGGCTCCTATTCCTGTTCCTGCGGTAACCTCTTCAGTTCTTGTAGGGAGTCTTGGTCTTCGTGTGTCAGCTCAATGTGTTGCAATAACATCTCATCCTTCTGCGCCTCCTCTTCTGGATTTCGGCTCCAAATATCCGGGATTACATTTAATTTTCCAGATACATGCTCAATGTGTAGGTCAAACTGCTGTGCATATATGGCCCATATGTTTATGCGTTCACTTACCGTGGTGGTCTTAAATAGGAAAGTCAGCGCCTTGTGATCTGTGCGGATTGTTATGGGGAACCCATAGATTATTCGACGCCACTGCTGTAGTGCGTGTATGATAGCCATGAGCTCCAGCTCTGAGATGGTATAACTTTTCTCATGTTTTCTTAGCTTTCTGCTGATAAATGCTAAGTATGAACGGCCTGCTGTTCTCTCTGCGTCTTCTTGGAAAAGCATTGCCCCGATGCCCACTAAAGATGCATCTGCTTGAATTATGAATCTCTTTGAAAAGTCTGGGTAACCCAGTTTTATGCTATTTGACAGCAATTCTTTTGTAGCTACAAATGACCTCTCACACTCTTCGTTCCAAAACCAACGGTTATTCTTTTTCAGCATCTCTTATAATGGTGCTACTACTTCAGTGTATCCTGGACAGTTTTCACGAAAAAATTCGTTGCTCCCAAGAACATCCTTATGTGCTTGACTCTGGTTGGTCGAGGAAAATTTCTAATGGCTTCAATCTTCACTGGGTTGGGTTTGACTCCCTCTCCATCGACAATATGTCCTAAATATAAAATTTCGTGCTGAAAGAAGTGCGATTTTTTAGATTGATTTTGAAATTTGCCCTTTCGAGGTTCTCTAACAATTTGCTTAAATTTTGCATGTGCTCTTCAATGTTTTCTGATGCTAACAAGATATCGTCGACATATCTAACAGTCATGTCTTTCACCTCTTCTGTCAAATTACGGTCCAATGCTCGGATTAGTGCAGATCCGGCTGTCTTAACTCCAAATGGTAAGCGACACCAGGTGAAACTCTGATTATCGAACAGAAATCCAGTTAACAGCTGTGATTTCTCGTAACTCGATATGCCAGTAGCTATTGGCAAGATCTACAGACGAATATATTCTTTTCTTATGGATCTTTTTTAGTACCTCCTTAATTAATGGTGCACGGTTCGTTTCGTCGATTAATCTGGAATTGAGTGTGCGAGCATCGAGACATAGTCTCACAGAACCATTGGGTTTCGCCACCGCTAATATGGCGTTCAAGTATGGAGTTGGAGTCTTCTTAATTTTGCCTCCTCTAAGAATTTCGTCTATAATTTTTCTAACTGCCGCACGCTGTTTTTCTGGGATTGGGTGGAGTCGGTTCTTGAATGGAGTCCAGTCATCCACCTGCATAGCGTACTTGAAATTTAATATTTTTCCCTGCAGGGTATTGAATGCTGCTGAATGTTTACATAGCATTTGTGCCAAGCAATTTCTTTCTTCATCATTTAGCTTTGCCTCCTTTAATTTTTCCTTCAAAAGTGCCTCAAAACTGTCTTTGCTGCCATCTTCTTCTACTGCCATGGACCACATCTCATTTTCCAACTCTTGCTTTTTCTCCAGGAGTCCTGTGTTCGAGTCCTCTTCATCTGCTTGATTTTTCTCTTCTTCGTCAGGAATCGTCTCCAGCGTCCAAATGTTAGCATCTCTATCTAAGCCGTGATTATTCATGTTCAATTCCACCGCTGATAATCCTTCCATATCTCTGAATTTAATTACATTGTTGCGTAGATCGATTACTGCTTGGTGCTCGTATATGAAGTCCGCACCAAGGATCAAGTTTACACTCATTTTGTTCATAACCATGAATACATGTGAGAAAGTGTGTCCTAATATCTCTAGATCCAATTGTACTTGAAATTTACAGACAGCTGATTTTTCCGGAATTACTCCTCTAATTTTGACCTGTGGTACTGGAATTGTAGGTATTCTTTGTTTTTCGCTTAAAGATTTGATTAATGCTTCTGATACTAGACATAGCTGTGCTCCGGTGTCCACCAAGCCTCTTACTCTTAATCCTCCTATTCCTGTAATAATGACAGGTAATTTCCTCAAACAATGTTGTTCCGGTTGAATAATTTCACCCGTAAAATCATCAGGAGTTGCGACCCATTCCTCATTGTTCGCTATCAACCACTGTGTTTTATCTGGCGTGAAATTTAGGCTATCTTCTTCATCCTCTAGTACATTTTTTTGCTAATGGCCCCCGTCTGTCTCTTATCGTTATGACCCTCGCGATGTTGTTGCGCCAATTCGCTCTCTGCTCCGGTTATCTCCATATCTGGATTCTCGCGATTTTCCATCGTCCTTCGCCAGCGATCCTTCTCCGTTTCTTGGCTGCGATGCAACTCGTTTAGGTACTGTTGGGATGCCTCGTGTCTGTTCTGCCATTCCCGTCGACTGTCCTCCGTGTATCCTTGGTTCTCATCTCGTCCTCGGTTTCACGTTCTGTTTTCCCTTCTGTCATATCTGCGGTGATGATATGGACCTTCGCGACCACGCCCCTTCCAGTCATCTCTCCTGTACTGTCGCGGCTGCCAGTTCCTTTCGTTCCTCGGTTCATATCTCCTTTGTTCTTCTCTTGGCAAGTCCGACCTTCCATTGTTGTTTCCGCTCCTATGGCTAATATTTGTATTGGTGCTCTGTTCCCTAGTATTGACAAGCTCGGCCTGGTGTACCAGCGCTGCGCTGTCGCTTGCTCTGACATGCCTATTCTGAGTGTTTAATGAAGTTTCATCCAGTTGGCGAAAAAACCTCCTCTGCTTGTAGTGCGCTCGAGACGTTTGCTGCAATTAAGAACTGCTGTACTGTTAATGGAAGCTGTTTACCAATTGTCATCACCAGTTCTGATTCCGGCGGCAATATGTTCATATCTTTCAACCTGAGCAGCTGAGCCGAAAAATACTCTGAGTAGCGCGTGGGCTGTGAAGCGTGATACTTCCTGCTATACAACTCCATTCTCAGATTATGCTGTATTGACATACTCCAATAACGGCGTAGAAATGCCTGTTGAAAACTATCCATGTCTTCAAAAGTGTAGCGAAAACTTCTGAACCAAGTCAAGACGCTATCCGCAAGTAATTTTTCTGTTACTCTGAATTTCTTAGCCTCAGGAACGTTACTGTCTGTTAGGTAGTGCTCTAAATGCTTTAAGAAAGCTTTTGGCGTTTGTGACCCGTCATTATTGAATTTGCTTGGGCGGTCCCCCTGCATTCTGATTATTTGTACATACTGGGTAGCTAGGTTATTATTATTATTATTGTCAGCCGGCTGTTGAGGTGTCGAGGCGTGTCCTCTAAACGTCTGGAATCCGTCGTTACTCTCGCTACCCGTAGTTGCGCGCCCCGGACTATGTCCATTCATTCCTTCTACCTGAGTCTGGCTCGTGTTAAAGTCATTAGCCGTCCCGTTTGTTCCCTTAGTGCTATTGTGTGCTCTAAGTTCGAGAAGCATGTCTTGCTGTTGTAAAGATTGTATTTCCGTCTTAAGGATCTTCCGTTCTTGCCCCTCTATTTTTCCTAGCAACTGCAGTTCGACCTCCTTTATCCTCTTCTGGTTCTCTTCCATTTGTTCTATGAGTTTCTTTCTGTCCTCTTTCCCGCCAATTCCAATCTGTCGGCATGTCTTATTTATTTCTGCTCTTATTGCCTCATATCTATCTTCCTCTTTTCTCTTCCCATCCTTCTTATCGCTTTCCAGCTGATCGAGCCTGACTCCTATCAGTCCATTACTCTCGCGAATGCTCTATTTAATTGCATCATTCTCATTTTCCTGAATACTCCACCGTTCCGCTGAAGTCAAAGCTGCCTTGTCTATCTCTGTTCTGATCTCTGTCACCTCCTCTTCTAAGCTGTGTAATTGCTTTGTCGCAGACTTAACCTCATTGTCCACCCCTTTTATCGTAGCCTGGATTGCTAATTGTTTTAACTTTATTTCTTCCGTATTAGCGTTACATATTTCTTCCAGTTGTATGAGTTTCGCTGCCGTCTTCTCTTCACTGAATGCTATCGATTGTCTTAGGTTAATCTCTACCTGTCCTAACTGTGCGGTAGTCTCAAGTGTGATCTTAGCTATCTGCTCTGCTAATTTATCCGTCAACTCCTCTTTTAACGCTTCATTATTCAGCCTACCCCGTTCTGCAATCTGTTCCGTCAGCTGTGTATTGTTAATTGTACTTTGCTCCGCGAGTAATGCATTGTTTATTCTACTTTGCTCTGCTATCTGTTCTGTGATACGTGCGTTGTTTATTGTACTCTGTTCCGCTATCTGTTCTGAAATATGTGCATTGTTTATTGTACTCTGTTCCGCTATCTGTTCTGAGATACGTGCATTGTTTATTGAACTCTGTTCCGCTATCTGTTCTGAGATACGCGCATTGTTTATTGCGCTCTGTTCTCTACACTCCATCTTAAATTGTTCAAACTGCTCCATTGTTCTAGCTTCCGAACCTTCGATTATCGCTCGAGTTTCTTCCACTGAAGCCATAGCCACAAAATATAAACACTTATTTGAGAAACAGGGGCATGCAGCCTCACGCTACCCACCTTCTGTAACTATAAAATGAGTCGCTTAATCCCAATCTACGTTATTCCCATTAATTACTTTTATTTGCTTGAAGAGCTGCCTCATTGATGTCTGCTTTCATGAATAAATTTTCAGTTTACCCTTCTGCGTTAATTTTAACTTCCCAGTCCTGTCAATAAAGTACTGACATGACTTTTCACGGTTCACGCCGTCCTACAAAATACATTTGGAGTTTGTTACTAATCAATCAATTATAAGGGCGCCACGAAAACACAGCTTCTACCTAAATATGCAAAATAAACTCAGCATTTTTGACTATTTATTTTAAACAAACTCGTGGCTTTACTTTCCCCTGAATTACCGTTAATTTGGCCACACTAAAGGGCGCCATGATATGGGGCACTCTACCTCTGTTTACGCGTCCTCAAGGTTTGATACCGTTAGCTCAATGCTCACGCTCTGGGATAAAGACCAACATGGGCCACCATGTTTTATCACAACCTCGACGCGGCATGCATACTTCAGTAGGCTCCGGCTAGCTACTCTCTGACAATCTCCAGCACTGTGATCCACTAATTAATAAAAGAAAACTGATATGGACTTGGATAACTACAGTGTTATCACCCAATCCATATGTACCCTTCAATGGCTCCTAGGATGCCGACTCTAGCTCGGGGTAATGGTCTGTTCGGTGTGGCTCTAACTTAATTTAAACACCCTAGGGATATCATCAAGGATCACAGGAGGCTTAACTTAAAAACAGTATGTCAGAGAACTCCTAATATACAATAATTTATTCACAAAACAGCATCTCCCACTTGCTCCCATCCACAGACAATAAAACAACAAAAATATACTCCCTTAAATTATTCTGAACACAAGCTAAGATTCTAATCAACAAATCAAATTTTAAAAGATAAATTATAATCACACTGGCTGAAACCAGGAAAAGAAAATAATCTAATTCACTGCAGTCCACTGCTTCAAGTTCAAAAATAAAATGTCAACGGACTTAATTCATCAAACTATGGTCTGTATAGCCCAGCCATTCTGTGAAAAATGCGCACTCATGTTTACAATTGCAAAATTGGTTTTTGGGGTTCGGACAGGCTTTCTCGTACAATCGCCATTCTTCCTCACAAGAGTCCAATGATGAAGGCAATAGGCTTATTCTAGGCCACAGGCATGTGTGCATGTTCTAGCTTATAAACAACTAACTCACTCAGAGCTATAACTCTGCTAATTACGGTAAACCAAAACAAGTCAAAATACATGAAGCATGAAATAAACACACTTCGGTGGCCGATGCCCCGTTACTTTTAATAAACAAACAACTATAATGAATACACTCAAAATGATATTACAAGACATGACATCGCTTCCTGAAGCGGTACAAAAAAGAAACAAACCCTGGGAAGTTCGACTACCTTCCCTCACAAAAGATAACAATACCATTCAAAGTGGTTTCCCGACGTTGTGACGGACACCCTCACACCATAATAAACCAGCTGGGCAAGCAACGACTTTCGCTGCTCCTTTCAGAATTCAGACGGCTGACCACAATCTTTATACCTGCTTTCCGTATGACTGCCTTCGGCTTGAGCTGTACAGTTACCTTTCCGACGGAGCTATAGTGCACTCTCATCAGACAATGAATTCAATCAGTTCACTTACCAATTATATCATCGTAGATTCGCGGGAATTTCGCCTCCGCCATTAATTCACTTACCATTTATATCATCGTAGAACACGGGAATACCACTTCCGTCTTTAATTTCAGCTCAACCAAGGATCAACTCTCAACCTTTTCTGAATATTATATTGTCATCCAGCCATTCCATCTTACCTTTCTTTACCTTGGTGTGGTCTTCAATACCTTACTTACTGTTCACCTAATTTCAGTGTCACTACTGGTCTTTGTCACAATTTCAAGCTATCTCCCCCATACTAGTTTTTACGTTATGGTCGTGCGTAAGCACTATCAACCCAATTATTCCCTTAAATGTGCATTCAGCAAAGTTACTGAAACCCTCAAACAAAATACAATTAAACAAGATTTGATGCACATATACGAATCTCACATTATAAAAAACACACAAAAAATCATAAATGCCAAATATACACAAATTTACACAAAACATGCCTGCTGTCCCCAAAATACCTATTTTATCATAATTGCTTATGATCGAGATAAACCTATCCGACTCCCATGATGGGATGCGCTATGGCAAGCATGCCGCATGCAATATCTACTTATCTCGTATACATCATGTTGGTGATGATCTGGTCTTTGATATCAGCCTTCTGGATCAATTGGTTCATCTTGCAAGGAGGAGAATTTTACACACGGTTTCCAAAAAAATTCACCAAAGCAAAGGTCCACTGTGAATTATTATTATTATTATTACCATGCACGGTTCTCGCGTGTGTAGCTCCTACTTCCTAAAGCCATCATCAACCTACTCAATACCGGGTGAGTTAGTCGTGGTCGTTACGGCATGACAGCTGGCAGTCGCTCACATCCGGGAGGCGAGAAGGTTGGAATCCCCCCGCCGGCAACCTTGAAGATGGTCTTCTGTGGTTTCCCATCTTCCTTCCAGGCAAATGCCGGGGTTGGTCCCTAACTCTGGGCCACAGCCGCTACCTTCCAACTCCTCGACCTTCCATTCCACCTTTCCTCCCCAACGGTACTCGTAGCTCACCCATTGGGTGTCCGTCTCGAAGCAGCTACAAAACTGGCGAGCCGAACATGTCCTCGGACACTCCCGGCACTAAAAGCCATACTATAAAAACCTACTCAATTCAGCTGATAGTTCATAGCTTCCTATCTCACTGACTTTGATGCTAATAGTACGTGTGGCTATCTCTACCATATAACTGTTTCGTACTGTCAACGGTATGCACACTCGCGGTACTGTTCCGATTCGCACTCGCGAATACTTAACGATATTCAAATGTCCCAAGATAGAACTGCTTATCCTTATAAAATTTTCTTAACTTCAGAACGTGGCGTTCGTAGGCTCGCACCTCTGCGATGCTCAAAGTAGAACTGTAGAACTTGAAAATTTTTGTTAATTTCAGAACGCAACGATCGTGGGCTCGTGCCTCTGCAGCGCCCAAAGTAGAACTGTTTTCGCTGCGTCTCCAGCTATTATTTATATGATTTGTCGAAGAAGTACTCGGAGTGGGGAGCTTTTAGAATTTTATTCTATAATAACACTCGCATGAATATGTAAATTAGCTCATTCGAACGTCCTCATTTTCAATGACTCATGGCTTCTTTTATTCCATAATCCGATCGCTGGATCCTTAGATAATGAGCTCCGTAATTCCCTTCATTGTTCCTTAATTTCGGCGGGATTTGGTCACGTCTCGCGTCCCTCGCTGCTATTGGTAGTTTCAAATCCCCCCCCCCCCTAATTTCGTTTTAATTCTGGCAAAAATCACGGAATGATTCAATTTAAATTTTGAAAATACTTCTGAGAGGCAGGGATTGTCCCCTATACGATGGTGTAATTCCTGTTTCTGCATTTTAATTACTGCTCCAATTTCTCTCAACTGGGTGGGGTTTATCTAGTAAGTGATCGTTGAAATTTTCGTATCTACCCGCTTGGTTGAATGACCGTTTCGCGTTGTCTAAGCCCATGTGGTTACCAGATGTTTGCCGATCTCCTCCTCTCTCCATTGTCCGCGCTCGGTGAAAGTTGTAGAAAAAGCACGTACGGGTCTTCCTTTGTTGTCCTCTGGTCTACAGGCAACGTCTTTCTCACATCAGCTTTGAAACATGAATAATATCTTGTTGAAATAAATATGTAGAATTTATGCAATCACAGATGCATAAAGGTTACAGTACAGACTGCAACTTAGAATTTTTCAAATAGTTCCTACTTTTGCCGCCAAGCACCACCGTCAACGACTACTAGGCCAAGTTCAGAACTTAGCTACTAGACGACACCACAGTCGGCTCTTGGCAACGAACGTAGAAACCTAAGAGCGTTGTTTACATTCTTAACCTATCCAATTTAGCTTCACATACAGAAAGAAGACAGTAGGTAATAGTTAAACAATTTTTTATATTATTTAACATTGACAATCCACCAGAATGCTTATTATCACGAAAAAATATGAGTTGACCCAACTGTCTTTAAATGTATGCAGATATATATGATCTAAGCTGCTGTTCATTATTTATTGTATGGTAACATTTTTACTCGCTCAACAACGATTTATGCCCAATTATTTGCGGAGGAAAATATGTGATGCGAGCTGAAAAAATCTACATATAATAAAGTATCTTTTACACAGACTGTAATAAGTTAATAACTAATCACACGTGTAAGTGGAATCTCAAATTTCCTAATAATAATAATAATAATAATAATAATAATAATAATAATAATAATAATAATAATAATAATAATAATAATAATAATAAATATAATAATATTATTATATTGATTATTTATTCATAGTCTATTAATATGGTGGAAGTAATTGATAACATTTCTATTGATAATATATAATCGATTATCATGGATTAAACATGTTACTGTCGTTTTTGGTGTATTCTTTGAAATACACGGTAAGACAGAGTTAGCCTTCGCTGCTCTTTGCTTAACTTATTTCTTCCCTTTTTTCTCAAACACCAACAGTGATTTCTTACCTTTTCTTTTATTTGCGCACCTTGTTCACTCTGTTTAAACGTTTGTTGTAGATATAACTTCCATGATCAACCTAGCGGCATCTAGCAGCTAACTGCTGAAGTTCCTCAATATCTCTATGTTCAAGAGGACTTCCTTCCCATTCTAGCCACAAGATGTCGCCGCTATTTTCAGCTAACATCTCCATGCTCAAGAGGACTTCTACAACAAACCCTTCCACCAGGCTTCGCTATTGACGCCTACTATCAACTCCTTGAAGATTACTTTTAGTTTTATTTCTAAAGTTGGTATTTCTTATGTATGTTCCTTTTGTTTTCCCCCCACCCCCTTCCCTCCTTGGTACCTCTGTGCTTCGTTTAGCGGTCTTCACTTGTGTGTCAAACCTTTACACGTAGAGTCGAAGCTCTTCCCGAGCTTGTCTCCTCTCCTCGAGAGACATCTTTAAAATCAGACGCCATGTTTGGATTTTGAATCCAACCGTCACCAGGAACATCGCCTACTCTTCAGAAATGAGCTAAGTAAATCTTTAATGGTTTTTACCATGTTTTAATTGGTTTTAACATCTAAATGTTTTTAACCTGATTTTATAGACAGTGTGAAATTGCTATATGTGATGCAATATCTGCCTTCAAAAGATCTACTTGATTTATTTGTGGTTACTTCAGCTAGCTCTCTAAAATGAAAAAGTACTTCTTGTACTGATTATCTGGGAATGAGTTCTCACACCGTGGGAGTCTTATTAAACCCACTGTCTATATAAACTTAGCTTTCACCTCCGCGGGATATTCTGCCCAATTGTACTGTTCTCACAACTCTAGAATTTTCTATAGCAAGTTATCTTTTCGCAAGTAATGCCGTCAAGTACTTTCCACCTGAATATGGAAACGCTTGTTCCTCACTGAGGAATTTATGCTGAAAATACCTCTAATCAGCATAATTTGTCATCCTTCTTTGGAAATTGTCCGCTGCATTCAACTACAATCTATAAACGTCACAACGCAATACATTTTCTCAAACTAAAATTCAACTATTGATCTCCACAATTACAATAACTTTTCATTTTATAAACTTTCCATGTTTCAATGGTGAACTTTTCAACGGACTACAGTGCTTAACAGTGCCCGGTCAACAACCATCCATGTCGCGTTCGAACGAAAGCAATAAATACGGCCAGAAACTTTCTCCTAAATTTCCTATTTCCTTTTCCTAAACACATAACTAACCTTATCTAATTAAGCTTTAAATTTAAGTCAACTGATGTACCTAGCTGTTTTAACTACAACTTATGTCAATTTCTAAGAGGCCTCGCTTGCTATCAAGCACCCTCCCAACTTTGTTTCACATTTAACGAATTAACTTCTGCTTATCTGTGGCAAGTCCACATTATAATTCTTTCCCTCTTCAACTGGGGAATTCTATTTTCCACTCATTAGTGAGTTTTCTAACTCTCCTTTCCCAGGTTTCACGAAATGGTATTGGCCCCATTTTCCTCGTGATCTCTGTTTAAATACAAGAAGTTATAGAAACTTCTTCTTATTTTCTCTCTCTTTGTTATAATTTCGAATTGTTATTTGTTAATACATTTAGAACTTCCATATAGGAATTCTCAAATTACATATATCGTACCTGATTTAATGTTAAACTTTAAATTTGTTAATCCCAGCACTATTTTAAAATCTTATGCAGATTTGGTGCTTACAAGAGGTTCCAAACCAAATTTTGTTAATTGCCTAGTGCAAACTTCAACAATTTTAGAGGTCTGAGATCTCTAAGGTTTAAAAATCAAATTGTACCTTTTATATTTGTTAAATTTATCATATTTCTACGCATTGTTAAATAAATCAAACTATATCCTTTTGCTTCATCATTTTCTATAAAATAACGACTAGGCAGGATCCTACTTCCCCTGACTCTACCCAAAAGCTCATGCTCGCGTTAAGAAAACCAAGCATCACATTAAAAAAAAGGTTCCACTATTTGTTGCATTTGATCAAAAACTCTCCGCAAAAAATTTTCAAAATCGTTCTTAGCTTTTTTTTAGCTGATTCTAACTAGCCAGTAAGGCATGTATAGCTAGCTCCGCCAGCTTCCTGCTTGTTGAGATTTTCTCTATAACTTATGGTTGGTTTTCCAAATTTAAGTTTTTCTTCTTGTCTAAACTTTTAGTCTGCGCTTTGCTGGGTAAAAGCTCAGCCTTTCTTGAATGCAACCATTTGTGTTCTTACCAAAATTTAAAACCAAAAAATTTTCAAAAACAATCAAAATGTTCCCAAAAGCACTATAACTGCTTCATCGCTACCCTTCCTGGAAACATTCGATCGCTCCTTGGAAATTCTACAATTCCAAGAACTAAAAACATCACGGAGAATTCAAATTAGTTGCGCCTTTCAAAACCTTCGATTAAACCTGACTCCTTTGAAAGGATATACAGTAAATTTGTCATTCTTTGTCTTGCCAGACTACCACCCTTCCCCATAGTAGTCAAATATAGGCTTGGAAGGGAAAGTACTTTCGTTGCTTGCTTACAAATAGCCCAAGCTCCAGCCACATCTCCCGTTTGCTGCGTCCAGGTCCATACCCACTTTAGGTGCTTCACGGGCTTTGCGGTGACACTCGTCACTAAATACTTGCCCAAATTCATTTTGTTTGGTGTTGGACTCTCGTCGTATTTACCCACACTTGTTCCTCAGTCCGAAACCCACTTCCCTTTCCTTTTCTCTTCATCTTCCCTTGGGGGTAGTGTTTTACCATGGCCAAAACCTACCCAGTTGTGCTAATTCTAGGGTTGAATTCCCGTCCAAAGCACTAAGGAAAGTAATAATTGTTGTAATTGTTGACCAACTGAAACGTTGCCATTCAACTGTTAATGAGGCAACACTGAAGAATGGCTTCAAAACTTTCTATACTGCGGCACATTGCCAACTAAGGAACGACAAAATGCTGTATATAGTTCAAAGGGATGTGAACAAAAGAACAACGTTAAGCGTTTAATCAGTAAAACAAAGGATAGTCGCAGTTTTGTCAATTCAGCAACTTTGTCGCTAAATGTAACGACTTTTCAGAAAATTAGGCGAAAACAAAATATAAATTGTTTAGATAGCGATTTAGCGACAAACGATTGTAAGCGTGAAACTATTGCTAACATAGTAAATAGTCAAGAAATAGTTTCAAGTACCTGTGATCCACTATATCTGATGATAGCAATACAGACCTGGTAATTACCAGCCGAATCCAGGCTGCCTGGTAAAACTGGTAAAGGCTGTCTAGTGTTTTCTGTGACAGGAATCTAAATGTCCAAGAAAAGGAAAAAGCCTATAAATTTGCGGTGAGACCTACCATGCTATAAGGAGCAGAAACTTGGCCAACGGTACTGTCACAAAATAAGCGACTGGATGTAGCCCAAATGAAAATGCTGGAATGGATGTGTAGTGTTACGAGGAAATACCATATCAAGAACACTTTTATACGGGGCAGCGTTAAGGTGACTCAAGTATCCAAAATAGTCCATGAGAGGCGATTGCTCTGGTATGATCATGTTAAGCGTAGGGATGTAGTATGTAGGAGGAAAAGTGTTCGACCTGGAGGTGGAAGGCAGGAGGGAGAGAGACAGACCTAGAAGAAGATGGATGGACTGCGTGCGAGAGGCCCTCGCAGAGAAGCAGTCAACAGAAAACACCACTTGGGACCGAGGGAAAGGGAAAAGACTTGTCAAAAACGTCGACCCCGCAAGACTGGGAAAAGGCGAATAAGAATAAGATTGCTAACACTGGTTGGTTGGTTCCTCAGTTTAGTAGCTGCGACAACGCGGTCATGCAGCCCCGTGTACTTTGGGTGTGTGTAGAATCTGTCTGATAACCGGTGTTAATTGTGATGAGTGAATTAGAGTGTGTTATCTGGTTATAATTAAAGTAAGGACTACAGACATTCGATTTTTCAAGTAGTTCCAACTTTTGCTACCAAACGCCACCGTCAACGACCAACTAGTTCTGAACTTTGTTACTAGATGCCACCGCAGTCAGCTCCTGGCGACGAACGTTAGAACCTAAGAGCGTTAATCAAAGATAACCTAAAATGTATCTTCATACAAGTGTAATTAGTGGAAGGTTCTTTATCATGCCATAAATCTATGACATTGGACAGCCGGCTTTACTTTCGCTGTTAAAAATCCGACGACTTTGGACGGGTTTGAACCCGCGACCTTGGGCATAGAAACTCAGCATGTTACCAACTACGCCACCGAAGCCGCCTACTAACTCAGGAATCTAGTGACTGTTGACTAATAGGTGACGATTTCTAAAGAACCAAGTTGGCAATACTGGGGACGTGTAATAAGAGCTCAGCGATGACAGATATGCTGCTTAGTTATTGAAATAGCTATTTAAAATTTGTCGATTTTAATGAAATTCTTAAACATTATTGGTCCAAACCTTGTAATATATGATTGTAATAGTCACAGAAATCCAAGTGATTGGCGGTGGAGATGATAGTTGAAGAGTGGTAGAACCTTGAGGCCATCGACCAATACGTGTAATCCAATTCCTTTCTGTTTACTAACCACTGTACTATTATTGTTTCTAGATTTATGGATATGACTCTAGAAAAAAAATTCTCTTTTTTCTTCAGTCACGGTTAGGGATTTCTGGACATTAGACCCGTATATTTGAGTATGTCTGATGACCTGTGTTATAACATGTGCGGAGTTTTTGTGCTACATATCCATGGCTTAATTGTAATAACAGCCACAGTATCTTTAAGCGAGGGAAGATGGAAAGCCGTCTACAGTGGAATTTCCGTCCAAAGCACTAACGTACGTAAAATTCAGAAGGGATGATCAGTCACTCCTTCTTACGAAGTGGCAAATTGAGGTATATTTCTAATAACTATAGTCTCAGTGGTCGGCAGGTAAACTTTTATTTTCATGTGGTTTATAGTCACGGCCAAAAGCTCGTTTGTTGTTGTTGTTGATTCATTTTATTGGCTTTGCAACATCTTGGTCATGGAACCCTGGTTTATGGTGTGTGTGTATTTTCTAAAACCTGTGCTATTGTAATGGCTAAATTAGTGAGTGTATTTGTAACTCAGGTGGGAATTGGGAAGGAGGCGACCGTGGCCTTAAGTTAGGAAACATCCCGGCATTTCCCTGAAGAAGTGGTGGGAAACCATGCATGACTGAGGTGGGAATCGAACCCACCTACTTTAGATTTTCCTCACAAAACTGAATGAGCCCCGTTCCAGCTCACAGACCAGAATTTATTTTATAGGCAGGGCTGGAAATCGAATCTCGACCTCAGAAGTGACAACCAAGAATGTTAGCCACTGCAACACGAGGTGGTTTGTTGAAAAACACTTCACGTTTCACAAACACCCAACTGGACGGGATCGATGGCCAAGATGTTCCAAGTCC
This sequence comes from Meconema thalassinum, assembly GCA_946902985.2. Lineage (NCBI taxonomy): Eukaryota > Metazoa > Arthropoda > Insecta > Orthoptera > Tettigoniidae > Meconema > Meconema thalassinum. Next base: position 1,238,617,792 of record OX336388.2, on the reverse strand, counting down.
TTCAAATGAATTAAAACATCATTGTGCTTCCGACTGACGAGTCATTTTATTCAGTTATTTTGAAACACGTCAGGTTTTAAGTTGCGACAACTAGACTCTTGTTTCAAAGTAAGAGGATAGGTTACTCAGATTACAGACGCACAGGAGTTAGTCTCTCACTATCTCTACAGTCCCACACAAATTTTAAATTCTCGAAATCAGGATATTCTGATAATGAAAGAACTGTCTACCATTGGTAGTAATAATAATGTTATTGAAATTACGTGTCTTTAAACGATACTGGCTTTTAGAGACGCTGGGGTGCCGCAATTTTGCTCCAAGGAAATCGTTAACGTGCCAGTAAATCTACTGACACGGCCCCCTCACATTTGCGCAGCTGACTGCGCCAGGATTCGATCCTGCAACCTTGGGAACAGCAAGAGAGAACGTTACCACTGATCCACGCAGCGAGTCTACCATTACAGGCGGTTTATAAAACAATATAAAGCGAAAGTAACCGGTCCTTTTGCGGTAACACCGTTTCTAGTAACCGTTACCTTTAGCGGTAACGCCGTTTTTAGTAACCATTACCTTTAGCGGTAACCTTTTCTAGTAACCGGTCCTTTTGTGGTAACCTTTTCTAGTAACCGGTCCTTTTGTGGTAACGCCATTTCTAGTAACCGTTACCTTTTGTGGTAACCTTTTCTAGTAACCGTTCCTTTTGTGGTAACGCCATTTCTAGTAACCGTTACCTTTTGTGGTAACCTTTTCAAGTAACAGTTCCTTTTGTGGTAACCGCTTCTAGTAACCGTTCCTTTTGTGGTAACACCATTTTTAGTAACCGTTACCTTTTGTGGTAACCTTTTCTAGTAACCGGTCCTTTTGTGGTAACCTTTTTAGTAACCGTTACCTTTTGTGGTAACCGCTTCTAGTAACCGTTCCTTTTGTGGTAACACCATTTCTAGTAACCGTTGCCTTTTGTGGTAACCTTTTCTAGTAACCGGTCGGTAACCTTTTCTAGTAACCGTTCCTTTTGTGGTAACGCCATTTCTAGTAACCGTTACCTTTTGTGGTAATCTTTTCTAGTATCCGTTCCTTTTGTGGTAACGCCATTTCTAGTAACCGTTACCTTTTGTGTGTGTTTTTTTTTTAGCGTATGGCTTTTAGTGCCGGGAGTGTCCGAGGACATGTTCGGCTCGCCAGTTTTGTAGCTGCTTCGAGACGGACACCCAATGGGTGAGCTACAAGTACCGTTGGGGAGGGAAGGAGGGAAGTTGGAATGTAAGGACGAGGAGTTGGAAGGTAGCGGCTGTGGCCTATAGTTAGGGACCAACCCCGGCATTTGCCTGGAAGGAAGATGGGAAACCACAGAAGACCATCTTCAAGGTTGCCGGCGGGGGGATTCGAACCTCCTCGCCCCCCGGATGTGAGCGACTGCCATCAGTCATGCCGTAACCACCACGGCTAACTCACCCGGTACCTTTTGTGGTAACCTTTTCTAGTAACCGTTCCTTTTGTGGTAACGCCATTTCTAGTAACCGTTACATTTTGTGGTAACCTTTTCTAGTAACCGGTCCTTTTGTGGTAACATTTTCTAGTAACCGTTCCTTTTGTGGTAACGCCGTTTCTAGTAACCGTTACCTTTTGTGATAACCTTTTCTAGTAACCGGTCCTTTTGTGGTAACCTTTTCTAGTAACCGGTCCTTTTTGTGGTAAATACGTTACTAGTAATTTATTAATGTCATGTAAATTATTCATGTAATTTATTAAACTCATGTAATTTTGTTTATTTTAAGGAAACACCCAATACTTCCACCCTGCTAAATGAAATGTATATATCCAAGGACATATTAGTGAAAAAATGAGCTTCATTTGCCTCCAAGGGGTCATTTTTGAATGATTGTTCACGTAGAGATGTGATATTTCTTTCCCTAGCAAGACAGACTTCATTAATAGTCACAACAGTGGTGGCCATTTAGGTGACGCTAAATAGCTCGCGGCCCCTTCACAACCTACCAAGAGATGACTTATTTGCTTAATAATATATTTGTTGTGGGCAAGTGTTAATTGCAGCTGATATGCCTATATTTTAAACAGGTTGTAGTGAGTAAATTGACCACCTCATGGTGTAGCAGCTAGCACTCTTGGCTATCACCACGGAGGTCCGGGTTAGATTCCCGGCTCTGCCAAGAAATTATAATTCTTGTGTGATTGCAGAAACGGGGTACACTCAGCCTCGTGAGGCAAAACTGAGAAGAGGAGGGTTCGATTCCCACCTCAGCCATCGTGGAAGTGGTTTTCCATGGTTTCCCCACTTCTACTCCCGGCAAATGCTGGGAAGGTTCCTAACTTAATGCCACGGCCACCTTCTTCCCTATTCCATCCCCGATTTAGAAATGCACGCACTATCATATCATGTTAATAACAGTAATAGTGTCGGAGATTAGAATGCCAGTGAAATATTTCGCCCAGCCGCCATGTTGGATTGGTGAGAAGTAATAAATCCAACATGGCGGCTGTGCGAAATATTTCACTGGCACTCTATATCTCCGACACTATTACTGATATCAACATGAAATTTCGTACGGTGATAAAGGGTACTACTATACGTTTATCTATGTGACTTTCAAAAATCTGTTAACTACAAAACGAACATGGCAGCCAAACGAAGTTGAAACATTTATATAAACTTTTCTCGCAATTTAATCATCCGAACGCAGTGATACTTGGTACATCAAATTACTATTCTAATAGAAATACACTGACATCTAATTAAATTGTTTACATAACCTCAAGATGGCGGCTGTGCGAATTTTTTTATTTTTATTTATTTCTTGTGTTCTAATCATGCGATCGAAATCAACGTTTGAACAATGGACATACACAATAATCCTCATCCGATAGTATATAACTCTATGGCCTACTTTTACTAAAATCCAACATGGTGACCATCCGCAATATTTACACGGTTCTCAATATCTATTACTCTATGAAGGCAATCAAACTGAAATTGTGTATGTCTGTAGAGGTTGTAGACTTCATTTAAGGGACGTTCAATAACCTGGTGAGCACAAATCCCACATGGCGGTGACGTGAAATTTAAATATTCAAATGGACGTTTCTCGCGATTTAACATCCAAGCGCCGTGAAACATGGTACGGTATATGCTTATATAAATTTTAATCCACTGGCATCTAATTCATATAAATTATTTTCATAACCACAAGATGACGTCTGAGCGAGATTTCAAAATCTCGTTTATGTTTCGTGTGTCCTAATCATGCGATTGAAGTTTGAATAGAATACCTACACAATAATCTTCATGTTATAGTGCATAACTCGACGGCCTATATATATAAATCCAACATGGTGACCATCCGAAATATATAGACGGTTCTCAATAACGACGAATCTATGACAGCAATCAAACTAAAAATTTGTATGTTGATAGAGGCAATTAATATAAGTAGGATATATGAAAATAGGCTATTTAGTTATTCACGGAACTACTTGTTCAGCGTTGTCTTAGTAATCGAAATTTAATGATTTGCAGTCGGTCAACACGATTGTACCCAATTGTAATGGGTGGTTGTCTAATTCTGAAAAAAAAAATACATGAGATTAATGAATACATTTGGATGACAAGTTTCGATTGTCAAGCAATCATCATCAGATCCTTTACACTGTAAATCTATATCTACAAGTATGTGGGTGATGGTATTTACAATATATTTATTTGCAGTATCTCTCTATGTATAACAAGTAGTTCCGTGAAGAACTATGCAGCCTATTTTCATATATCCTACTTATGTTAACGGCCACTATCAACATACAAAGTTTCAGGTTGATTGCTGTAATAGCTTCGTAGATATTAAGAACCAACTAAATATTTCGGATGGTCGCCATGTTGGATTTTATATTTGTAGGTCCTAGAGTTATGTACTGTTACATGAAGACTATTGTGTACGTGTAGCATTCAAACTTCAATCGCATGATTAGGACACAAGAAGTAACAAGGATATTTTAAATTTCGCACAGCTGCCATCTTGGGGTTATGGAAACAATTGAAATAAATTAGATGCAAGTGGATTAACATTCGTATAAGGATTTAATCTACCAAGTTTCACTGCTCTAGGATGGTTAAATTGCGAGAAACGTCCATGTTAATATTTATATTTCGCGTCGCCGCCATGTTGTATTTGTAATCACCAGGTTATTTAAAGTCCTATAGGTGAACTTAAGTTCATAGCCCCTATGAGCATAAAAATCAGTTTGATTGCTATAATAGATTCATAGATATTCAGAGCCGTCTAAATATTTCGGATGGTCGCCATGTTGGGTTGTTAAATGTATAGGCCATAGAGTCATGTACCATTAAAGGAAAATTATTGCGTAGGTTCATTATTCAAACTTTCACTTCGATCGCATGATTACATCACAAGAAATAAAAACTAAATTTTAAAGTTCGCACAGCCGCCAATTTGAGGTTATGTAAACATTTGAACTAAATTATATACCAGTGCATTGCAATGTATATACTGTATATATACATTTCCTGTACCACATTTCATTGCGTTTGGAACATTAAATCGCGAGAAAGGTCTATTTAAAATTTTCAAATTCGCTTGGCCGCCATGTTCGTTTTGTAGTTTACCGGTTTTTGAAAGTCTTATAGATGAACTTCCAGTAGTGCTCTCTATCTCCGTACAAAATTTCAGGATGATACCCCTAATAGCTTCAGAGATATAAAATGCCGCTGAAATATTTCGCACATCCGCCATCTTGTGGTTATGTAAACAATTGAACGAAGTTAGATGTAGCTGCATTACAGTGTGTATAAACATATACTGTACCATGTTTTATTGCGTTAGGTTGGTTAAATCGCGAGAAAAGTCTATTTGAAAGCCGCAAATTCGCGTGGCCGCCATGTTGGGTTTGTAGTTAACAGTTTTTCAAAAGTACCAAAGGTGAACTTCTAGTAGTTCCCTTTATCACCGTAATAAATTCCAGGGTGATATCGGTAATAGTTTCGGAGATGGTGAATGCTGGTGAAATATTTCGCACAGCCGCCATGTTGGATTGGTTAGACGTAACAAAATTTAATGGGCACGGTTGAGGTCGCCCCGAATAGTGCTATGAACTTACTGAGTTTCATTGAAATCGCTCCAGCCGTTTAGAATTTATTAGGCGGGGAGACACCCACATACTCCTCACTCACACACACACACACACACACACACACACACACACGCACGCGCACACGCACACGCACACGCACACACACACCCGGACAAAAGGTGATCTCATAAGACTATTTTTTCAAAATCGAAAATAGGCTAAAAATGAATTTTTGTCTGTTTTTTCTGAATATCCACGTAAATTTGCGTTATTTGCGCGTTTCAGACTGTTTTATGACGGATGCGCGCAAAAATGAATTTTTTGTTTATCTTATTGTTTGTCTGTGGACAATATTGCGTCCTTATAACTCGAGACCGGCTGGGTGGATCAACGTAAAATTTGGTACAGATGTCCATCAGAGGAAGTAACTCTTCTCCGTAGCCTACCTCTCATAAAAGGGGACCTACCCCCTTAAAATACATGCTGAAATAGGCGTAGAATGACGAGACAAAGCTTATTTTCAGCCCCTCAATGTGAGAAACAAAACTCGAGGGTCCCCAAAAACCACATTCTAAGACCCTAAAACTAACGGTTTTTGAGATATTCCCAGGAAACTAATTTCATTTAATAATCTAAAGAAAGCAAGCCGGTAACCATGACAACAGAATCTCAGAGGTCCACGCAATGCATCATCATCATCATCTTCCTTCCAAGTATTGGGCCAAATGTCCCGTTACGGTCATGCACTTTCCCTCCATATCTTCATCGGACGTCCTATCGATCTATTTCCCCGTGGCTGGTAGCGAAGGATCTCCTTTAGAAATCTTCCAGGTTCCATGACATGATGCTTCCAGTTCTCTTGGTAGTCACAAATGTATGTAGTTATTGGTTTCACTTTTAGTTCCTTCAGCACGTCCTCGTTTCTCTTATGATCCCATTTAGTATAGCCTGCTGTTCGGCGCATAAAGGTCATTTCGCGTGCTGTGAGTCTGGAGATGTCCTGAGATCTTATTGTCTATGCCTCGCTGCCATAGCATAGGGTTGGTCTGGCTAATGTGTTATACAAACGCAAGCGTGTATGCCTTTGGACGAAAGATGGCTTTATGACATGATTGATGATTCCTGTTGTTCTGGTATAATTAGTTATTTTTGCAGTTATGTCTCGTTCTTCTTGAAAAGATAAATTATATCCTAAATACTTGAATTCGTTAACTCGTTCTAAAATTTTACCATCCAGACAAATTTTACTGGGGATAGAGTCCTTACCCTTAAATACCATTACTTTAGTCTTTTCAGTAGAAATGCACATGCTGAATTTTGATGCCACTTTCTGGAGGTTGAAAACTGACCACTGCAGATCATCTTCAGATGCTGCTACCAATGCAACATCATCAGCAAATCGTATAGCATCTAATTTTTTAGATGCCTGCTGATAGGTATTGAACCATGTCTTTCACACCTCCATTCCTTTATTATAGCATTCATGTAGATTATGAATAGCAATGGAGAGAGTCCACAGCCTTGTCTTACCCCTCTGCTGATCGGCTTCCACTCGGATTTATGATTACTTAACCTTACTGAAATAAGAGTACCACTATACATGTTGGAAATGATATCAATTAACTGTTGGGGGACACCATATCTGGCCAAAATGTCAATAAGTCTGTTTCTGTCAACAAAATCAAAGGCTTTCTTAAAATCAACAAATGATATGTGTGTTTCCTAATTGAACTCCCTGCGTTTTTCGATCAAAATTTTTAAGGTGAAGTAGGCATCTGCACATGTGCGACCTTTTCTAAACCCATGTTGTTCATTCCCTATTAACTCAGAGTAATGTTTCAGTAATTTTTCTTTAACAATGTTTGCAAAAATGTTGTATCCTGAGTTAAGTATACTTATTCCTCTATAATTTTACAAATCTTTCATATTTCCCTTCTTATGAAGAGGAACTACTATTGCCTTTTGCCAATCTTCTGGAGGCCTGTTACCCATCCAGATTAAATTCAATAATCTGAGAAATCTTTTCTTGAAGGCATCGCCTGAGTATTTCAACATTTCTGCATTTATCGAATCTTCTCCAGGTGTTTTCCCATTTCGAAGTTTCCTCAAGACCTGTTCTAATTCTTCGAGTGTAATATTTTCCGAAGACTTGTTGTTAGATGCTTGTAAAACAAGTTGTTCAATATTTGGACTCGACCAAAGGCTCTGAAAATACTCAAGCCATTCTTTGTGAGATATTGCATTAATTTTTACATCTTCTTTTACTTCCCTATTTAGTTTTTTCAAAATTTTATAGGTTTGTGGTTGTGATCTTGTTATGTCAGTCTCCAGGTACGAGACAAAGTTTTCCCAACTTTCCCTGTGTTTCTTCCGAACTTCTCTTTTTGCTATTGCTCTCTTATGATGGTATTCAATTTTATCTTCTAATTTACCAGTTGCCAGAAACTTTTCATATGAATTTCTTTTTTCGGAGATTACTCTTTTAATTTCTTCGTCCCAAATTCTTAAACCCTTTTTCTTTTGCCATCTTCTTTTTTCTCCCAAATTTTCAAATGCTGACTGTTTTAGAGCTGAACTCAAATTGGACCACTCGTCTTCCACATCGTCAGAAAGTGGAATCATCTGAATGTGATTATCAAGCCTGTTTTGGTATAACCATTTTATACTGGGATCATTTAAAAGGTTAACCTTATATAAAGTTTCGTTTTCCTGTGTTCTTTGTTTCTTTTTCTTGAACCACCGTGGTTTTAAACGAATAGGAGCAACTAATAAATAGTGGTCTGTTTCCAATTCAGGTCCTCGATAAACTCTTGTATCCAAAACTAAATCTGCCAATTTTCCATTACAAATGATATAATCAATAATTGATTTCTGATTTCTTGCGGACCACGTATATTTATGACTGTCCTTGTGTGGAAATAGTGTGTTCATAATCCGAAACTGATGGAAGATAGTGAAATCTATTAATTTTGTTCCATTATTATTGCGGGTTACCTCTCCATGAATACCAATGTTATTCTGAATTTTCTCATTACCAACTCTGCCATTAAAGTCTCCCATTAACAGTATCATATCTTGTCTATTAGTAATATTGATTATCTTCTGTAGATCATTATAAAAAATGTCACTTTCTTTCGAGTATCCTTAAACCGGTGCATATACCCCTATAACTGTCAAATATCCTCTGGATAGTTTTATTCTTACTTGAATGATCCTTTCATTCCAAAAAGTATAGCTATCAATATTTGATCGTAATCTCTTGTGAACCATAAACATCACCCCTGCCTGTGCTCTAACATTTTGTTGAACACCACTATAAAACTGTAAATAATTTCTAGTCTCCTTGGATCCCTGAAGCTTTTTCTTTGTTTCAGAAATAACTGCAATTGAAATATCTTTTTTAGATAGAATATCGTCTAATTGATCATCTTTGTGTCCAATACCCTGAACATTCCAGGTAGCACATCTAATAATATCCTTCCTTTTCCAATTCGTGTCCTTTCCTTTGCCGTTCGTCAACTGTAGAATCCGTCCGGTTTTTTCCTTTACAAGACTTGAAAGCAATGAAAATGTCCTTCCAACGGGTTGCTAGCCTGAAGAAAGTAAGTCCATTAATGGGGATGCCATCTCTCAGCCCATGGACAGGTAACCATGACAACAGAATCTCAGAGGTCCACGCAATGCAATTCCATTTATTACATTACTGTGAAGTTTGCAAACGGCTATAAGTTTATCACGGGACAAAATAAAGCTGTAAGATTCTTCAATACGCATAGTGTGCTTAAGGGGGTCAAGGGGAACACAAATTTTCTTTCACGCGATTTTCATGCACGGGTGTGGTACGGAAAGTCTAATTTATCCCTATCCATATATTGCATTATATTTTATTATTATGACTATTATTATTATTATTATTATTATTATTATTATTATTTTATGGCATACAACGACTAGACAATGCTCATTCTCAGCCCCTCGGTGTCTGAAACAAAACTTGACGGTTCCCGAAAACTACATTTTAAGGCTCTAAAACCAACAGTTTCTGAAATATTCCCAGAAAACTAATTCCATTTAATAAACTAACGAATGAATGCAAGCCGGTAACCATGACAACAGGTTCTAAAGAGGTGACTTCCAACTTTCCATCTACTGTATTTCTGTAAGAAGTAATGCCACTCCATTTATTATATTTCTGTGAGAGTTTGCAAATGGCTAGGCCTATAAGGTTATCACGGAACCAACTTAGACTATACAAGTCATCAATGCGCTTAAGGGGGTCAAGGGGTACCCTAGATTTTTTTCACGCAATTTATACGTGTGATATGTCGTACAGAATTATATCTGAAAACAGCATACATCTTTATACATCTTTATGTACGCCTATAACTCGTGTTCCGATGTTTGGATCATCGTAATATTAGGCATGGTATCCATGAGAATCAATACACCAATATATCTTATATATAAAAGTGAAAGTCTGTATGTATGTATGTATGTATGTTTGTATGTGGGTGGGTGGGTGGGTTGGTTCCATATACAAATCTACACCGTTCCACCAATCTCAACCAAATTTTGCATACTCATAGTTTAGGACCCAGAAGGAACCGCTGGCTACATGAATTTTCGATAGTCTTCCTCATTCGTCTGATTTCGGCCTTTCTGCACTCGAGCAAAGGCTAATAAATTCATAAAATATACTCATGAAGGAATAGCAAGGCAGATAGTTTCCATGGCAACATAGCTCAAGTCGAGACATGGCCGACTGGTTGCCAGTAGCGCTTTGCACTACCGGTATAGAAAATGAGGAGCTTTACTTGAAATCCCGTTAGTTACTCAACTGCTCACACAGCACTGTCAGCCGAGTATAGCATAACCAAGACTTGACACTATCTACTAGATATTTGTCAAATACCACTCACTCACTCACTCACTCACACATTCATCACGAAATCTCAGAAACCACCCAACGGATTTGGTATGTAGCTTCCTCAAGGGCCGCAAACGCCCAAGAAGAAAGGATTTTTGGATATTCATGTTCTAAAGGGGTGTTAAGGGGGTAGACCTGCATTTCATTGAATAGCAATATCTCGCGATTGGTTTCATTGGGGGATGTGATACTCGGCATTTAAACTCACCATTAAAAATAAGAAGACAGTTGTCTGAGGGTTTTTCGATGTGGTGTATATTATGAGGTGAAAGGGGGCGAAAAGTGGGAGTTGAAAGATTCCTAACGGAGCCTGTATCTCTTAAACGACATAGGCGAGGAGTTTGAAACTCAGCGGAAAAAAATCAGCATAAGAAATAAGTAAATAGATGTTTGACCGTTTTTTCATAAATCCAATTTAAGGGGCCCATGGGGAGGGGTGAAATTCTGAAAAAAAGAACAGGAAAGAAAGTGTCCTAACCGATTGACTCACTCGCTCTTCAAACTCAGGGGAAAAACTGCTTAAAAGTAAGTACACGTGTGTTCGACAGTTTTTTTGATAAATCAAATTTAAGGGGTTCATCGGGAGGGGGTAAAATTCTGAAGAAAAAAAAATAAAATGTCCTGACTGACTCACTCACTCATCATCGCCCAGCCAAAATTATTGAAGTTAGAAACATGAAATTTTGGGGCTATGTTCGTTGTATGTCGAAAACGTCCACTAAGGAAAGAGTTTTGGATATTCAGGTTCTAAAGAGGTGTTAAGGGGGTACACGTGCAATTCATTGAATAACAATATCTCACGAGTGGTTTCATTTGGGGATGTGATACTAGGCATATATACTAATCATTAAAAATAAGCTGACACATGTCTAATGGTTTTCCGATGTGGTGTATATTAGGAGGTGAAAGGGATAAAAAGTGAGGGTTGAATGATTCCTAACGGAGCGTGTATCTCTTAAACAACATAGGCGAGGAGTTTGATTTTCTCCGAGTTTCAATCAGCTTAAAAATAAATAAATGAATAAATAATTAAAATAAGTAGGTGTCCGACCGTTTTTTCATAAATCCAATTTAAGGGGCCTATGGTGAGGGGTGAAATTATGGAAGAAAAAGCGTCCACTAAGGAAGGATTTTTTGATGTTCACTCTCATCAACCAACCAAAACTATTAAAGTTAGAAGAAGGGGATATGTTTGTTGTGTGTCGAAAAATTCTACTAAGGAGGGATTTTTGGATATTCAGGTTCTAAAGGGGTGTTAACGGGGTTAAACCTGCATTTCATTAAATAACTATATGACACGACTCTGACGCGAGCGAAGCGAGGCTAAAAATGAGATGGTGTGTGTGTATTACTCAATCACGCAAGAACCACTGGTCCGATTTACATGAATTTTACATGGAAGTAGCTGATTTACCTGGTTAACATATAGGCTACTTTTGATTTCAATACTTTGCACTATTTAAAGATGACGACCATTTTGGTGACGTCACTACACCCTTTGATTTCAAACTTTCATATTTCCATTTCAAATAAAAAGTGAACGTTAAGAAATAGCAAACTTTTGATGGCATATACGAGGTTTAAAATTACATTTTCTATCCGAAAAGTATCTCCGACTGTTGGCGAGTAAAACCTACATTTGTGCTATAAAACACGGTCAACGCCGAACGGTGTAGTTGGACAAAATATTACATCCTTAATCTCCCTCTGCGCAGCACCTCGCCTATCCCCTGTTTTAACTGTCACCTTCACATTTTAATTTATTTATGACGCGTAGCGAAGCACGGGTACTTCAGCTAGTATATATATAAATCATTGTTATCAATAGTTTGTATGTGGGTATGTCTCCTATGGGTTCATATACCATACATCCGATTGCCATGAAACTTGGGTGAGTTGTTGTGTACACTCGAAGGAAGGTTTCTGGCTTAGTAAATCCATTTTACAATAGGTAGCGCAGGAGTAGATTCAACAAATGAGCGACGACGCACGAAGCATTTCGAAAAAGTCCCGTATTCGTTCGTACATCATTCATCCGATTGCGACAAAACTTGGGTGAGATGTTGTGTGCACTCCAGGGAAGTTTCCTTTCTTAGTAAATCCATATTACAATAGGTAGCGCACGAGTAGATTCAACAAATGAGCGACGACACGCGAAGTGTTTCAACAAGGTCCCGTATGCATTCATATACTATTCGTCCGATAGCTATGAAACTTGGGTGAGATTTTTATACACTTCAGGGAAGTTTTTTGACTTAGTAAGTCCACTTTTCAATAGGCATCGCACGAGTAGATTCAACAAATGAGCAACGACGCGCGAAGAGTTTCAACAAAGTCCCGTATAAGTTTCGCCGATAGCAATGAAACTTGGGTGAGATGTTGTAGACACTAACATGAAGGTTTCTAACTTAGTAAATACATTTCACAGTAGGTAGCGCACAAGTAGATTCAACAAATGAGCGACGACACACGAAGCGTTTCAAAGAAGTCTCGTATGCATTGATATACCATTCTTCCGATAGCAATGAAACTTGGGTGAGATGTTGTGTACATTTCAGGGAAGGTTTCTTACTTAGTAAATCTATTTTACAATAGGCAGCGCACGAGTAGATTCTACAAATGACGGACGACGTGCGAAGCGTTTCAACAAAGTCCCATATGCGTTCATATACCATTCGTCCGATAGCGATGAAACTTGGGCAAGATGTTGTGTGCACTTCAGGGAAGGTTTATGGCTTAGTAAATCCATTATACAATAGGTAGCACACGAGTAGATTTAACAAATGAGCGACGGCGAGCGAATCGTTTAAACAAAATCCCGTATGCGTTCATATGCCATTCATCCGATTGCGATGAAACTATGATGAGGTATTTTGTACACGCCAGGGAAAGTTTTTGACTTAGTAAATCCATTTCACTATCGGTAGCGCACGAGTGGATGCAACAAATGAGTGACGACGCGCGAAATGTTTCAACAAAATCCCGTGTGCGTTCATATACCATTCAGCAATTGCGATACAACTCTGATGAATTGTTGTGTATACTTAGTAAATATATTTCACAGCGGGTTGCGCACGAGTAGATTTTTTACAAATGAGTGACAGCGCACGAATCGTTTAAACAAAATCCCGTATGCGTTCATATGCCATTCATCAGATTGCGATGAAACTTTGGTGAGTTGTTGAGCACGCTACCACGAATGTTTCTAAATTAGTAAATCCATTTTATGATAGCTTAGAGGTAGTTTACGGAAATTGAAAAAAAAAATATTGTGTATCCAAAAACACTTCAAGAAACAAAATTGCAACGCCAACACTTTCTTTGATTGGCATTGCAACGCATGCCGGGTACAGCTTGTCATTTATAAAATTCTTCACCGTACTTCTCATAGAAGGGTGGGTATAGGAAAAAACCTTTCAAAATACTTGCTAAAATAGGCGAAATAATAAAAAAATCCTAAAAGGACAACCAAAGCATATGTTGCGCTTCTCAATGTGAGACACAATATTCGGGAGTCTATAAAGGGTCTCCGAAAACGACATTTTAAGGCCCTTAAATTAACAGTGTCTCTGATATTCCCAGAAAACTAACTTCGCTCTGATGAACGTTTGAAGGAATGACAAGCCCCTAATCATTACAACAGTAGCTCCATTGATAACATCTGGTTATTAATACCGAAGACGGTTCGAGAACGGGTACTTCTGCCAGTCGATTACTAAGGCAACACTGATAAACGGCTTTCAACACGATAGTAAAATTATTTCAGTTACACTCACTGTAATAGAAACAAAAATAACGAAGGCTATTATACAATAAACTACGTGTGACTGATGACCAATCAATATGGTGGTCTCAGTATCAACTCTTAACACCTCGAAGTATGTAGACCTTTTCTCTAAAAACATTTTTATGATGTATTTATCTTTGCTGCGCAGCGTTGGTCTACCATTTCTTCTGGAGATCCCGAAGGAATGTGGATGGAATTTAATGACAACAGTTGCTTGTGTACTTTGCACGGTGACATGTCCCAGTGGTAGCTGCATTTTGTGTGGTCGGGGAAAGGGTGGAGAAGGAGGAAAGGCAGAGGAGAGAATGGATGAGGAAGACTACTGGAGAGAATGGTGACAAAGTACTAGGGAGTACAAGGGAAGCTTGGAGATATACTATTGGGAGATGCTACAGTGCACATCCCATTGTCTTACATTTTTACTAGTTGGAAAAAGCTGGTAAGACTCTCTTCGAGCAAGTCATGTGCATAAGATTTTCATGACAGTGCAAGCCCTCGTCTTCAATGCAGTATGTACTCTACATAAATTAAGACTCAGAAAATAAAACGAAACGCAGAAGGATGCGGAAAGATTAATGACTGTTTATGTAAGCACTCTGAGATGAACATTAGCACTAATTAGAAATTCGAGTATGGAGGGCTTACAAAGTGAAGGCAATTCACAGACAGACAGACAGACAGACAGAATAACGTAAAATCGATAATGAAGTTAGATATGAATAAATATGATATTGATAACAGTACAATACCTAGGTTTGATAGGTAGTCAGTTGACGACAAGCTGGAGTAGGTATTAGTGGACTTACCTTATGACAGGAATACAAATGATTACATTGATTACCCCGTGGCATAGCCATACGCGTTAAATCACTCACCGAGTCCGGATATCTGAGGTTTGAATCTAGGCACTGACAGCGGCTCTCTTGAGGGTGATTTTTCTCCGATTTCTTTCCACACTCTCCAGGCAAATGCCGGGATAGTACCTTATTCTAAGTTCCGAGACACACATTTAGAAAACCTTCCCCATTTCAACCTTATGTCTCTGAAAGCCAGTTCACTCCGCCTGCTAGCTCACCAGGCCAATTTTGATTGGTTCACCTATCGTGTGCGACAGCGACGTTTATTGGTTCAGCTGTCTTGTGACACACGTTGCTCTCGTGGAAATGGCTTTGCCCAAAATGATCTGTACCTTAATTAATATACAGTAAAACCTACCTAAAGTGGAACGCAATAGTTCCGGATTTGTTTTTCCGTTTTCACAGGTTTCCGTTTTACAAAGGGTTGAGTGATTATAAGACAAAATACACTACAGAGAAGTACTGTATTATCGCATAGGATTACAATGAAATAATAATAATAATATAAAATATAAATCAGTACATAAAAAGAAAATAGATTCCCATGTATTACACTGCATTTTCAACTTGCGTAGCAAAATTTCAGTTTCTCTGCTCGTTTCTTTATTTCCACATGTCTTTAATTCCTGAAGGTCACTCACAACAGATAGTGCTTCTCCAAAAGGGTATATTTTTAGCTCCCTGTCGATGCCTTCATCGTCAACGTCGTTCATGACTTCACACTTGTTGTTTTTGGCAGCAATATCAGCTGCACTTTGAATGTCTTCAGTCGTTTATGTTTCCTAGATCTTTGTTGAAACTACAGTCGCACTCAAAATGTAGTATTGTGCATATCTTTGTATTATGGATAAGATAATCCGTCTTAGGTTGTTTACGCCTACATTTCCGGAATTTCTTTCCGATTCCGCATTAGGCAGTTTTCCGGTTTACAGTGTCATTTTACATAGAAAATACCTCCGTTCCGAATTTTGCTATCCGTTTGTCCAGGATTCCGGTATATAAAGGGTCCGGTTTAGGCAGGTTTTACTGTATATTATTCTCTTTTAATATATTTAGGCCTATTACGTGATTATGGTACTGGATATTCATGTAGGGAAAGCTGTTCGATGTGGAGTATTGGAAGAGAAGATGAATCTTCTTCGACGATTAGAAATAGAAAAGCAACTACAATTAAAAGTATTATATTTGTAACCTGTGCCTTATTTCTTGTTTGTGTCTTGAAAATAGAATACAGAATGAACACCAAGTAATCTTTATTTTATTGATGATGGTGCATGAGTGGATGTGAGGCTTTTAATAAGAAAGTAACCGAGGAATAAAAGTCACTGTGCTATATGAACGTACATTTACCTTGTATGTACTCCTCAATTCGTAACATTCTGTTTATTAAATTATCTGAGCAGCAATGTGCTGTCAGCACCCTACTTGTGTGTCCACTAAGCGCGGACCAATTAGAGTTGATAAAAATAAGAAGATGTAGGCGGACTGATCGAGCTGGCGGGTTCAACTTGGCAAGGGTTTCTAAGTAAACCTGTGGGACACCTACCTCATCCCTGATGTTAATAATTACATCAACGCACACTGCTGGAGTCAACACAGAAACACAGGTTATCAATCAATTTCAACACACGGATATGCATGGAGATGATGACTAATGATCTCCCAATTCTCTAAAACGAATAAACAGCAACAACAGCAGAAGCATATATTGATTGTTCCAGTTTTCTCCCAAAATACTTGAATTGAAATTCTACTACATGGAAAGCAAAATAAGCAGTAATGGATGAAGAAAAGGAGGTAAAAAGTAGTTTAGCACAGAAAAGGAGGGCTTGCCTACATAAAATACATCTGTTGACACAAACATAGATTTGGGTGCTCTATGGAAGTGAAACTTAAAATGTTGGTGCACTGGAAAGAAGGGCCAAAAGTCATTTGAGATGTGATGATACAGGAGAACGGAAGATTAGATAGGTAAATAGTGTAATAAATGAAGAGGTACTAAGACGACTGGAGATGTTCTGTTGAGTACTGATGAAAACAGGAGATAGGCTGGTAGGGTGTACATATACTACGGCATGCTGGAATTCATTCATTCATTCATTCATTCATTTATTTGCAATTGGGGGTGTGTCCTCCGGTGGCAAATTAGATATACATAACAAATAAATAACTGTACATAACAATCCACTAACAATTAAACTGGAGTATTTACACAAATAGTCAGTCTTTTCTTAAACACACCTATATGTTTGGGAAAAGGCTCTAAGACTGCGGCAGGTAGAGAGTTCCAATTATCAATGGCACGGTTTACGAAAGAATATTTACCATAATTTGTTCGCTGTGGTCGGCCCTTAACTTTGAAAGGATGATCGCTCCTACCCATGTAAGTAGGCTTTTCCATACGTTTGCTAAGCTCACCCCATGCTGGTTGATTTGTATACGTGTTGTACATAGCGCAGAGTCTAGATTTCATCCTCATAGCCTCAAGTGATTCCCACCCAAGATTCTTTAACATACGGCTCACACTGCTCCTGGGATTAAAGTCACTGAGCACAAATCTAGCGGCCTTTCTTTGTACCATTTCCAACTCATTTATGAGCCCTACTTGATATGGATCCCAAACCGCCGAGGCGTATTCCAGAATAGGTCTTACAAGTGACAAATATCCTAATTCTTTAGCAGAGGTACTACTTCCTTTCTAATACCCTCATTACAACGTGCAGGGATTTGTAAGCTTTAGAAACTACACATCCTATATGACTACTCCATTTCATATCATTTCTTACGTGAACGCCCAAATATTTGCAAGAATCTTCTTCTACAAGTATTTCCGAGCCAATGTTATATTAAAAATCTTTCCTTCGCACTTTTCCTATTTTTATTAGACTACATTTTCTTGTGTTTATTTTCATTTTATTTTAAATCGCCACTTATAGACCAGGTACAGGTCATCTTGAAGCACTGCATTGTCTTGTGAGTCATGTATCTTTCGATATATTACACAATCATCCGCAAACAATCGACAGTCACTGCGAATCCCATTTGGTAAGTCATTTATAAACGCCAAAAATAACAAAGTTCCGATTACGCTGCCCTGATGGATACCCGACGTTACGGTAATTTCATCCGAGAATATGCCTTCGACTTTCACTTTCTGAGAACGACCCGTCAAAAATTCTTGGATCCATAAAATTACTCTTCTATCAATCTTCGTCGAAGCTAATTTATGGAGTAGCATGTCATGCGGAACGACATCAAATGCCTTCGCAAAATCTATAACCACGGCGTCGACTGAAACTCCATGGTCTAACGATTCGCTAATGTCTTGAAAAAGTGATAGCATCTGACTCTCGCATGAGTAACCTTTCCGAAATCCATGTTGCCTATCATTAAACCATGATAATGTTTCCCACTGTTCCCTCAAGTAGTCGCAAATGAGATGCTCCATCTGTTTACAAACGACGGACGTAAGGCTAACCGGCCTGTAGTTGCCCAATTCAAGTCTGCTCCCTCCCTTAAATATTGGGACTACCGTAGCTCTTTTCCAGTCATCTGGGATTTGCGCATTGTTTATGGACACATTAAACATCACCTCCAAGTATCGTGCCACGGCCCTACCTCCTAGTTTAAGTACTTCACTAACAATATTATCAGGACCATTTGATACATTGAAACGTAGTTTTTGTATTAGCTTTACAATTGCTGACTGGTTTATTTGGAACAGGGGAGCCCCTGATTCGTCGTTAAGGTCCAACACACAGCTATTGGAATTATTGAACACACTACCATAAAAGACATTTAATTCATTAGCAATGGCCTGTTTCTCAGTAATTAATTTACCGTCACCGGACATTATCATCGACAAATTATTTGAATTTCCCTTTCTTCTCCTAACATAACTGTACATTTTTTTCCCCACCCATCGCCTCCCGAACCAAGTAAACCTTGCATATAATTGTCATGAGCAGCCCTCTTTTTTAAGACGAGCTCTCTTGATAAGGACTTAAATTTCAACATATACTTGTCACTATCATGTCTTTTATTGTATAATTTCCTAATTTTTCGTTTAAGACTCCTGATTTCCCGTGTGTAATACTCAGGATCTGGGGTTTGTTTCAGTAATTTAAATGGAACAAATTTATCAATAGCGCTATTTAAAATTTTCAAAAAGTTAGTCCACAGGATATTAATGTGATTTCCTTCCGATGCCCATCCTACAAATAGCTCATTCAAATACCCCTGAAATTTGCCCTGATCCACCCTGCGATACTGGTATATGATCTTATTTGCTACATCAGAGTCTAATTTTGTAATGTCAACGTATCTAATATTTAATTCAACCCCAGAATGGTCACTAATTCCTGGTACTTTCAGACAGTTAATATACAGCTCTACAGGCCTTACGAGATTAACATATAAGGTATTATTGCCTCTAATAGGGAAGTCAACTACTTGGGAAAATCCCCCCTCCCTTAAGAATTTGTTTGCAGCACTCTGAGCTTGACCACAGCTAGTTGACTCACCAGACCAGTCTACTTTGGGGGGGGGGGGGGGGGGGTTAAATCTCCGGCAATTATTATGCTCTTTTTCATAGCATTACCCGTACATGTTTTATCATACAGTGTGTCGAGAAGCGAAAAGTTATCTTACGGTGCTCTATACGCCCCTATCACCTGAAGAGGGAATTTATTCCCTTTATCAAAATTTGTACACATAACATTTCATGTTCCGTATCAGCCTACTTTAAGAAACTGGCTATATTTTTGCGCACACAAATAAATAGCCCACCACCTCGCTTCCCCCGATCCCTTCTGCACATTTCGTAGGTCCCTTGAATTATTTCATTACTATTTATATCCTCATATAACCAAGATTCAGTAGCAATGATAATGTCCGGAGAATACGTCTCTACAAGATTCCAAAATTCAATTAATTAATTTCCTAAACTCTGACAATTAACCTGCAGTAATCTTCGGGTCTTACCTCCGCAGCAAATATCCCGAAGTAGGTAGCTCCTTTTGTTCCCGTCGGCTGGCAACCTCTGGAGCTGCTCCTCCTCACAATGGCCGGCACGAACCGATGACCCTGTCATGTAGGCTCCCTAGGTTGAAAGCGCCCCGTCGATTTAAATGCAGCCCGTCTCGGGCGTAGTCACGGCCACCAATCCAGCAGTCAGCATCTACGTACACTAATCCCAGTTGTGCACATACCCAGTCCATGCGGTCATTTACAGTCTTAACTCGCCTTAACGGAACATCTCCCCGCCGAACAATGCCACTCATTATAATTTTTAGCCTACTTTCGATTTTTGCAAAAAAATGAAAGTAGACTTATGAGATCAGCACAGGGCGAAAAAAAAGTGTGTCTGTCTGTGTGTGTGTGAGTGTGTGTACTCTGGATGTCTGTCCCCCCCCCCCCTATCAATTCGAACACGGTGAATGCGAATTAAACGAAATTTAGTACAAAGGTAGCACTAGCAAAGGACACCTCAGTATCATGTTTTATATCGCCGCCATCTTGACGGAAACGTAATGGCGGCCACATAAATCTTCAAAGCTTAAATCAAATTACGACTAACCTAATCATCCGATCTCTACCAAATTTTGCAACAACATACCTTTATGGAGGGAGCATCCTTTGACCAAACTAATAGATCATTAGCCTAATATTTTGCGTATGGCGGCCATCTTTGTGTGAAAATAGATTCCCCCTAACAATTCGAACACGGTGAAACAGAATGGATCGAAATTTGGTACAGAGGTAGCACTAGCAAAGGGCACCTCAGTGTCATGTTTTATATCACCGCCATCTTGACGGAAACGTAATCGCGGCCACCCAAATGTTAAAACCTAAAATGTAATTACGACCAACCTAATAACCTAGTCTCTACCAAATTTTACAACAACATATCTTTATGTGGGAAGCATATTCTGACCAAACTGCAAGATCATCAGCCCAATAGTTTGCAGATGGTGGCCAAGTATGTGTGCAAATCGATTCCCCCTATGAATTCAAACACGGTAAAACCGAATTGAACGAAATTTGGTACAGAGGTAGCCCTAGCAAAGGGCACCTCATATTCATGTTTAATATCCCTATAGCACGTTGTATTTCAACAAGCTACTACAACCAACATTCAATTATACTCCTTGAAAAGGACAAAGAGTTATAACTATACCCATGCATTTAGGAGAAAGTAGGCTATATGTTCTTCACTGAACATCTTGTGCATTTATAAACTTGCTTTTAGCTTTTCTGCCTAGTTCGTAGAGCTTCCCCATGATGTAATCAGACGTAGCCCTCTTCTTCAAATCGTTCGTCCCAACATGGAGCAACAACACTTTAACTTTGTCACAGTCCTCTACATTTGCTTCTTCCACTTGTTGGGCAAGCTGGT
Source organism: Meconema thalassinum (assembly GCA_946902985.2). Classification (NCBI taxonomy): domain Eukaryota; kingdom Metazoa; phylum Arthropoda; class Insecta; order Orthoptera; family Tettigoniidae; genus Meconema; species Meconema thalassinum. Next base: position 1,238,596,727 of record OX336388.2, on the reverse strand, counting down.
CAATTTTAATCCTCGGATAACACCGCACTTTCGCACCTGATTTCCTCGAGATATTCGCACTCCATCGTATCATAGAATCACCCATTATGATAACGTCATCCTCAGTTTGCTCCTGCACGCCCTCTTCCACACTGATCCCAGTAGAAAGCCGTTCAGTCACATCCTTCACCGTTTCCTCTGATTCACGAAGCTTTGTTCTAAGTTCCTGTATTATTTGATCCCTTGCTTTGATTTGCACCCTCAAACAGTCCGGCGTATCACATACTTTACAAAACAAATTCCCGACATCACAATCCTCCTTCTTGACCTTAATACAGCCGAAGTGAAACCATTTCTCACATAGTCCACACTGAACACCGTTCTTCAATGTTTTACTGCACGTCGAACACTTAAATGCTGCCACTGGATCATTTGCCTGATTCACATTTGGAGTAACAGGGCCTGGATTCACTTCCACTCCACCAATAACTAGAAACGCAGCTATCACTAGGGCTATAAACCACAAGTTACTAGGCCCCGTACGCACACATAAACACCGGAAATCCCGACTACCCTTCGCATACCACAGTCCGATCCTCACGCGATAACACTCCAGAGAACAACCCATTTCAGCACACCTGAGAGCTCGGGAAAAACACGACCTTTCACTTTGACTGCCAACTTGGAACTGAATGGCAAACTTATTTATGGAAGGATCGAGAACAAATGTAGTAGGAGTAGACCAAGGTTAGAATATATTAAACAGATTGCCTCGGATGTAGGGTATGTAGAGAAGAAACGATTAACTCAGAACAGGGGGTGTGGAAAGATGCATCTAACCAGTCAGTGGACTGAAGACTGAAACACACATAATGAAGACTAGTGTTATTAAGGACCATGAATTGAGTTTATGGCAATGTAACGCCCATAATTTGCAATAACAGCTATTGGAAGACGTAGAAGGATCAACGAGTAGTCTGCAATTTATATACGATGGCGGAAACCGGCGCGAACCCTCTAAGTTGAGAAATGAGGAAAAGGAAGGTAACGGAGGGAGTCATTGCTCGTCTACTCCTGGAAGACACAGCAACGTGCAATACTGCTACAGTTACTATAAGAGCCAATGTGAACATTTCCGCAGGAACTAGCAAAGTGAACGTTCCTCCCCTCTCAATCACACTGTAGCAAATGGACTCGGCCAGTACTGAGTTTAGGCCAGTTCTGTGACTTCCTCCTCCTCCTCCTCCTCACCCTCCTCAAAAGATGGTGGCGGCGCGATATCTCGCGAACCCATGGTTGGAATTTAACAAATGAGGCGTCGTAGGACTCAGACTGACGCCCCCTTTCCTATGGACAACTTATTTCCACCCCAATATAAAACCTACCCCTACTAGGGGGTGAAATAGTAACTTTTTAGGTAAAGATTGCTTTCCATGTGCTACATGTATACATTTCAATGCTAATATGAAATTAAACGTTGATCCACACAAGAGACATGTGTACGGTGAAAAGCCAATATGAATTAACATGCTTGTTTTTTGTTTTTACGCATGCGCACTTGTTTCTTTTTTGTAAGAGGGCGGGCTTTTTGAAAACTGATTTATAAGAAGGGGTTTTGGTGGTGAGGAGAGAGCTAGATAGTTGCCTACTTTCCTACGAAGTTTGCGATATCTCTCGAACTCAAGATCGGATTTGGACGTGTGACGTCAAATCGCTTGTCTTGAAGCCCTCTATATGTTATTAATAGGTTAAAGTTTTGAGAATGAGGGAAACAGGTTTTTTGGGGGTAAAACCATGATTTTAGATTTTTTTCCGATATCTCACGAATGCATGGTCGGATTTGGACCTATGACGTGTCAAATGACTTGTCTCAAAACCCTCTTTATTTTGGTAATAGGTTAAAGTTTTTGAGAATGAGGAAAACAGAATTATTTGGTATAAATCTGTGATTTTTTACTTTTTGTTATATCTCACAAACAAATAACGCTAGAGACGTATACGAGGGGTCGTAGGACTCGGGGTGACGCCCCATTCAAATATGGTATTTATATTTAAAAAATACGAAAGGGTCTAACGGCACTTTTGTTGAAATAAATTTTAATTTTTAATGCCCGGGGGTCTTTAACGTGTAAACGATTATGAGTGACATGACAAATGATAATTCCATGATCAGATGAAACTGGCTTTAAATAGAACAAACAAATCTTGGTTATATGTTGCTTGAAGTGAGTATAGAAAACAAACTTGCGGGGGCAGACTGACAGGATGTGGATGTTATTTGAGCTTATTGGAATGCATTGACCTGACTTGACAACAGGGCAATGGAAAAAGCACAGAGATGCTGAGGACACTTGAAGGTCAAACGATCTGGCAACCATGGTGGGAGGAGGAAGCGAGGATAATGTCGCCGACCACGGTGGCCATGTTCAATGGATGAATTTATATTTTGCGAAGCATTGATCGGAGAGGGTCATGTGACGACTTGTTTTAAGGGTATTTATTTTCCGATCTTTCCTATGGTGGACTCATTGATTGAAATAATCCAAAACTGCTAGGGCATGGCCTTGAGATTTTATAATCCGATAATGGGATTTTAACATACAAGGTCCCCCCAGAACTTGACATGATGTCATTCTTTTTACGGCTTGTGAATTTACCCAAAAAGAGACCCAAAATAACAAGATCATGGACTTTTGCTTTTCTTAATATATTGCAAACCCATAATGTTAGATGTTTACTGTGAGTGACGAAACCTAGCTAGGTAAAGAAAGAATTATCGTAGGCTACATGTATGGTGACTGACAGGTCTTTGACCATTGGAACTTGTTTTCAGATCCGACTGTAGTACATAGGGAGTATAGGTTGTAGGCATGGCTTGACAAACGGTGTACACAAAATTCAATTTATCGATACAAGAATTAAGAGTGGACTATCATTAATTAATTGGTTAAAGAGTGTAGCTAAAAATGAAGCAAGTAGTTCCGTAAAGAACTATACAGCCTATTTTCATATATCCTACTTATGTTAATTGCCTCTATCGACTTACAAAATTTCTGTTTGATTGTTGTAATAGACTCGTAGATATTGAGAACCGACTAAATATTTCGGATGATCGCCATGTTGGATTTTATATATGTAGGTCCTAGAGTTATGTACTGTTACATGATGATTATTGTGTACGTGTAGCATTCAAACTTCAATCACATGATTAGGACACAAGATGTAACAAGGAGATTTTAAAATTTCGCACAGCTGCCATCTGGTGGTTATGGAAACAATTGAAATAAATTAGATGCCAGTGGATTAACATTCGTATAAGGATTTACTGTACCAAGTTTCAATGCACTCGGATGGTTAAATTGCGAGACACGTCCATGTGAATATTTATACTTCGCGTCGCCGCCATGTTGGATTCGTGATCACCAGGTTATTTGAAGTCCTATAGGTGAACTTATGTTCATAGCCCCTATGAACATAAAAAGAATCAGTTTGATTGCTATAATAGATTCGTAGATATTCAGAGCCGTCGAAATATTTCGGATGGTCGCCATGTTGGATTGTGAAATGTATAGGCCATAGAGGCATGTACCATTAAAGGAAATTTATTGCGTAGGTTCATTATTCTAACTTTCACATCGATCGCATGATTAGGACACAAGAAATAAAAACTTTATTTTAAAATTCGCAAAGCCGCCATCTTGAGGTTATGTAAACAATTGAACTAAATTAGATACGAGTGTATTAAAATGTGTATAAACATTTCCTGTACCAGATTTCATTGCGGTTGGAACATTAAATTGCGACAAAGGTCAATTTGAAAATCCACAGCCTGCTTCCAGTCTCCGACCGGGTCAGGAATGGAATGAACGAAGCCCCCATCTAGCGGCGAGGATATGAACTGTGCCGGCTGCCGAGGCCTGACGCACTCCTCTGGGACAATGATTAAATGAATGACAGATGAAATGAAATGATAGTGGAGAGTGTTGCTGGAATGAAATTTTGACAGGGAAAACCGGAGTACCCGGAGAAAAACCTGTCTGCCTCCGTTTTGTCCAGCACAGATCTCACATGGAGTGACCGGGATTTGAACCACGGACCCAGCGGTGAGAGGCCGGCGTGCTGCCGCCTAAGCCACGGAGGCTGGTACAAAGGTCAATTTAAAATTTTCAAATTCGCTTGGCCGCCATGTTCGTTTTGCAGTTAACCGGTTTTTGAGAGTATTATGGATGAACTTCCAGTAGTGCCCTTTATCTCCGTACAAAATTTCAGGGTGATACCGGTAATAGTTTCAGAGATATACCGGTAGAATGCCGGTGAAATATTTCGCACATCCGCCATCTTTTGGTTATGTAAACAATTGAACCGAGTTAGATGTCGGTGCATTACAATGTGTATAAATATACTGTACCACGTATTATTGCTTTTGGTTGATTAAATCGCGAGAAACGTCTATTTAAAAGTTGCAAATTCGCGTGGCCGCCATGTTGGTTTTTTAGTTACCAGTTTTTCAAAAGTCACATAGGTGAACTTCTAGTAGTTCCGTTTATCACCGTAATAAATTCCAGGGTGATATCGGGAATAGTTTCGGAGATATTGAATGCTGGTGAAATATTTCGCACAGCCGCCATGTTGGATTGGTGAGACGTAACAAAATTTGAAGGGCACGGTCATGGTCGTCCGGAATAGTGCTATGAACTTAGCGAGATTTATTGAAATCGCTCCAGCCGCTTAGATGTTATTAGGGGGACTCACACACACACACACACACACACACACACACACACACACACACTACACACACACGCACACCCACACGGACAAAATGTGATCTCATATGCCTATTTTTCAAAATCGAAAATAGGCTAAAATGGTGAGTACATTAAACTAAACTGAACCAAGTCGAATCAAACCCAACTGAACCAAACCAAGCCTAAACCAAACCAAACCAAACCAAACCTAATCAAGAACAAGGCAAGGGCTTAAGTGTAAAACTTGTGGGTGATCGCAGTCATTGACAGTGACCAAAGGAAAGGGATAACGCTCTACCTTTAGAGGGTAAGGTAAAGCTAGCGCATGGTGCTAATGCACATTCCCAAGCACATGAACCACACACACACACACACAACTATCCCATGCTGTTTTTATGAGTAGACTGTTAAAACTTACTCAGTGGTTACTGAGCAAGATGGTCGCTATGCACAACAAGCTTTAAGTACTTGAGGCTAATAATCAATACACACACTTGCTTGTTCTAAACTAAACTGTGTTACTGTCAGTGTTCAGACAGTAGGCTGATGAAAAAATGCATCGTTAAGAAATAAAAATAAAAAATACGAGCCTTACATTAGTCGCACATGATGTGTAACACCTGATATAGAAGAATCCTCCCTTGAAATTGTTGATACACCGGTATTTTATAGTATTATTGGTACAAATATTAATCTATTGTAAAAGGGAGTGTTTTACAGATATTGTAGTTTATAATACGGAACTCATTTTATTAGATGATTTGTAGCTTCCACCAGCACTAGCCTAATTAAAGAATACGATATGGATCAACTAGATTAATACACGTGACACCGCTCATAACCTTAAATTCCTTATAAACAGGTCCTCTTGATTCACAGACCAACACGTAATTTAATATGGATTCTGTTAAAATGAGTCAAATTGATATGATAAATATCGTTTAAAATGATAATCTGGTAGCAAAAATATCTACCCCGCCCAGGATTCGAACCCAAGATCTCTAGATGCACAGTCATACGCAATAACCCCACGGCTATTCCGACTACACAAATATTGTGCACAAGATGGTGACTTATTTCCACGTTTCAATAATACTGCATTATGGAATTAAGTTTCATTCATATTTTGCTTGTTTCGATAATGTTCCTGAGTGACATTGAGTTTTAAATGCCTTATGCCAATGCAATGCCGACTACTTACAATGTTTGATATTAAAGGATTTTACCATTTAAATACTGATACGAAGACTTCGAACATGTACCATGTCATTTGTTTATATCACTTGACACTAGAGTTCGCATGAGCGTTTTCCATTCAGTATGTCATATACATTCACATGGCCGAGAGTGTGTCATGGTATCAATTTTCGACACCGCGCGCTGATTGTTTCCCTTACCAGTGCCAGCTGGATCGATCAATCGAGTTGGCAGCGCGTCTTATACTTCCGTTCGATCCACCACTGCCAGCTAGGGCACACTTCCATTCGATCGATCGAGCGGGCAGTGTATACTTCCGTTGTCCACAACTGCCAGCTAGTACACTTCCGTTTGATCGATCGAGCGGGCAGTGCATACTTCCGTTGTCCACCACTGCCAGCTAGTACACCTCCGTTTGATCGATCGGGCAGTGCATACTTCCGTTTGATCCACCACTGCAAGCTCGATCGTTCCGATCCACTTCCGTCCCCAATTTTCAAAATCACTCCCACAAAACTATCCAGCAACCGAGCGGAAAGATGTTACACATCAATATAATCTTTTCCGGTTGTCTAATGTTACCAGCTAGCCATTTTGTGTTGCAGTGGTAAGCACTTTTGACTCTTGTATTGGTGGCCTTAACTCGATTTCCAGCTCTGAGGCCTAGAACGAGTCAAACTAAGAAACAAGGGCATGGTGGTGCAGTGGTTAAACTGTTAGCCTTTTCACTAAGGTATACCAGGGTTCGATTTCAGTTTAATATGCATGTCATAAACAATAAAACAAAACAAACAAAAAAACAAACAAAACAAGATAACGCTTAAAACTGATTACACTTGGATTACAAACACAAAGGTAACTGGGTTTGATATACAGTTAATGCTGTCTATCACACACTAGACTGGAAGAAAGCCAAAAGAGCAAAAGGCGTAGGCAGAGCAGTGGTAACATCGCTATGTGTAGAGAACTACCTAACGGTTTTATGAACTGGCAAAGCTATATCGCATAAACAGTGCAGGATACAATCCGGCAATCAAATTTGCATCTTGTGGAACAGAGAAAATGCACTTTTACCTTGATGGATAACAAATGTGTGCAGACGAATGACCTATGCATTAGCCTACCATAGGGTTATAACCACGAGGAGGAGGTGTGATTTCTATATTTTATTGTTTAGAGACATGGCTTTTTTGTAACCAGTAGATTTAGTAGATTAAGTATTTTGTAAAAAAATCATTTTTGTAATTGTAAATAGTGGAAACATTTTATTTGTAATAGTAAATATTAAATGTATAACTAAAAGATCATTGGAATAAGTGTGCATGTCAAGGATGTTTTCTGGGATAAATAGCGTGGTTGTATTTGTTTTCAAAGACAGGTATGGATGTGTGAATGTATGACTAGAGATAGAATGAAAGAGAGAGAGAGAAAGCCTGTGTGTGAGGGTAGCATTAATTGTTCGACCAGAGCAAACACGGCAAGGTAGGGTTGTGGAAATATTAATGTATATAGCAAATGGTAAATTTCATAGTGTAGATTTTTAATAGTTGTGTTTTTTGAATTGCAGCGGTAGATAGGTGTTATATTGTAAAACAGTCTTACCTACAGTAGAAGTAGTAGTAGGCCTATTCGTTTTTGGAAACAAACAGAGAGGGACTGCACTATTTCCATGGCCAAGCACTTCCATTAAGACCATTTCAAGAAAATTTAAATCAGCAAATGTGTGTTTTACAAAACTAAACTTTCAACATGGACTTAATCATAAACGTGTCGACAGTGATATGCAAAAAAAAAAGGAAATACATGTTTCCATATTAACACATTTTTTTTCTTCATCTTAGTCGTTTACCCTCCAGGTTGGTGGAACCCACGGACTCAGCGAGGGAACTCACCACTACCGCCTCTACGGGCAGTGTCCTAGAGCTGGGAACATCTAATCGGAGTGGATACAAATGGTGAGGTGTGATTGGCAACTCGCCCAGGCGGCCTCACCTGCAAAGCGAACAGGGGCCTCATGAGGGAAGGTAATGGATGATCAGGATGGATAGGCAAGGAAGAGGGAAGGAGGCGGCCGGGGCCTGGAAGAAGGTACTGCCCCCGTAAATTGAATTATATTGAGACCACGATGGCTGTATTGGCATATATGAATAAAGTTATGAATGTCATAGTTGTGACGTGGATATTCATGACGTAGGCACGGATGACGTAGAATTCATGCAAGTAGGCTGGTTGAGCTGAGATTCTTGGTGACGTCATGAGTTTGTTCGAGAAAGATCTGAGATTTACGACGCTGTCGCAGGAAACAAGGTATTGTGCTAAGGAAGAAGTTACGCTATTGGAGGAGAGACTCGAACCAATGAACGATAGTTTGGAAGGAAGACGGAGATTGCTGAAACTACGATATTTAATTACTTTTGGCATGCAGATTTGTGGAAAACTATTTTCAGTTATGGCATTGATTTGGAATTTTGAAGAAATTAATTTTGAGTTTTTGAAATTTGAAAATACGTCAAGTATAGCCAAAGTTAAAACTTCTAGCAATGACGGAGCAACAGGCTAAGGAAGGGATGGATACGCCCCTTAAGAAGTTGATAAAAGGTCGTGCACAGGAGAGAGGAGCTCTCATATCTCTCATAACCGCATATCTGATATTCTGATAACGTATATATATTTCAGATGTCATAGAGTCATTGTCGAGTGAATAAGTGAAGCAAGTTGTCTTTAGCGTGTGGTTAAAGCCCGGCGCATCGAACGAACACGGAGCAGTTCCATTTTACGCTGTTCGAAACTAGGTGAAGTTGTAACGCTCACATTAACGTTTCTACCAGATAAGATATAAAGAGTTAACTTCTGCCTTCATTATAATTCAATTGGGCAGTACAACATTGAGGTGTGTAGAAGATTTGAACAATTTCACAGTTATACTTTGAAAGATATTGGCATTTTAAGGCTGCAGACAAAAGTGATTTTCTCGCCACCTGAGAAGCACTTTTAAAATTCTACATTATACACTACGGCTGACACGTGTTACAACCGTGATATTGGAGAATACGTTTGGTAATACAACGATACATTCTACTATGGAACATTATAATCTTGCAGTGCTTTCAATGATTATAACAGAAGTTGAGATGGAAGGCTAAGGCTTTAATGCAATTGGGACATATATCGATGGAGTGAAGTAACAGCATGGAACTTCGTTAATCGTCATTCTACAAAAGCGAGCATGTAGTGAACATCCAACTACACTCATGCATCGTGAATCCATCGCTGAATTATATCAAATGACAGTGGAAATATCATCATACTCCACGATTATGAATATTTCTGCGGAAATAACTGCAATAAACTTCATGGCGAATTACGACTGGAACTTCAGGGAACTTTCAAGAGAGGCCAGGGAGGACCCGGCTCACAAAGAAGAATTTTGCCAGAAGGATGTCTTTCGTATACATGGAGCAGTGCAATTTCCGGAGGAGGAAGCAGTTCGATTCTCCGAGGGCGCTGATTCCAGGTTCGAGGTCGGAGCACATCTTCACGCTGGTGAAATGGAACCAACAGCAGTTTTCTTTGAAAACTTTCCTCTAGAACTTCAATCAACAGATAAGGTAGTCGTGAACGTTTCTTGTTTTATTTGAGTCATGTAGCGATATCTGAGCAACCATTTTCCCATATTTTCTGTCCTATCTTTTGCCCCATTTTCTTGATTAACATTTCTGTACTCAGTACACTTCGATGATTTATGCCTTTTTCCTCGATTTGTTGAGACATTATTATGTCATTGGCATACTTAAATAATTTGGATCAGTTGAGACTGATAATTTAGATTCTCTCAGTAATTTGCATATTTTTGTAGTCACGATTTGACTGTAAAGTTAATGATTTGCTATGGCAGATTTGAATTCAGACAGCGTGTCAATTTTATTAAAGTAATTCTATTCAGTAAATTACTTTGACCAATTTTCTGTCATCCTCAAGAAAGAAGAATGATTAAATGATTTTAGAGCGTTAAAATCTAATACGTTATCGACGATCTTTGAAATACTAGTCGTCTTATGAACATGATTGCAACATAGACATTTATCATTGCATTATAGACAATTTTATGAAATATGAACTTTGATTACGATTTATTGAATACATTATAGTAATGAACATTTGATAGGAATTTTTCTCAATTATAGATTGGAACAATAATGTTTGCATTCCACAATCTAATTGTATTCTATTCGACTATTTATGCAGTTTAGATGAACTTTGATTGAAGATAGCATTTTTATACTGCGTTACTTTGAAGATATTAATCTCAATTTTGATAGACCAGGGAGGAGTGTCTAATCGTATTTGCTATTAAATTTATTTGTGATTGGCAAATTTTTACTTCATATCGATTCATGAATGAAACCCACGAAGGTTAAATAATAACAGTCATTAATACAATTGATGAATATAAGAATTTTTGAAGAGGAACAATGGATGTATAATCGTTAGTTCAGTGGACCTGTAAAAGTCGCTGATGAGTAATGCCCTTGAATAATGAAGGAGGTTCCCACAGTAATAAATGAAGTTGTTGAATTTATGAGTGGAGGTTTTTGTATGTAATTTGGAAGATTTTGATGCCATATATATTAAGATATATGATGAATTCTGGGCCTATTGTTGAGCAAATTTGTGCGTTTTGAGCGAAGTATTTTTCCGCTGAATGTATTGTCCTGGTTCTTTGAAAGTTATTCATGTGAAGATACTGTTAAAGTTAACAAGAGTGTTAAATAATTTGAGATGAAGATTTTGAATGGAGGTTACCGTCACAAATATTAATAATTATTATTAAACCTTATTAAACCTGAATTTGACAGTTAAATATAACTAACCTTCATTGGTCGATTATATCACCACGATTTGAGTAATTATCAACCGGATAAACGTGTGGTTTAATGTATTTCTTGTATAAATAATATAAACAATATTAATATTGTAAATAATTTTGTAAATATCTTTGTTAAATAATTTGAAATGAAAGGGATTAATAGAGGCGTGTATAAAATTTCCAATTGTCGTTTGACATTGTTATAAACAATTTATTATTGTTATAAATAATTAATGAACTTTTGTTATTAACATTTGGAGTTTTGTTTTTATACTCTAAACAACGCTAATTAAACAAGTGGTTTGAACAATTAAACATGATTTGGGATTGTTGGAGTAATCCACTGGTGTTTGAATGGAGCATTTAAAACATTTGCGTGATAATATTTCAGTTGAGATGTGGACATTTAACGTGTTTTGAAGGAGAGCTAAGCTCTGATGTAACTCGCATATGCTAGGGTTGAACGGAGGGGTGAGTCCACTTTGACGATGCAGGTGCATTGCAGCTGGCCCGGACAACTGTATGATAGAGGCCAAGGACGTCTCCATAATAGCCTTGTGGCTATAAATAAAATGTGAAGTATATAAACACGCAAAACAATTGATATATGTGTCTCGTCCCAAATCCCGTTTCCATTCCAAGTGCATTATTATTTTTACGTTATTTTGAGCTTGAGAAAGCTGAAACATTGTATGTAGAGTATACAAGTCCGACAGGAGGACATGGTTATGTGGTCGGTGGCTTCTGATTGCCACGTGGATTTTGTTGTTTATTTTTGTTAAATTCATTCTTTTTGTGAAATAAATTATTGTGCAGTTTAAAGTTTCTCGTCTTCGTTACGGTTCATTTTAAATATCATGGTGGAGGTTATTGTGTGGGCATACTTTAAGTGATCCAGTTGACAACCCAGTCCCCGAGATATATCTAAAAGGTAAGTAAAGGTAAGTATGAACCCCCGTATATTTTGGTGTGTTCCACAATAATTTTCTTGTTAACTATTGTGCTCTAATCTCGATAGTATCTGTCAGTGCCATTTTCATTGATGTAGCTGTGCCGGTGCGTTTGATTATTGGCAATCCGATTGAGGGGGCGGATATCTGACAGCCTACTATCCTGATAACGGGGACAGTAGGATTGGCGACCCTAGAACGTGGGGCACGATCAGCAAAACATTGGATTACCAAGTTATTGCAGTAGAATTGGCACCGCAATTTTTGTGGAGTGTTTGAATAACATTGGATTACCAAGTTATCGATGTCAAAGGGATTGTGAAGACTCAAATAAAGAGGTTGATTCTTTGTTAGATGTCTTAGCCAATTGTAGAATTTGAGAGTGTGATTATATAGGAATAAAATGTTGTATTGTATTAGGAAAATTACACTCAGAAAAGATCAGAACTTATACAACTTGAGAGAGGTTAAATAGGCTGGAAACTTAGAAAAATCGCCTATGATCCGGAAACTTATTTTATTTGACCGGCTTATGACATGTGTAGTCATATTAAAGATAAAATTAAACTATTTGGATTGTAAATGTAAATTATTTGTGTTATGATATTTTAAAATGAACCAAAGAAACTTGAACATGTGCTTGAGTTGATTTCAACATGAAGTGTCTACGAAAGATAATTATAAGGTAATTATAAGTTAGATTTAAGACAGTAAATTGCTCAAAACTTATATATGGTGAAAAATGTTGCTTAGATGTTGTTATTTTGCTCTGTTTGATGTATGTCCCTAAAGCAGTTTATTATTGAAATATTATTGAAATGGCAGATGAAAGTATTAAGAAAATGTTGGAGGAGATGTCCAACAATATGAAGGAGATGGAAGCTAGGAGTGCTAGTAGAATGAAGCAGATGATGGAGGAGAATTCTAGTAGTTTGTCTGCTAATTTGTCTATTAGGCTGGATGAAAGTGTGAAGGAGATGGAAGCTAGGAATACTAGTCGAATGGAGGAGAATGCTAGTAATTTGTCTGCTAATTTGAAAGATAGCATGAATGAAAGTTTGAAAGTTCTTCAGACCAGTTCTGCAAACCTAGAAAATAATGTGTCGCGTTTACAGATCAGTACCCAGGGAATCGAGAATGCTGTAACTGACATGCGCACAGACGTGTCCAATGTCCATAAAGATTTATCCAATGTGCATAATGATGTGTCTGATGTTAAAAATGATGTTTCTAAGGTACAGAAAGATCTTACTATGTTGAATCTTGATGTTGCTAATGTCCGGGGTGATATTTCATGTGCTAGAACTGAAGTAATTGTTGTTAGGAATGATGTTGCTACTGTACAAGACAAAGTAGAGGCAGTTCAAAGAGAGGTTAGAAATGCTCGAACTGATGTGTCAAATGTTCAAGTTGACATCAATAATATTCATTCAGATGTTAATGATATGCAAAGCGATATCAATAAGATACAAGTAGAAGTCAATACTGTTTTTGTAGACATTGCTAAAGTTCAGACTGATGTTAACAAAGTTAGGGAAGAAATTGAAACTTAAAAAACGCTTTGTACTCGTAACATTAGTGCATTAACAACTCGATTAGTTGACGAGTCTGTTAGGACAACAGCTTCGTTAGCTGGTTTAAAATACGATGTAGAGGTCATGAGAACCCAAGTATTAGATCACAATCGTTTACTTAAGGAAGACATTGAGGTAGATATCGCGGAAATGTTAACTGCAAATGTAACGGTTTGGAAAGATGAATGGAACAGGTCAAGTGGGGAACATGTCGATCAGATTCAGGAGCGAATTGAAAGAAAACTTGCCAGTACACAAGTAGACATTAATAATGAAGTAGTTCAGATTAGGAAAGACTTGAATGTAAGGATGGATTCGCTATCCGAAAAGCAGGTAGAGGATAGAACTCAAATAGGTCAGGACGTGCAAGCATTAAAAACTGCGTTAGAGGAACAGATTCATAAGGTTGTCTCTGATGTTAATGAAACTACGAGCAAACTGCAGAATTTGAAACTAGGAGAAGCTAGCATGATGGAAACCTATAAGGAAGAGTTGATTAGGAAAGTCATCACGGAAATCACAGACAAGGATACTGAAGGATTGACTGGTGAAGAGGATAGAAATTACGTGAGAAGATGTAACCTCGCTACAGAAGAGAGAGATATTAGTCCTGAGGAACGTATATCCAGATTCAGGGAAGAAGAAGAGGATAGAAATATTGAACCTGAATGGAAGTATCGTGATAGTGGGAAACATTATATGGATTCATATCCGAGAAATGTGACAGTCATCCGGAACTTTGAAGACAAACCTCAAAAATTTAGCAACACTGATAGTCTCACACCGATTGAATATATCAGGAATCTTAAAGACTACTTCATTGAAGCCCACATTCCTAGAGAGAGAGAGATGAGAATCGTAGAAAGATTTCTAGCTGGAGGACCCCTTGAGTGGTTTAGAGCATTTCGGTACACTTTCAGCAATTTTGACGAATTTGCAGAGGCACTGATAAAACGATTCTGGTCAATAGAAGCTCAGAATTCATTAAGAGCTGAGGTATACTCGAGGAAGTATTCAGGTACTCTTCCAACACGGTACGCTGATTTCTTCACGAGCCAGCTATCACGCTTGAGATTTTTGCAACCCCCATTGTCAACAGAGCAGTTGATAGATGCGATTTCACGTATGCTGCCTGTGGAGGTAAGAAGACTGATCATATCGTCAAATATCAGAGATTTGACCAGTATGGACGAATTATTGAGAAGGCTTGACTACACGAGTCCAATGCCAAATTTGGTACAAAAAGGTCAGAGGCATGAATTCAAAGACGTTAATACAGTCTACATGGATCAAGTGCAGCAAACTGATAAGCCTGAGGAAGAAAAAACTGAAAATGTAGGTCCTCACAGGAATAATTATTTCCGCAACAACAGATCCCAAGGTTACCGTCCATATCAGCAAAGACGAGGCTGGAATAATAATAGAGGGAATTACAACAACGGAAGAGGTAGATACTATAACAATGGTTATAATAGAAACTACAATAGAAATAACCAGTATCAGACTCAGAATCAGAATTCTCAAGGTCAGGTTATGACACCCGACAAGTATCAAGAGAGAGAGAAAGAAAGTCAGCAGTATCTGAAGGAATTACGAGAGAAGGAAGCTGAAAATCAAAAGAAAAGACAGGATGTAGTGATCGATCCTGGTCCCTCTACAAGTCAGCAGAACTTAGAAAACAGGAATTCAGGACAGAAGAGAAGGTAGAGAGGAGAGAATACATTAGCCACACACAACCCAGAGAAGAAGAGACTAATGATTAAGGAACATAGAAGAAATATCATGTAAGAGTAAGCCAATAATAATTCAATTTCGTGTTCAAGTGAATTGAGATATTTATAACACAGAGTTTAAAAACAATTTGCAACTGTTTTTAAAACGTGGTGAAGGGAGAATGCCCCCGTAAATTGAATTATATTGAGACCACGATGGCTGTATTGGCATATATGAATAAAGTTATGAATGTCATAGTTGTGACGTGGATATTCATGACGTAGGCACGGATGACGTAGAATTCATGCAAGTAGGCTGGTTGAGCTGAGATTCTTGGTGACGTCATGCGTTTGTTCGAGAAAGATCTGAGATTTACGACGCTGTCGCAGGAAACAAGGAAGAAGTTACGCTATTGGACGAGAGACTCGAACCAATGAACGATAGTTTGGAAGGAAGACGGAGATTGCTGAAACTACGATATTTAATTACTTTTGGCATGCAGATTTGTGGAAAACTATTTTCAGTTATGGCATTGATTTGGAATTTTGAAGAAATTAATTTTGAGTTTTTGAAATTTGAAAATCCGTCAAGTATAGCCAAAGTTAAAACTTCTAGCAATGACGGAGCAACAGGCTATGGAAGGGATGGATACGCCCCTTAAGAAGTTGATAAAAGGTCGTGCACAGGAGAGAGGAGCTCTCATATCTCTCATAACCGCATATCTGATATTCTGATAACGTATATATATTTCAGATGTCATAGAGTCATTGTCGAGTGAATAAGTGAAGCAAGTTGTCTTTAGCGTGTGGTTAAAGCCCGGCGCATCGAACGAACACGGAGCAGTTCCATTTTACGCTGTTCGAAACTAGGTGAAGTTGTAACGCTCACATTAACGTTTCTACCAGATAAGATATAAAGAGTTAACTTCTGCCTTCATTATAATTCAATTGGGCAGTACAACATTGAGGTGTGTAGAAGATTTGAACAATTTCACAGTTAAACTTTGAAAGATATTGGCATTTTAAGGCTGCAGACAAAAGTGATTTTCTCGCCACCTGAGAAGCACTTTTAAAATTCTACATTATACACTACGGCTGACACGTGTTACAACCGTGATATTGGAGAATACGTTTGGTAATACAACGATACATTCTACTATGGAACATTATAATCTTGCAGTGCTTTCAATGATTATAACAGAAGTTGAGATGGAAGGCTAAGGTTTTAATGCAATTGGGACATATATCGATGGAGTGAAGTAACAGCATGGAACTTCGTTAATCGTCATTCTACAAAAGCGAGCATGTAGTGAACATCCAACTACACTCATGCATCGTGAATCCATCGCTGAATTATATCAAATGACAGTGGAAATATCATCATACTCCACGATTATGAATATTTCTGCGGAAATAACTGCAATAAACTTCATGGCGAATTACGACTGGAACTTCAGGGAACTTTCAAGAGAGGCCAGGGAGGACCCGGCTCACAAAGAAGAATTTTGCCGGAAGGATGTCTTTCGTATACATGGAGCAGTGCAATTTCCGGAGGAGGAAGCAGTTCGATTCTCCGAGGGCGCTGATTCCAGGTTCGAGGTCGGAGCACATCTTCACGCTGGTGAAATGGAACCAACAGCAGTTTTCTTTGAAAACTTTCCTCTAGAACTTCAATCAACAGATAAGGTAGTCGTGAACGTTTCTTGTTTTATTTGAGTCATGTAGCGATATCTGAGCAACCATTTTCCCATATTTTCTGTCCTATCTTTTGCCCCATTTTCTTGATTAACATTTCTGTACTCAGTACACTTCGATGATTTATGCCTTTTTCCTCGATTTGTTGAGACATTGTTATGTCATTGGCATACTTAAATAATTTGGATCAGTTGAGACTGATAATTTAGATTCTCTCAGTAATTTGCATATTTTTGTAGTCACGATTTGACTGTAAAGTTAATGATTTGCTATGGCAGATTTGAATTCAGACAGCGTGTCAATTTTATTAAAGTAATTCTATTCAGTAAATTACTTTGACCAATTTTCTGTCATCCTCAAGAAAGAAGAATGATTAAATGATTTTAGAGCGTTAAAATCTAATACGTTATCGACGATCTTTGAAATACTAGTCGTCTTATGAACATGATTGCAACATAGACATTTATCATTGCATTATAGACAATTTTATGAAATATGAACTTTGATTACGATTTATTGAATACATTATAGTAATGAACATTTGATAGGAATTTTTCTCAATTATAGATTGGAACAATAATGTTTGCATTCCACAATCTAATTGTATTCTATTCGACTATTTATGCAGTTTAGATGAACTTTGATTGAAGATAGCATTTTTATACTGCGTTACTTTGAAGATATTAATCTCAATTTTGATAGACCAGGGAGGAGTGTCTAATCGTATTTGCTATTAAATTTATTTGTGATTGGCAAATTTTTACTTCATATCGATTCATGAATGAAACCCACGAAGGTTAAATAATAACAGTCATTAATTTGGGGAGCCTCCGTGGCTTAGGCGGCAGCACGCCGGCCTCTCACCGCTGGGTCCGTGGTTCAAATCCCGGTCACTCCATGTGAGATCTGTGCTGGACAAAACGGAGGCGGACAGGTTTTTCTCCGGGTACTCCGGTTTTCCCTGTCAAAAATTTCATTCCAGCAACACTCTCCACTATCATTTCATTTCATCTGTCATTCATTTAATCATTGCCCCGGAGGAGTGCGTCAGGCCTCGGCAGCCGGCACAGTTCATATCCTCGCCGCTAGATGGGGGCTTCATTCATTCCATTCCTGACCCGGTCGGAGACTGGAAGCAGGCTGTGGATTTCATTTCAATACAATTGATGAATATAAGAATTTTTGAAGAGGAACAATGGATGTATAATCGTTAGTTCAGTGGACCTGTAAAAGTCGCTGATGAGTAATGCCCTTGAATAATGAAGGAGGTTCCCACAGTAATAAATGAAGTTGTTGAATTTATGAGTGGAGGTTTTTGTATGTAATTTGGAAGATTTTGATGCCATATATATTAAGATATATGATGAATTCTGGGCCTATTGTTGAGCAATTTTGTGCGTTTTGAGCGAAGTATTTTTCCGCTGAATGTATTGTCCTGGTTCTTTGAAAGTTATTCATGTGAAGATACTGTTAAAGTTAACAAGAGTGTTAAATAATTTGAGATGAAGATTTTGAATGGAGGTTACCGTCACAAATATTAATAATTATTATTAAACCTTATTAAACCTGAATTTGACAGTTAAATATAACTAACCTTCATTGGTCGATTATATCACCACGATTTGAGTAATTATCAACCGGATAAACGTGTGGTTTAATGTATTTCTTGTATAAATAATATAAACAATATTAATATTGTAAATAATTTTGTAAATATCTTTGTTAAATAATTTGAAATGATAGGGATTAATAGAGGCGTGTATAAAATTTCCAATTGTCGATTGACATTGTTATAAACAATTTATTATTGTTATAAATAATTAATGAACTTTTGTTATTAACATTTGGAGTTTTGTTTTTATACTCTAAACAACGCTAATTAAACAAGTGGTTTGAACAATTAAACATGATTTGGGATTGTTGGAGTAATCCACTGGTGTTTGAATGGAGCATTTAAAACATTTGCGTGATAATATTTCAGTTGAGATGTGGACATTTAACGTGTTTTGAAGGAGAGCTAAGCTCTGATGTAACTCGCATATGCTAGGGTTGAACGGAGGGGTGAGTCCACTTTGACGATGCAGGTGCATTGCAGCTGGCCCGGACAACTGTATGATAGAGGCCAAGGACGTTTCCATAATAATAAAATGTGAAGTATATAAACACGCAAAACAATTGATATATGTGTCTCGTCCCAAATCCCGTTTCCATTCCAAGTGCATTATTATTTTAACGTTATTTTGAGCTTGAGAAAGCTGAAACATTGTATGTAGAGTATACAAGTCCGACAGGAGGACATGGTTATGTGGTCGGTGGCTTCTGATTGCCACGTGGATTTTGTTGTTTATTTTTGTTATATTCATTCTTTTTGTGAAATAAATTATTGTGCAGTTTAAAGTTTCTCGTCTTCGTTACGGTTCATTTTAAATATCATGGTGGAGGTTATTGTGTGGGCATACTTTAAGTGATCCAGTTGACAACCCAGTCCCCGAGATAAATCTAAAAGGTAAGTAAAGGTAAGTATGAACCCCCGTATATTTTGGTGTGTTCCACAATAATTTTCTTGTTAACTATTGTGCTCTAATCTCGATAGTATCTGTCAGTGCCATTTTCATTGATGTAGCTGTGCCGGTGCGTTTGATTATTGGCAATCCGATTGAGGGGGCGGATATCTGACAGCCTACTATCCTGATAACGGGGACAGTACCATCCCGGCATTTGCCCGAAGACGAAGTGGGAAACCACGGAAAACCACTTCGAGGATGGCTGAGGTGGGAATCGAACCCCCTCTACTCATTTAGAACACCCGAGGCTGAGTAGACCCCCGTCCAGTCATCATACCACTTTTCAAATTTCGTGGCAGAGCCGGGAATCGAACCCAGGACCTCCGGGGCGGCAGCTAACCATGCTGACCGCTACGCTCCGGAGGCGACTATTACACAATTTAAAAACTTAAAACTAACATTAAAAAAAATGTAAATGAAAAATTGACAAATGTGTAAACAACAAAATGGAAAATTCCTGTTTCCATATCATGAAATTCTAAAACTTAAAGCTGACATTTTAAAAACATGTAAATGGAAAATTGACAAATGGTAATGTGTGAAATGTGAAAATGAAAAATTATCAAATGGTTATCATTATTTAAAAGAATAACAAAAACATCGTGTTCTATGGTTTAAGTGTGAATCAAATCACATCTACTTATTTGGATAACCAGAGACTGAGTAGACCTGTTTTAGTCCTAATACCACTTTTTTTTTGTTAAAGCTGGAATTGAACCCAAGGGCTTTAGAGTGCCAGCGAACTATGCTAACCGCTACGCCACAAAGACAACTTTACACTTCTCTTAATGAACAATAATAAGAAAAAGATAAATAAATGTTGATTTTTTTAAGGATGAACATGGTGACATTGCTTCTGTTGCACACTCTGCTAGGCACTAGCCAGCAGCTGGGGTCTTGGAGAACGATACAGTTGATATTTTGTAATGAGATGTGACATGTTTCATAGTATTATGGGTTGCTGTTGAGTGAAAACTAATCCTGTACAAGGAAGCAAGGGTTCGAACCCCTTAGCTGACATAACTAATGCCTGAACATGGCTTGACGACACTGTATTATTATGATACTCGGTACACAAACCATAGATAGAGTGTATTGTTTAAGATCACTCTCTTTCTGAACATAGGTGGAGACTGTTGATGGTTAACAATGGCATTAATAGTAGGACGTGGGGATAGCAATTAAGAACAAGATGTTCAGTAAAGAACATATAGCCTACTTTCTCCTAAATGCATGGGTATTGTTATAACTCTTTGTCCTTTTCAAGGAGTATAATTGAATGTTGGTTGTAGTAGCTTGTTGAAATACAACGTGCTAGAGGGATATTAAACATGAATATGAGGTGCCCTTTGCTGGTGCTACCTCTGTAAAAAAATTCATTCAATTCGGTTTCACCGTGTTTGAATTGATCTGGGGAATGGATTTGCACACATACATGGCCGCTATTTGCAAACTATTGGGCTGATGACCTTGTAATCAGTCATAAGATGCTTTCCACAAAAAGGCATGTTGTTGCAAAATCCGGTAGAGATCAAATTATTAGGATGGTCGAAATTTGATTTAAGCTTTTAACATTTGGGTGGCCGTCATTCCGTTTCCGTCAAGATGGTGGCGATATAAAACATGACACTGAGGTGCCTTTTGCTAGTGCTACCTCTGTACCAAATTTCGTTCAATTCGGTTTCACCGTGTTTGAATTGATAGAGGGAATCGATTTGCACACATACTTGGCCACCATCTGCAAACTATTGGGCTGATGATCTAGTAGTTTGGTCAGAATATGCTTCCTACATAAAGATTTGTTGTTGCAAAATTTGGTAGAGACTAGATTATTAGGTTGGTCGTAATTACATTTTAGCCTTTAACATTTGGGTGGCCGCGATTACGTTTCCGTTAAGATGGCCGTGATATAAAACATGACACTGAGGTGCCCTTTGCTAGTGCTACCTCTGTACCAAATTTCATTCCATTCGGTTTCACCGTGTTCGAATTAATAGGGGTAATCGATTTTGACACAAAGATGGCCGCCATCCGCAAACTATTAGCCTAATGACCTATTAGTTTGGTCAAAGGATGCTGCCCCCATAAAGGTATGTTGTTGCAAAATTTGGTAGAGATCGGATGATTAGGTTAGTCGTAATTTGATTTAAGCTTTGAACATTTGTGTGGCTGCCATTGCGTTTCCGTCAAGATGGCGGTGATATAAAACATGACACTGAGGTGTCGTTTGCTAGTGCTACCTTTGTACCAAATTTCGTACAATTTTCGCTCACCGTGTTCGAATTGATAGGGGGGGACAGACATTCAGAGTACACACACTCACACACACACACACACACACACACACACACACACACACACACACACACACACACACACACACACACACACACACACACACATACACACGCACAGACAGACACACTTTTTTCGCCCTGTAGTGATCTCATAAGTCTACTTTCATTTTTTGCAAAAATCGAAAGTAGGCTAAAAACAGACAATACCCATACAATATTTTTAGCCTATTTTCAATTTTGAAAAAAAATAGGCTTATGAAATCACCTTTTGTCCGTGTGTGTGTGCGTGTGTGTGTGTGTGTGTGTGCGTGTGATTCGTGTGTGTGTCCCCCCCCCCTAATAAAATCTAAACGGCTCGAGCGATTTCAATGAAACTCGGTAAGTTCATAGCACTATTCCCTGCAACCCCGACCGTGCCCTTCAAATTTTGTTACGACTCACCAATCCAATATGGCAGCTGTGCGAATTATTTCACCAGCATTCAATATCTCCGAAACTATTACCGATATTACCCTGACATTTTGTATGGTGATAAAGGGAACAACTATAAGTTCCCTTATGTGACCTTTGAAAATGTGGTAACAACAAAACGAACATGGCGGCCAAGCGAAATTGCGACTTTTAAATAGACGTTTCTCGCGATTTGACCAACCAAACGCAATGAAACTTGGTACAGTATATGTTTATATACATTGTAATGCACCGACATCTAACTTCGTTCAATTGTTTACATAACCACAAGATGGCGGATGTGCGAAATATTTCACCGGCATTCCATATCTGTGAAACTATTAGCGGTATCTCCCTGAAATCTTTTACGGAGATAAAGAGCACTACGGAAGTCCATCTATAAGACTTTCAGAAACCGGTTAACTACAAAACGAACATGGCAGCCAAGCGAATTTGAAAATTTTAAATAGACCTTTCTCGCGATTTAATGTTCCAAACGCACTGAAATCTGGTACAGGAAATATTTATACACATTGTAATGCACTGGTATCTAATTTAGTTCAATTGTTTACATAACCTCAAGATGGCGGATGTGCGAATTTTAAAATTAAGTTTTTATTTCTTGTGATGTAGTCATGCGATCGAATTGAAAGTTTGAATATTGAACCTACGCAATAATTTTCCTTTAATGGTAGATGACTCTATGGCCTATACATTTAACAATTCAACATGGCGACCATCCAAAATATTTAGTCGGCTCTGAATATCTACGAATCTATTATAGCAATCAAACTGAATTTCTTAATGTTCATAGGGGCTATGAACTTAAGTTCACCTATAGGACTTTAAATAACTTGGTGTTCACAAATCCAACATGGAGGCGACGCGAAATATAAATATTCACATGGACGTTTCTCGCAATTTAACCATCCGAGTGTAGTGAAACTTGGAACAGTAAATCCTTATACGAATGGTAATCCACTGGCATCTCATTTATTTCAATTGTTTCCATAACCTCAAGATGGCAGCTGTGCGAAATTTTAAAATCTCCTTGTTACTTCTTGTGTCCTAATTATGCGATTGTAGTTTGAATACTACACGTACACAATAATCTGCATGTAACAGTACATAACTCTAGGACCTACATATATAAAATCCAACATGGCGACCATCCGAAATTTTTAGTCGGTTCTCAATATCTACGAATCTATTACAGCAATCAAACTGAAATTGTGTATGTTGCTAGAGGCAATTAACATAAGTAGGATATATGAAAATAGGCTGTATAATTCTTCACGGAACTACTTGTTTTTATTTATTTAATGTAAGTACTTGTACATTAGTTACATAAAAATACATGTCTCTTTTCTCTATTACTATTTAGTCCCTTTTGATCCTATTGCATATAAAGGGTAGATAACCTTGTAGTTCAGCCCCTTGAAACAACAACAACACAACCTTTTGCATAGTCTGTGATGTTGATGACTCTTGAGACGTGGAAGATGGATTTAACATAACTTTTACAGCAGGGGTTAAATGTTGCTCAATAAACTCTGCACTATTTTGAGTAGCAACGGCTGGAGCTAGCTTTTTAGCATTGTCATGATTTTTTGTTGGCACTAACAGTGTTTCATCTGGTGCACCACATTTATGATCACTCACACTTAAAACCTTACCATTTCTATTATTTAGATTGCCTCGAAATCTTTTTGACCTCTCTTTTGAGCATCGCCAAAATATTATTCCTTTTACATTTTGACGATTATAGTTATAAGAGTAGCCTTTATAGAGTACACGTTGTTTACCTTTGTTAGTTGTAGTAAGTTCCATAGTAGTAACTAAACTGTTAGTATGATTTGCTCACTGCAAAGGTTATAACTGTTCTGATAATAAAATCATTTAGCGTTGGCTTTTATATTTAATATGTACAGTTTGAAGTGACAGCAAAAGTGAGAGCAAAGAGGGAGCAAAAGTGGT
This sequence comes from Meconema thalassinum, assembly GCA_946902985.2. Taxonomy (NCBI): domain Eukaryota; kingdom Metazoa; phylum Arthropoda; class Insecta; order Orthoptera; family Tettigoniidae; genus Meconema; species Meconema thalassinum. The sequence continues at coordinate 1,238,572,717 of OX336388.2, read as the reverse complement.
AGAAAATATTACATGTATGGTTAAGAAATAGTTTAAGCGGTTATGTAGATCCTTTACATAATAATTTTGGCACGACGAAGCTCATTTTCTATATCCAATAGTTCTTCCTCATATTTAGTATATCCAGCCTGTTTATAGGCATGCAATTGCTGAAGCCGCCGGATTAGCTTACTTGGATTGTTCCAGTAGACAAATTTAACAAATGATTTTTTTGGTGTAAACAAAGCATTACCATTATCATTATTATTATCATCATCATCATTATCATCACAACCATTATCATTATCATCATGGGTACATGGAAGGGGCCTCCTCGTAGATCGCAAGACAGGGAATTGGATACGACTCATCATGCCATCACCAGCGATCGGGCGTACCCTGGGCAACGTTGGGAGTAATTCCAACGGCAGATCCTTCCACCACCAGAACATTACACCAGATTATAAATCAAAAAGGCTTTTTCAAAGCCAGCTGTTACAATAATTTCCATAAATATAGAAGGATTATCAGTAGAGAAAGAAGTACTACTATCCGATATGTGTAAGACAAAGAACTGTGATCTCCTGCTCATCCAGGAAACTCATAGAGGTCCGAACAACAGAAGGCCAAAGATAAATGGAATGACTTTAATCACTGAGAGACCCAGTGCACAGTACGGCAGTGCAATATTTGCAAAACCAGGCCTGAATATCTCGTCTGCAAACTTAACTGTAGATAACGACACAGAAATACTGACTGCAGCAACAGAGTCTTATACAGTAACATCCATGTACAAACCTCCAAATAATGCATTTAATTTCAAAGAACCAGATAATTTCTATTCGCAACCAGTGAAGTTGGTCATGGGAGACTTTAACTGCCACAGTATATCATGGGGTTACAGAGAAACAGACCAGAGTGGAGAAGACTTTGAAAACTGGGCAGAATGCACAGGCCTGAAGCTAATACACGATCCAAAGCTACCATACTCTCCTCCTCCCACCATGGTTGCCAGATCGTTTGACCTTCAAGTGTCCTCAGCATATCTGTGCTTTTTTCATTGCCCTGTTGTCAAGTCAGGTCAATGCATTCTAATAAGCTCAAATAACATCCACATCCTGTCAGTCTGCCCCCGCAAGTTTGTTTTCTATACTCACTTCAAGCAACATATAACCAAGTTCTGTTTGTTCTATCTAAAACCAGTTTCATCTGATCATGGAATTATCATTTGTCATGTCACTCATAATCGTTTACACGTTAAAGACCCCCTTCAGAGGGTTTAGGGATGAGGAATTCCATCATAGAAAAAATCGGAAAACGAACCCTCGACCCGCCGTCGCATCGAAATAGCGATTGCTGTATTGGGATATCACCACCGTGGCCAGTGATAGCCTCGTTGAGACACGTGCCCAGTGGTATCGTCTCTCTCTCTACAACCACTCATCATGGACATTTTAGACAGATAAAAAAAGTTTTAAAAATTAAAATTAGTTTCAACAACAGTGTCGTTAGTCCTACGACCCCTCGTATACGTCTCTAGCGTTTTTGGTTTGTGAGATATAACAAAAAGTCTAAAATCACAGATTGACACCAAAAAATTCTGTTTCCTTCATTCACAAAAAACTGTAACCTATTACCAAAATAAAGAGGGTTTCGAGACAAGCCATTTGACACGTCATAGGTCCAAATCCGACCATGCATTCGTGAGATATCGGAAAAAGTCTGAAATCTTGGTTTTACCCCCCAAAAAGCCTGTTTCCCTCATTCTCAAAGTTATTAATAGCATATAGAGGGCTTCAAGACAAGCGATTTGGCACGTCACACGTCCAAATCCGACCTTGCGATCGAGAGATATCTGCGAACTTCGTAGGAAAGTAGGCGACTATCTAGCTCTCTCCTCACCACCAAAACCCCTTATTATAAATCAGTTTTCAAACAGCCCGCCCTCTAACAACAAAAAAAGTGCGCATGTTAATTCATATTGGCTTTTCACCGTACACATGTCTCTTATGTGGAACATCGTTTAATTTCATATTAGCATTGAAATGTACACATGTAGCACATGGAAAGCAAGATTTACCTAAAAATAATATTTCACCCCCTAGTAGGGGTAGATTTTATATTGGGGTGTAAATAAGTTGTCCATAGGAAAGGGGGCGTCAGCTTGAGTCCTACGATACCTCATTTGTTAAAATCCAACCATGGGATCGCGAGATATCACACCGCTGCCATCTTGTGAGGCGGGTGAGGAGGAGGAGGAGGTCACACAACTGGCCAAAACTCACTACTTCGGCCGCATAGAAACTCTCCCGTACGCATGCGCCATGAGAAATAATTGTTGTCTACATCACCTACTGAAGGAATTTCTCTACTATTGTGTGCTTAATATTGTCGATCAATAAGTTCCAAGTGTGATAACTCGAATATCACTAAATAGCATTTTGTATGCTCTTTCGTAGTACGTACTGCGATAGTCACTGTCTGATCCAATGTACTTACTTAGAAACCCCATAGTTTGGTTCAGAACCAGTGTCAATTCTTGTTGAGTCTGGCTAGATGAGTAATTCATTTCGAAATATGGCGGGTTGCAATCAGGTAGTTGGTTCCATGCTAAGTGAATGACTCGATATTTTGAGTTGTATTACTTATGAACTGGAGGATGGCGACAAAACATATTTCAACCAACACGGTTGAGTTACTAGTAATTGTTTATTTAATACAAACCCTCGAATAATTATGACACATAGAAGCTCAACTCGCCTCGCACGTGTTTATGTTTTACGTTTTTTTATACAAGCTAAAAAGGGCATCAATTAACCATGTTTTCTTACACATTATACTTCCATCAGGAAATATGGTTTATTTCTGTTCCCTTGGGATAATCCTCGGTGAATGAATCTGCACATCAAACAAGTAGTTCCGTGAAGAACTATACAGCCTATTTTCATATATCCTACTTATGTTAATTGTCACTATCAACATACACAATTTCAGTTTGATTGCTGTAATAGATTCGTAGATATTGAGAACCGACTAAATATTTCGGATGGTCGCCATGTTGGATTTTATATATGTAGGTCCTAGAGTTATGTACTGTTACATGCAGATTATTGTGAACGTGTAGTATTCAAACTTCAATCGCATAATTAGGACACAAGGAAAAACAAGGAGATTTAAAAATTTTTCACAGCTGCCATCTTGAGGTTATGGAAACAATTGAAATAAATTAGATGCCAGTGGATTAACATTCGGATCAAGATTCACTGTACCAAGTTTCACTGCACGTGGATGGTTAAATTGCGAGAAACGTCCATGTGAATATTTATAATTCGCGTCACCGCCTTGTTGGATTTGTGATCACCAGGTTATTTAAAGTCCTATAGTGAACTTAAGTTCATAGCCCCTATGAACATTAAAAAATGCAGTTTGATTGCTAAAATAGATTCGTAGATATTCAGTATCGTCTAAATATTTCGGATGGTCGCCATGTTGGATTGTTAAATGTATAGGCCATAGAGTCATGTACCATTAAAGGAAAATTATTGCGTAGGTTCATTATTCAAACTTTCACTTCGATCGCATGACTACATCACAAGAAATAAAAACTTAATTTTAAAATTCGCACTGCCGCCATCTTGAGGTTATGTAAACAATTGAACTAAATTAGATACCAGTGCATTACAATGTGTATAAATATTTCCTGTACCAGGCTTCAGTGCGCTTGGAACATTAAATCGCGAGAAAGGTCTATTTAAAATGTTCAAATTCGCTTGGCCGCCATGTTCGTTTTGTAGTTAACCGGTTTTTGAAAATCTTATAGATGGACTTCCAGTAGTGCCCTTTATCTCCGTACAAAAGTTTAGAGAGATACCGCTAATATTTTCAGAGATATAGAATGCCGGTGAAATATTTCGCACATCCGCCATCTTTTGATTATGTAAACAATTGAACGAAGTTAGATGTCGGTGCATTACAATGTATATAAACATATACTGTAGCAAGTTTCATTGCGTTTGGTTGGTCAAATCGCGAGAAACGTCTATTTAAAAGTAGCAAATTCGCTTGGCCGCCATGTTGGTTTTGTAGTTACCAGGTTTTCAAAAGTCACATAAGTGAACTTATAGTAGTTCCCTCTATCACCATAGAAAATGTCAGGGTAATATCGGAAATAGTTTCGGAGATATTGAATGCTGGTGAAATATTTCGCACAGCCGCCATGTTGGATTGGTGAGTCGTAACAAAATTTGAAGGGCACGGTCGAGGTCTCCGGGAATAGTGCTATGAACTTTCCGAGTTTCATTGAAATCGCTCCTGCCGTTTAGATTTTATTAGGGGGGGACACACACACGAATCACACACACACACACACACACACACACACACGCACACACACACGGACAAAAGGTGATCTCATAAGCCTATTTTTTCAAAATTGAAAATTGGCTAATAAAAATGGGGGTAACTAATGTGACAAATTTTTATGCTTAAGTCTAATTACCGTACGTAATTAGTTAAAGGTAGTACATTTAATACAAACACATATACTGAGACCGTTAGTCGAGTCAACAACCACAATGACTTTTCTAACATCCCATAAGTCGAATAAAATTACCGTGAGGATCAGGTGAACTTCCTAATTGACGTCAGAAAAGTTGGATGGCGCAGCCACGCGGTAGAATGTTGAAGCTGTAACATTGTGACTGGTGAGGTTTATTTAGATGGTGAAGCATTGACGTCGTGATTGAAACAGAAAGAAATTTGTCAAATTCGAGGAGGTACTGCTCTGTATACGGTTGCAAATCGTATAAAACGGGTACGAAATATCTTCACTACTTTCCTGTACAAAAAGTTCAGAGAGAAAGATGGGCTTCGGCGCTGTCAATTGGAAAACGTGTTACATGTTACATGCTTGTGTGCAGTGTGCATTTTTGTGAAGACGACTTATTTCCACCGGTACTTTTGATTCTTGATAGATAAAAGCGGACAAAACCCACCCATCAAATTACAGACCCATTAATATTATATCTGCCATCAGCAAGGTTCTAGAAAGCGTTGTTAAACGAAGACATGAATTTCTTCATGAAAAACGATTACTTTGCAAACTGCCAATATGGGTTTATTCCAAATAGAGGAGCTGATAGTGCTATATTTGAAGTAGTAACTGATGTAGAAAAAGCATTAGATGAAAACAAACTAGCTGCTGGTGTACTAATTGACCTTCAAAAAGCCTTCGATCTGGTTAACCATAAGATTCTCCTTAATAAACTAGAATTTGCAGGCATCAGAGGAGTGGCACATGATTGGTTCAAGAACTACCTCACTAACAGAAAACAATATGTTGCAATCGATAATGTAAAAGGATCTCAAATGAGAATTGACACAGGAGTACCTCAAGGTTCTGTCTTAGGACCAATTCTTTTCTTGGCCTATATTAATGATATAGTATTATTAGAATTGAAAGGCAAGCTTAAACTATTTGCAGATGATATTTTTATACTCTATCTGGGAACATCTGAACAGGAAATTATGCTAAATATTAATTATGATCTCAATAAGCTGGTGGATTGGTTGAGAGCACACAAAATGGTTATCAATATCACTAAAACAAAATATTTATTCTTCCATAAACCGTCATACAAGATTGAGACCACAAACATAGTCAACATAGCCAACAAAGAAATAGAAAGGGTTAAATCGGCAACATACTTAGGTATCACACTAGATAGTACACTAACCTGGGAAAATCATGTAGAAAATGTAAAACATAAAATCAGCCCTTTAATTGGTATTATTTTCAGATTAAGATATAGCTGTCTTACTAGCCAACAATTGAAAAATATATACTTTGCTCTGATACATTCACATCTAATGTACATGAATTTCATATATTTCATATATTGTAAGAAGGAGCTGATAAAAGAACTTGAGATACTCCAGAAACGTGCTATAAAATCTATCTTTGGATTACCTTGGCTCACACCCTCAAAGGAATTGTACTCAAGAACTAAAATTATGCCACTGCAAAAACAAATAGCTATGTCAGCAACAGTATTTGTATACAAATTAGAAAACAAATCCATACACACACACATCCATTTTACCCATGCAAATGACGTTCATCATTATGCAACAAGAGGAGTAAATCAAATATTCACCAGCCATTCCCAATCCATTAAATTTGGAACTAAAGGAATTATGTCCTCTATAAGAAAAGAATACAACTCGCTACCATTAGGCATAAGGGAAAGTTTCTCTATAAAAACATTTAAGAGGAAAACAAAAGACTTCCTATTAAGGAATGAATAGCCAATGTACAATAGCCTTAAGCAATGCAATGTATCATACCGTATTATCTCTGTAAAGTTAGTCACTAGCAATCTAAGTTACTATTAAACTAAACAATAATGTTACAAAAATTGTATATATGCCATGCTGTAACTATGTTACTTGATTGTCCCTAACACGAGCTCAGGCTCATTGGGACCTATGTAAATAAATAAATAAATAAATTGTATTCACATGGATTTAGCTACATCAAAAATACTGATAAACTTGTAGCCTATTACTTCTGTGCCATACATAGAATGTAATCCGCTCTTCGTAAACTTATTTTAGGGGTTCTTCCGATTGACAATATCCGAATGGTTAGAAAACGTAAGAAAAATGCTGTTCCTAGCCTTAATTTGCCAGAGAATTTATATTCTTGCCTTTGAACAGCAAGTATGTAGGTCATTGAAGTATAATTTGGCTTGAATTGTGTTTTTGGCTAAGATCTCCCTACTGTTGAATTTAGTTAATTAAAATGTAAAATCGTAGTTTTAAGTACCGGTTTGGTGACCCATCATCCCAGTCAGGCCGGTAACACCTATACTACTCAGGCAGAAAGGTCAATTAGCCGTAATTTTGAAGTTAAAGTGATGTTAAGTATATATATGCGGTAATGTAGCAGGAGACCGGATCGGCCTAGGCTATTCTAAGTTTAATTAGTTCCCATTTCAGGGTTTTTCAGTTTTGAGTGCGAATAGTTGGTTTGAAAGTTGTACAACAGTAAGGAGAGTATGTTTTGTATAGGTTTTAATTGGTATTATGGTTTATGTCGAGCTGAGGAGTGAATTTGGTTTGGCTTAAAGTGTAGTTTTTGATCAGTTCCGTTTGCTTATGACAAGTTCAAATGGAGACTCCAGCTTTGTTAAATATCTGTATTTTAAACATTTAATTAAATATATTGATAAAGAGGATGCCTCCATTTTAACTTGCCTGCGGCAAGAGATTAATAAATTAATATTCTTGCCTTTGAACAGCAAGTATGTAGGTCAATATTTGCAATATTGAAGTATGATTTGAGCATCCCAAGTAACGCTTCTTTGAACCCAAAACATTCATGAAAATTCAGGGTTGCTTGATTCAATTTATTATCAGGGAGTCGTCCTTTGTGTTATGTGAGATATATATATATATATAGGGAAATTAATAAAAACATAGATACCGCTAGACTCCCATGTACAGGCTTCATATAGGCCTATGTAACAGCAGACAGTAAATTAACTATCTACATGTGGGTAATATTTTTAACTGGTAGTAATTAGGCACTGCATTTAAATTGATTATAAAAATATTTCTATCAATGAAAGAAAATATGTAGTATTTTGCCATCATAAATTAGAAGCCATAACAAACGCACACCCAATTACTTCACGTCACTACATCGCCGCAATATTGCAAACAGCTGACCGTAAGCTCCTCCCCCGTTTCGGACGTCAATAGGCTAAGCGGCACGATACACTGTAGTCCACGGGGAACGCGGTACATGGTGACGATGGTCATAGACTGCCTAAGGAAAGGTTCACCTTAAAACTAGACTGAGAAATTAAACATCCAGACTTAAGTAAAACACCGTGAAAATTTATTAAAATTCACAAGCCCCTAGCCTAGTTTGGAGGGTTATAATCGGCTAGTCCGCAAGCTAGTAAACAAAAGAAAATAAAGAGCAGGTCCCTACCTGAGAAGTTACTGAAAACCCTCGAGAAAGATCTATCTCACAATAATAAAGCAACAACAGCAACGCTAGGAAAATGGTACGACGCAAATCCCTAGTTCAAGTTACAAGATTAAGCTAATATCAGAATTTACATTTAACAGGGTAGCAAAACAAATCTAAGTTAGGATGATACCATTTCCACATTTACATTTAACGTTAATCATCTAGCTAAGTCCTAACAGTTAATAACAAAATTTACGGCGATGACGTCCGTAACAGAAAACAATTACAAGAAATCTAAGTGTACAGCCATAAAAAAAATCATTTAATTATCCATAATAACTACGTGCTATCAGCACACAATAAGGTAACATGTAGGATTTACACACTTGTACATCATAAATAAGTAATGAAATAGACACAAATTTTTATTAAATTCCTGCCAACACCTTGGTTTACTCTTTGTAAGCCATAGTCATCTAATATGTGTAGTTACGGTGACGAATGCGTAGTTGAGACCACGTCTGACATCGCATGGCCTGAGCTCCACAAGCTACGAACTCTAGGTTCGCGCATGCTTCAGGTCGCTACAAAAGTTTCAACTGTCCTAGTCATTTCCACACAAGGAAATTACCTTCAACTGCACGGCTATGTCAACAGTTCCAAAATGCAACAGAACAAAGTTAGATAGAAAGAATTCATTAGTTATCTTTTGTTTTACCAAAATTATGCGTTTTATTATTAAGATGTCGGTTTAGGTTTATTGTTGGTTTATGGCGAATAATACTGGCAATAGCTCGGGCACGGAGTGTCTACACTGAGATCCTTCTCCACCAAAAAGCCTCGACTCAACAGTCGGAATAAGATCAACGAGCAATAACAACTCGGACACACAATAACACGGGTTACCAGCGGCGCAAAGCTCGCATTCAATAACTCTAGGATAGGCCTGTCCACAACAGTTACGTTCCAATAACATCTAGTCAACGGGGACCATCCCGGACAAGTTAATCACAAGTACATTCATACAATAAATTCCTGCATTTAACAGGGTCGCCTGCAACTCACTATAGAAAACCTGACCTAATTGTACACGTCAAAACGGTACACGCAAGAAGTGCGCTCAACTAACAAAAAGCAATCTATAAAACATGTGATCTGAGACAGGGTTGAAAACTGGGTTACATAAGCTAAGTTGCAATGAAAGATAGAGCGAATACAATTGCATTCTGTCTCTTGTCAAAGTAGTCCTGTCTCACAAACAAATGAAGCGTTCTCTCAAGGGCACTGGATTACAAAACCAGCTTATGTCACCAGCAGGCTACCACATTCCTGCGTTCGGTCGACACAAAACACACATTATTCAAGGCCGGCGATTTAATCAAAATAAAACTATACATCTGGCCTGTTCATAAAAAACTTTACCATAGGTTATGAACCTCTAAAGAATCCGTGTATAAACAAGATGTTCAGTAAAGAACATATAGCCTACTTTCTCCTAAGTGCATGGGTATTGTTATAACTCTTTGTCCTTTTCAAGGAGAATAATTGAATGTTGGTTGTAGTAGCTTGTTGAAATACAACGTGCTATAGGGATATTAAACATGAATATGAGGTGCCCTTTGCTAGTGCTACCGTACCTCTGTAAAAAAATTCATTCAATTCGGTTTCACCGTGTTTGAATTGATCTGGGGAATGGATTTGCACACATACATGGCAGTTATTTGCAAACTATTGGGCTGATGACCTTGTAATCAGTCATAAGATGCTTTCCACAAAAAGGCATGTTGTTGCAAAATCCGGTAGAGATCAAATTATTAGGATGGTCGAAATTTGATTTAAGCTTTTAACATTTGGGTGGCCGTCATTCCGTTTCCGTCAAGATGGCGGCGATATAAAACATGACACTGAGGTGCCTTTTGCTAGTGCTACCTCTGTACCAAATTTCGTTCAATTCGGTTTCACCGTGTTCGAATTAATAGGGAAATCGATTTTCACCCAAAGATGGCCGCCATCCGCAAAATATTAGGCTAATGACCTATTAGTTTGGTCAAAGGATGCTCCCTCCATAATGGTATGTTGATGCAAAATTTGGTAGGGATCGGATGATTAGGTTAATCGTAATTTGATTTAAGCTTTGGATATTTGTGTGGCCGCCATTACGTTTCCGTCAAGATGGCGGCGATATAAAACATGACACTGAGGTGCCCTTTGCTAGTGCTACCTCTGTACCAAATTTCATTCCATTCGGTTTCACCGTGTTCGAATTAATAGGGGTAATCGATTTTGACACAAAGATGGCCGCCATCCTCAAACTATTAGGCTAATGACCTATTAGATTTGTCAAAGGATGCTTCCTCCATAATGGTATGTTGTTGCAAAATTTGGTGGAGATCGGATGATTAGGTTAGTCGTAATTTGATTTAAGCTTTGAACATTTGTGTGGCCACCATTACGTTTCCGTCAAGATGGCGGTGATATAAAACATGACACTGAGGTGTCCTTTGCTAGTGCTACCTTTGTACCAAATTTCGTTTAATTTGCGCTCACCGTGTTCGAATTGATAGGGGGGACAGACATTCAGAGTACACACACTCACACACACACACATACACACACACAGGCTCACTCACATACACACACACAGACAGACACACTTTTTTTTCGCCCTGTAGTGATCTCATAAATCTACTTTCATTTTTTGCAAAAATCGAAAGTAGGCTAAAAAACACGCAATAAATCTGAATAGAATAATATAATTCCGTCTTTCTACCAAAGACGTCTAAATTATAGTAATGTTACAATTACTGGAGCTCTTTGCTCTCAAAATACAATTCAGTAGTTGCTAGTACAACATCAAACAAAAACGTGTCTTACATGACACAAGCAAAATGACAATTGTGACGCAGATTCCATACAAGGATCTGCTTAATGATACGTTGGGAACCGAGTTCGATGCTAGGCAACGAAACATTCCTTCTAATTGTTAAGTTCACACTTGACCAAGAATAGCTTCTGAGCTTATTCAAAATGAAAATATAATTCAATTACAAAACTGGCAATTACAGTCGATTGCCTAACTGATACGACTGTTCTAACGAAAGTCAGGGGTGTATCAAAACTGGCTGCAAAGAATGCAGTTAAAGAGATAACCATTATATCTGATTGTCATAACTAAAGTCAGCAAAGACTTAAAAAATCACCCCAAACAGGGTTGGACAAAATAGCCTCGAATGACTGCGGTCACATCTAGCAAAAGATAGGCTTTGACGTTCTACGACGTTCATCAAGCTGCACCAGGGTTAACCAAAATGTCAGACCCAAGGGTGTCTCACTATACTGAAATAAATGACATTAAATTAAACTAGATACAATCCCTACCTAGAAAAATGGCTGACACAGAGTGCGGTTGATTCACAAACTACATTAAATCAAATATACCACCAGAACTAGAACAAGAGGAGGGATGTCCAAAAACTCACGACATGGAGAAGCTATCACTCAGCCCTCTATTCAATAACCAGGGTTGTACGAATTCATCTCTGGATCTCTGGAACGGTATTATCCTCATCAGGATTCCCATCTGGACTCCTCCAAAGACCAGGGTTCGATTCGTCCCTGTCGACAACTCCGTGGATATGCTGGATATGCCTGGAAATGGCATCTTGGATTCCTTCCTTCTCGTCCTCGGTTCTGCAAGCTCCACCATCATGCTAGTTCTCGTAGAAACATCACCCTCATACCAGGATGGTATTAGCCCATGACGACTGATTCAAACATGGTGTAGAATAGTCTGGTCACGTTGACGGTGAAATAAATTATGAAATTCATTCTTTCACATTCCAAAAATATAATGTTCGTCGTAAATGTTGTAGGCTTCGATTGTAATTGATAACACAGCCTTAATTTCGTGGATGTGAATAGATACGTGAGCTACCACTGCTATATGATTCTGCACGTGCTAATGACGCTACTTTTCTATCATGCAGCATCGGTAAAATGTACGTCGTTTTGGAAATAAAAACTTCACTCTGGCAATCCAAATATGTTACACAGTCATAATCACACTTATCTAAAGTAGTTGCAACACTTTTACCTGTATATTTTCCACAAGGCATTTGGCCCTCCACAAACGCGTGGGTACTAAAATGTGGTGTTCCGGTAAAATTATATAATTCACTAATACTTGCCAATAATTATCTTCAATATGTTTCTGTGGCTCACTGGGCATAAATGACAGTATTTTACAATATGCCAGTGCACGATGGCACCTGATAACCAATTCAACGCTAACAAGCGGATATTCTTCTATGTCTTACAGGACAAATACAATTATACGCCTATACTGGGCGGATTCTCCAGACGTAGTGCAAGGCACTGGGTGTCTCAAGGAAGTAGATCGTCAAACCGAAGTCGTTGAGCGACTACTTACGTTCCTATTTGCGTATCTGCAAGGGTATTACCTTACCTTAAGCTAAAATAACTTTCTCAAAAATGTTTTAATAATGCAGCATGACGAAATGGAATATTCTGAGTCTTGTGAAAGAATAAAATTAATTAATAAGAACTCAGATAAATAATTATCATTTTTCACCAAAGTCAAAAGTGCGATTCAACGCTACTTCAAAGAGTATCGCGTGAGCTCTCAGCTCCACGTGGCTTCCTGGGTGTGTTCAAAGGTACAACATCCCATCATAAATGTTCTGTCATAAAAAATATCACATGAACCATAGCTCAGCGGGTTCAATACTCTACTTGATATAAGGTTGTAATTGAAGGGTTTGGTGCAAGAGGGGGGTAATTCCACTAAACTTTTCTTTTCGAGAGAGAGACATAAAACTGATTAACTTATTTCATATAGCTTGAATAGTTCTGACAGATACAGTAGACTTTGAAGTGCATAAGGTGGTAATGCATTGCTACAATTTAAAAGTTCAGACCGTTGCATATCATTAAATATTAATATAAATTTAAAATGGAGTTACATCTCTTTTGCACCAAAATATTAAAAATAATCTAAAATATCTGAGAATGTCTCTTCATTTAGAGCGTGCAAGTCGATAAAGCGAATGTACAATAAAGACTTTGCTCTTGTAAAACAAACAACATTAAACAAAAAAGAATCACCATGGTAAGCTGAATATATAATTTAAGATTTGTCTTCATCTTCTGCTAGGGAGATACTCTTCAGGGCTTCATAGTACCACATGCCACCAATGTCATCATGACTTTTATTTTTGCGGGTTTTGATAGCAGCAACATCCTGGACGTGCCTCTCTACTGCAAGAGGGAGTAAATATTTAATCACATTTGTACCGTTTCTATTTTCGATATTTTGACACCGTGTCCATCTAGCGGTCATTTCTAAAAACATCTAAAAGATCGTAATTTCGGCTCGTCTTGAAATGGAAAACGCCCGCGATGAAGAATCCGTCTATAACGAAGGAACACGACTTCGGCGATTGTTAGCAGACCTAAATTGTTATGACGAGAGATGAAAATCGAGAACCATGATGTCTAGTTAAAATCCGTAAGACACAAAAAATGTTTTGACATGAAGATAGGAAATTATATATAAATATGTGTACAACGTCCTCGCTCTCAATTCTATTCGCCATGCTTATTCTAATGCAGACCTGGTTGTAGCATGAAAATATATACGTATGTATTTCGAAGCTGTCGACGAGATCTTCAGACCGTCTCTGGAAAAGCTAAGTCCTTAGGCCTATGTATTTTGAAGTGTCAACATGCATGAATATGTGTAACGTGAAGTTAGGTTAATATAAAATTGTCCACCTACTTTCAAGTGATAACTTGCCCCCTTTCTAGATGGGAGGTAGTTTATATTATGTTTCAACTGACACGCGTGGTGACCACCGCTCAACGCACACAGTCGATGACAAGACTGAGGAACCGAAAAGGTTCCCCGCATGCGCGGAATGGGGACCGGCCATGGATCTTAAACCTATGTTGTGTACCATTCGCATTTAGAACTAGATGGAGAACCAATTAGGAATGACCACATTCTTCAAGTAAAGGTTGAATAAAATAAAATTTAATTATCAAAAAACAAGACATAGCAAAAGGGGACGTGAGGGGTGCATGAAATGGTTAGATGAGGGATGATGGGCCAGTAATTAAAAATGTACACATCATATCAAAACAAGTAAATACAAGTATAAAAATAAATCAGGTAATAAAGATAAGAAAACCGAGAGATGCCTAACGTGTTGTAGATTGGAGGTCGTTTAAAGATAAACTCAAATTAATAAACGGGGGAGATACCAAACAAGTTAACAATAATGCAAATAGTACTTTCTTCCCACCACAGGCTGACTACATAACGTAGTCAGGAGAAATCTGCTAGGAAGCTTATGAAGTCATGTTACCCAAGAATAGGAAAATCCCGCCCTTTAAAACAAAGTATGTCACTCCACAAACATAACCAAAGAGCAATACGTAAACCCAACACACGCAAATGACGAACAAACCAACGAGGCATAAATAATCACAAGACTACATATAGGCTATGACATACAAATCCCTTAAAACGAAAGCTACTACAGACACACCCAAAGAAACATAAATTACAAAATGACTTCACATGCTACCTGAATAAATCTCCTTTTCGGAAAAAAGCACGAGACTCGGTTATCTTACGGAAGACAAAATGGGAGTCGATTGCAGTCCCGGACACATACAATGAACACACATTCCACCGTCTCGAAAGGCTAACCCATACATCTCATTTAATAAGTGTAATGAGTTCACGTGTTGTTTCTCGACTGAAGCCGCGCAAAACAAGAACAGGAATGACATGACCCTTGGCTTTCAGTCGAGACCCACTTAAACGATTAACATTAACCCACCCTTAATATCACGTCTAGAACCGTAATTATAAAATGAACAGTGTTTCGGACCAAAACATAGGCGATGCAAGCCCAGTCCTCAAGGAAAGAAAAAACCAAAATAGGCATTCTTGAGGTGCACAAATGACTGGCATCTAAAAAAAACAACCCTTAAAGAAGCAACCAAATAGATGTGTGTCCCAACAATACAGATATATAGACACAAGGTCATCCAATGCGATGGACACACACCCTTCTCCGTCAAGACACGTAAACTAAAACTAAAATAACTAATCCCCAATAGCACTCCAGAGCACCCATATACTCCCAAGGAATTGGAAATTAGTTAGAAACACTTCTCATGATTAGAATTACGTTTCGTGACAAACACACGCAAAGGACACGCACAGAATAAGAAAAAAAACCAAAAGAACAGAAACAACAACAAACCCTTTAAACATAAACCCAAAATAACAGCACGGTTCCTCATCACGCATTTCTATATAAGAGAGAGGAACAAGTACCAACAGAATAACCAAACATAATATAAACGACCTCCCATCTAGAAAGGGGGCAAGTTATCACTTGAAAGTAGGTGGACAATTTTATATTAACCTAACTTCACGTTACACATATTCATGCATGTTGACACTTCAAAATACATAGGCCTAAGGACTTAGCTTTTCCAGAGACGGTCTGAAGATCTCGTCGACAGCTTCGAAATACATACGTATATATTTTCATGCTACAACCAGGTCTGCATTAGAATAAGCATGGCGAATAGAATTGAGAGCGAGGACGTTGTACACATATTTATATATAATTTCCTGTCTTCATGTCAAAACATTTTTTGTGTCTTACGGATTTTAACTAGACATCATGGTTCTCGATTTTCATCTCTCGTCATAACAATTTAGGTCTGCTAACAATCACCGAAGTCGTGTTCCTTCGTTATAGACGGATTCTTCATCGCGGGCGTTTTCCATTTCAAGACGAGCCGAAATTACGATCTTTTAGATGTTTTTAGAAATGACCGCTAGATGGACACGGCGTCAAAATATCGAAAATAGAAACGGTACAACATTTATTACTTTCAGTTTCTAGCGGATCTGCCTCATTCTTGCACCAAGGATGCAACTAATTTTATTGCACAGCTAGGTGCAATAAATAGTTTTCCACGAATTTTGTACTTGCACCAAACCTTTCAATTACTGTGGTAGGCTAATACTAGTATGGAACTGTATAAAAGTGAACTAAACAATATTTATGTGTATGCGAGGGAAATTTAGTGCAGGAAGCCCTACTACAATGTTACATTGTGGGTTTACATTTAGCGAACCTCAAAAGAACAGATCATATTACGACAACCACATTATAACTCATTCAGTGGATTGGCTTCATAACACTGATTTACTGTGGTACTTAACTTTACAGCTCAGATTCCATAATACAGCACTATCATTACACTGCGGTGCAGTATGCATTTTACATGGTAATTTGACACAACAGCTCTTTTAATGAGATTTATAAATGAACACACTGCAGACAACATCAGAAAGTATCACTGGAAGGCACTATACAGCACAATACTTTTGCGGGTTATACCAGTACACGTCTTGGTACTACTGTAAAACCTTCCTTCAACGGAATCCAACGGGACTCGTCAATTGCTCCGTTATACATAGGTTTCCGGTTAACGGGGGTAGGTCTATGCTAAAATAATTACATATTGAACATGTATATAATGAACATACTGAGAAAAAGTAATATGGTTTACATAACTTACATATTTCTGCTAATGTAAAGTACTAGACATGCGATTGTGTAACAACTGTACAACCAACGGCTCCACTGAGGCAAGTAAACATATACATTAAGTGCATGCTCTATTTTTTTAAAATGTATTTATTATATTTTTTGTTCTAACTGTATACACTTGCATAATACTCATATGTAATTCACAAACCCTTATAAAGCAAACTAATCTTATATAACGAGATTCAAACTGCGAATCGTATTTATTAAACCTTAATTAAACTCACTACACTTATTTGCAGTTTAGACAATATTTATATAATTATGTACATACATGGATGAAATGTAAGTATGCATTTTTAAATTTAAACCACAAGTGATCAGGATGTGATGATGACCGCGTCAAAGTCGAAACGCGTAATCCTAAAATTGCCCCATTATAACAGTGATCATAACTAATACATGTATTTCTTTTCCAGGAGTGTTACTTAGTTTTTTATTCATATATTATACACATTGCACACCGCCCAGTCATTGGGAAAATTCATGTTGACCGACTGAAGAGTTACAACTGACATATTTATGCTACGAATTAATATAGAACTGCACAAGCAAACCTTACAATGACAGTTGGTTGGTTGACTGCTCATTAAAGGGAGCTTTGAGAAAGGTTTGGGCAACAGGAAACAGGCAAATAATCGTATACTTTGACATGTAGGCTAAGTTGGAGAATAAAAGAAGGAAGACCTATTTACACGTTCCTTGTTAGCTATAGAATCAAATGTTTAAGCAGAAAAGCTAGACTTTCACAGGGTGCCTGACAATTTTCTAAACGCTTCATTCCGGACCTTGGAGAGTTTCCGTTAAATGCGTATGGTTTCCGTTGTCCTCGAAACACATCTTCCGTTTTAAGATAGGAATTTAACACGTTTTTACCCGTAAATTCACGGGTCAGTCAAATATTTCCACAGGACATGTAAACCGTTTTGCACTGACATTTTCAAAAATCACTACTGTGCAGGGTGTTCAAAATATACATCTATATGTACTGTACATACATGGATGACCTCGCTATGTACTGTAAGTGTGCATTTTTCTCCGTAACATGTAGAGATGCCTACTTGGTTTTCGGTATACAATATCTTCATGGACCGATTACTCATGCGAACTAGAATTAAATATTTAAACGAGGTAGTTGCTTGGATTTAACATGTTAAATTAGTACTAGTTGAAACCCGTCAAAACATGACGGACAATGGCAAAAATGTTTTCTGAAGAAGCTTCTTATATAAGTTACATTCTTTGTACGATTACTTTTTGGCACTATTGCAACTTTAAGGGCGTCAAAAGATAGCACTCTAAACATTACAACATAATGCTGGTCATGACTGAAAAAGTGATGAGGTAAATAGACCAATACGTTCCAGAGTTGCTCCTTGAGCTTTATTGATTGTGATAAAGCATGCCGAGCGAATAGAAAATTGTTGCCTATTAAAAGGAAATGTACTGTACATGTAAGTGTTTTATCGGAAGGTGATAAATCAAGTCGTAGTATTTGAGCTCTCTGCTTAATATTACTGCACCTATTATATCCGAATCCAAGCAATCTCTTACAATTTCTTACAATTGATATGTTTCCATGAATTATAGGAGTCCTTGGGAAACGAACAGATTTCTAAGGAGCATAACTTGGGCTCAAACGTTCGGAGTATGTGGAGGCGAATCACTTAATTACAAGGAATTGAAGACTTCTATAGCAGGGAAATGAAGTAGCTGGCTTTCATCTTCAGTATCTAATCTGTTAACGATGATGAATGTGTTTGAACTACTGGATATAAGTTCAATGACTTTTAAATTAATATCATTACATTGTTACAGCCTGTCAAATATTTTATATTCCAGCAGATCAAATTTACCATCACAACAGTAAAGGCCAAAGTAACCACGCGCAGATTTTACGCAAGAGAAATACAACGTAGAACAATGTTTACATTTGATCGTCAAGGACCTTACACTGTACTGCATAATATCTGGAATTGTTTCTGAAATGGTCTATTTATATTGGATTTTAAAAGTGGCTTCGTATTATTCGATAACACTATAGTGTCCTGCATCAACGAAGCCGCTAAATATTAAATGGCAAATAATACTTCCACAGCGTAGTTAGACTCATTGCTCTAAACAAATAATCATTAAACAATTGTCTTATACAATGAAGTTCTACATGACCAGTGTATTCACTGTCCAGCGACTTTCATACTCAAGTTGGTTGCTGAGGAGAATGCGATGAGACTGATCGCCTATAATAAAATCCTTATAATTGTTCCGGCCAGCGAAATTTTTTACAATAGCTTGAAAACGCAGCTCAGAATGACGTTCTTCATTTTGATATAAACAATACGAAACTGCTCTAAATCAGCAATTTCCATCACCTGTTATAGGTTATGGCAGTACATGTTGCAGGGGATCATAGAATTACTTCGCCAACTACTGGAATGAGCATAGGCCTATACTCAATACTCACTTCGGCAGTCACCCTAATGGAGGCTGTTTTAGAATTCTATGTCCCGTGCATGTCAAAAATCGTATTAACACATGGAAGCCCACCCATTCTTGGCTATCGCCCCGAATCCCGGGTTACATTCCCTGCTCTGCCAAGAAATTTAATTCTGGTCTGAGGGCAAAAAAGGGGCACACTCAGTCTCCTGAGGTATAACTAAGAAGAGGAAGGTTCGATTCCCACCTCAACAATCTTGGATGTGGTTTTCCGTGGTTTCCCACTTCCACTCAAGGGAAATACCGGGATGGTTTCTAACTTAAGGCCTCGGCCGTCTCCTTGCCATTCCCCACCTTAATTACAAATACACACATTAATGCAGCCATCACATTAACACAGGTTATCAGAGAAAAGTTTACACATACACACCAAAGTACATGGGGCAGAGTGACCACGATGTCGGAGCCCTTCAAACGAATTATGTTTGCCAAATGTCTCTCATGGCGAAAGCAATTGTGGACACGTGCGAGTGCCTGGAAAACTACTTTTTTCTTTAATAATTTAAGAGTATATCGACGGTGCATAATTATAACTTTTAGTCTAGCACGCTACCAACTTGACCACCGAAGCATTGGGAAGAAATTGCAATATTAAGGTACATAAACAACACACACATTCAACTGTCAGTTAATGTTCTTCAACATTTCCCTTCTTTTATAACTCTATTCCAGTATACATATCGTAGAAACATCGTAGAAAATATTCCCCTTCTTTATAATTCTCATAAATAACTATCACGTGAAAATGCGCCATGCCTTGTGTTTTAAATATATCGATGCAATGCTGCTGCCATCTGTTATCAGTTACTGGAACTGATTGCAGATATTCAAACAGCGTTTTGGTGAGTTGTTGGCGATTTACAAAATAAAACGCCTTGTGTTTAAATATATAGATGACAACGTAAATCATGGAGAATTCCTTACTTTACGGGAATAATAAAATTAAAATATATCAAGACAATGTGTTACCCATAGCCAGATATAATAATTGGGAAATAAAATTACATGTGTGAGGAGGGACTCGAACTCCTTCGACTATGCAAGAATTCAGTCCGAAGACCGCAACGTTACCCCTGAGCCACCCAGACAATGCATTGCGGTTGCAATATTAAGTTATCTAAACATCAAACGCACTCAAAAGCCTGTTGAAGTTCTTCAATATATCCCTTCCTTTATGTATCTATTCCAGTATATATCGTCAGAACATAATAATGCGATATTTTCCCTCTTTTGAATTCTCATAAACAAAGATCACACTACGATGCGGTGTGTATTTTATCCGCCATTTCTCTCGTGAAAGAACGCCATTGTGCGCACGTGCAGTCGCCACAAATATTACATTTTTCTTTAATCATTTAAAAGTATACCGTTACATATATCTTCCTTTTAAAGACACTCTGCAAATCTACATGCCAAGAGCTCTCGTTAGAATGCATTACGAAGTCAATCGGTTAAGACGTTTTCTCAATCTCGATGTTACAAAAAATACCGTAGTGTTTTAAATATATAGATGTATTTTTATTACAAATTTGCTATGCATAATGACCTAACTTACCAATTTTGTAGTAATCATATTAATATTCGGTTGCGTAGTCGGTAGTATGTTGAACTTTTATGCCCAAGATGGCGAGTTCAAACCAGGCCGAAGTCGTCGGATCTCTTAAGAGCGTTAACATTCTTCAGTATGCCTTCCTTCGGAGGGGAAGTAAAGCCGGTGGGTCCATGTCATAAATTTGTGGCATGTTAAAGAACCTACCTCTGCAATTGGTGGTATGTAACAAAATTTTCGGTTATATTTGGCTGGTTAGGAAACTCTCTGTCAATTTCCTACCTTCGCCGCTAGAGTTAGTGATATTAGCATCTGGTAGTCTAAGTTGGAACTACTTAAAATCGAACTTGTTGGGAGCCTTCGGGCGTTCAATCAAAAGTACCCAGCTATGGCCATTGGCTGCAATTCATATATCATCATATAATTCTAGTTCTCAGGCATATCCGTTTTGAAAGGAAGAAAATATGAGAATTTCAAATCTTTATTTACGCACCTCTACCTTTTAAAATTGTATTTCCAGAATAAAGTGTTTAGTCTTGTCATCTAGTAAAGTAGAAATCCTTGCTGCAGAGAGTAGAAATTCAGTGTCCACCGTAGGCATGGTGCTGTTCCACATCCTTTTGCTTCCTTTTCTGTGATGTCTTCACTTGCCTTGCAGTCTGATGCAGGGTTTGGAGAGTTTTCTTAGCTTTCGGAATTTTCTTCTGGTCTATGTCACCAAAGGCTTGGCAGAAGGAGGAGGTATATTCATCATGCCACACAGTAATGAGATTCCTTCCCTACCCTTACTCAAGCATCGCATTCCATAAATATGCCTCAAATTACTTTCATATGTTCCAGCTGTGGTGTTACCACATTTCTCTGAAGTGCTAAATGAATAGTTTAGGCAAAACTAAAGGAACTACAAACGATTTCCATGATACTAGCAACACCAATGATCTATTATTGAAGAATAGTCATGCAACCAATGTTCTTACAGTCTGAATACGTACGAGCAAACTTATGGCATCACAGAGAATTCTTCAATGTACAGGGTCATTATCTTCGTGCGCCCCGGTAATCGCGGCAAACTATGGCGTCGTTTGGCTGGCCAGGTGCGGAGCGAGTAGACCTCGCAATACCCCACTCTGCTGACTCATATCGTTAGTTCACATGTGTTTTGTCATTCATATGGACGTGTATCTGCAAAGCTTAGACATTAGTGTTGCACGTTTAGTAAGTATTGTGATTACTGTGATTGTTGGTCATGCTTAGACACCAATTCACATCGCACGAACATGTGTAGGCCTATATTCCTAATTCGTATATACAAATCAGAAAGTCTTGTTCTGAAATAAGTCGAAAATTGACATTTCGAATCAAGTTTCCAGGAAGACCTGTGCCTAATGCCAGTACAATTAGGAGGCTCGCTAAACGATTCAAGAAAACAGGCTCCGTAAATAATAAAAACAAGTTGACAGACAACTTTGTGTTCTTACAGAGCAAATATTAGATGAGATTGTTGTCCATTCTTTCATCAGAAGATGTCAGGTGTATGTTACAAGAGAGTGAAGACATTTTCAGCATCATCTAAGAGCACTGCATGTACACATTATTGAACATGTTGGGTAAAAGTGTAAAAGTGCGCGCCTACCACCAACTCAACCGTGTGCGCACGCCGTCGTACTGCGAGAGTAAACGCCGGCTCAGCTTGCCATGTTTATCGGGGCGCACAAAGATTATGACCATGTATTATTCTGAGCCCATAAAGTTAAACATCTTCACTCACGCTGCCATTTAGTTCACCAAATGAATAAACAATTTTGCTGTTGGAAGCAGATAGGCCATGTTCAGGTGAATTTTCTATTTCAAAATCTTTTGGCTTGGAGTACCGATTACCACAAAATCTTCGTCTTCCCGTAAACTCTCTTCAAATGCCCCATATTACATACTGTTTGTTACTCATATATGAAATCACAATTCCAGAAAACTTAATGTTTAGCACAGGCGTTACAACCATGACAAACAAGGGGAACTGAGAAGAGGTGGGTTTGTATTCCCACCTTAGCCATTCTGGAAGTGGTTTTCTGTGGTTTCCAATTTCTACTCCAGGGAAATGCCGGAATGGTACCTAATGTAAGGCCACGGCTATTTCCTGCCCAAAATCCTATCTCAATTACAAATAGACACACAGGTTATGAGACGACTTCTTCAAACGCCCAAGGACATGGGGATAAATGACCACGATGTCGCAAAGTCCCTAAAAGAATCAACCACAATATATAATTCATTTCATTCTCATTATACGGCGCAAGTCACTCCCAAGACCTTTACCAAGCTTTTCCAGAGGTCAGACACCTAAAGTACGATTTCAACTTAGAACTTTCAGAAAATTTTAACTTTGAAATAACAGGCATATTATTCTTTAAACGACTTTGTTGATGATACCATTGTTTGAATTAGTGACAAGGGACTGTTTATGAAACGGACAGATGAGTGGACAGACAAAACAAACCGATAGAAAAAAATAGTAACAGGAATTGATATTATGTCTCTGTTTGCCTGAAGGTCTAAAACATATAAATAACTCAAGAGCCTCAACATGTCACAAGGAAGGTTCTGTTTTATTTATGTACACATTCAGTTTCATATACTAATGAACGCAGGAGGAAGGAGGTATAAAAGAGAGATAAAAATACCTTGTCGAAGACAGATTATTTGAAGCGTATTTCCAGAAGAGAATTCAGAGTTGTCATGACCTACAACTCGTAATGACGAAGCGTATTCTCATCTTCCGTTCTAATTCTTTTACTCTTTGATGAACATGAGAGTAAAATATACTTCCTTAGAGACGCCTGTCTCGCTTTATTAATTCAGAAACCTATTAAAATACGGAAAAATAAATAATTGCTTTTCTTCTACTTGCCACCGTTTCTGTTTATCGAAGAGAAATAATTACTCCAGGGAACAGTTTCAAACACTGTTTTTCTCTAATTTCATATTCTTTGCCTCAAAAACCGACATGACGCTACGTTTGTGTAATTAAGAAATGGCATTTCTATCACGCTGAGACACAGCACTCATTTGCTGTTAAAACAGAAACTATTTGTTGATTTCAGGTGTTCCTTGAAAATGTTTTAAGACACGATGTTAGGCAATGTTCCACCGCCACTATAACCACAACCACTTGAAGACGACGACATTTATTATTATTATTAAAAATAATAATAACAACAACAATACTAATAACAATGAACACAATGATCATCATCATCAACATCATCATTATAGTCATCATCATCATCATCATCATCATCATCATCGTTATCATCCTTATTATTATCATTAACATCATCATGATCATTATCATCATCATAACCATTATAATCGTCATCATCATCAATAATCTCATCCTTATTTTCATTATCATCATCATCCTTATCATCATCATCATCTTCATCATTATCATCCTTATCATCAACACAATCAATAACATTATCATCATTATCATCATCATGACCATTATCATCATTATCTTCATCAATACCATTATCATCAACATCATCATCATTATCATCCTCATCATCAACACAATCAATACCATTATCATCATCATGACATTATCATCCTTATCATCAATATCATCATGACCATTATCATCATAATTATTATAATCATTACCATCAACATCATCATCAATATCACCATCAACAGCATCATGATTGTCATCCTCCTCATTATCATTATCATCAATATAATCATAATCATGGCCATATCATCATCATTATCATCAACATCAGCGTGGCTATTATCATCATAATCATTATACAAAATCATTATCATCAACATCATAAAAACATCATCAATATCAACAGCACCATCCTTATTATTATCACTATCATCATTATCCTTATCATCATCAATATTGTCGTCATTGTCATCGTCATGATCATTATCATCCTTAACATCAACATCATCATAATCATTATCATCATTATCATCATCAACATCTTTATCGTCTTTATAATTTTTGTTATTATTATTATCATTATCAACCACCCACATAATCATCATAACCCTCTTCGTATAAAATAACTTTCGCTCCCCTTCAACGCAGTTTGTTTGTTGAGTAAGACATGACATTGAGAACATCGTTGGGATTTAATCCCGAATCTCGTGCATTCATAGGGAGTTAATTTAGCCCTAAGGGTGCCAGCTTTTAAACATCTCCTGCTTCGGATCGATGATATGAGGTAGCTCAGCACCCTTCGTTAACTGCCTTTCGATAACACACCTCCTTTCACTGAAATACACCGCGATGTAGCTGTGCGCATTAAATCACTCCCCACGACATGATGGGGTGCTGCACGAAATCCAGAGATCGGACTGATAGTGGCTATCCTGAGTGTGTTTTTTCCCTTGGGGTTTCCACAGTCCCTCCAGTGTCTTATTTCAAGTTCCGGTGCATTTACCATATTGCCGATCGTAATAATTACAGTCAACCCCACAACTACTATCACACGCTATCATATAATTTAAACAGACACACACAAGTATGTGGGACTGATGACAAAGGTGTCCCAAGCCCTTTAAATGAATTAACAACAATTTCACTGCAAGAGAATATAGATGTGGGAAGAGTACGGAACAGACTACTGATAAGGGGGAGCATTTTCTTCAGTCCAGCTTTACCTCTTCAGCACCAGGGTGCACAAACGTGGTCCTTCAGTTTCAAATCCTTATCAGCGACAGTTGGTATTACGACAATTCTGACCTGTATATCTACCCCGAAACATTCCCATTTTTACAAGATTGGGTTTGAGGTGAGATGCGTTTTCTATGTGGTGGATGGATTTGATGGCTGGATGCTGTTCCCGATGCCTAGCTATTTAGAGTTGTTAATTACTAGGGCAAGGCATCTGATGATTTTGCAACTTTTTTATATGCAGGCCGAAAGAGAGCTCGAATATATATACATGTGTTTCATGAATTGACTGATCCAATTTGTTAGGCTTTTTTGTTGTTGTATTTTTTGCCGTTTACAAGAGATAGGTAATTTTTGGAGCATATTTAGGTCATTTTTGACATTTTAATTGTTTTCTGGTAAATATGCACCAATAGTTTCGGTTGAGGTAGAGAGAAGCTTCTCCGTGTGCAAATCGTTACTTGCAGACAATAGGCAATCGTTTTCATTTGAGAACCTACCCAAAGTTTTCATTATGCATTTCAATTGGAATTTATTGTAAACTGCCAATGAAGTTCGTTTTCTTAAATATTTTTTGTTAATTAATTGACACCTACTTGCTAGGAGAGTATTTTAATTATATGCCAGTTCTAAAATATTTCATTTTTTTTTCACCAGGGGGGGGGGGGCAAAGTGGTATTTACTTTGTTAGTAACAAAAATAATTTAAACTTAATGCATCGTCATCCATTAAAATTCACTCTCAAATCAGCTAATTGTTTCTTAAAGGATTAATAAATAAGTGATTTACAAATAATTTATTGGTCATTTTTGTCAATTTGAGTTTAGTGCTTTACAGTCGGTCAACACGAATGTACCCAAAAGAGATGGGTTATGCCCTAATCCTGAAATAAATTACATGAGATTAGTAAAACACTAGGATGACCAGTTTCGATCGTCAAGCGATCATCATCAGATCCATTACACTTAGGCTATAAAATCTATGTTTGAAATACAGGTGAAAATATTTACAATATATACAATTATTTAGTTGCAGTATTGGTACTGCAACAGTCAGTGTATGTTAAATGCAGTATATATGATGTTAGGTGAAAAGCTAAATGGTGTTAGCTATCCGGAGTTTGTACTTTGGAGAGATTATATGGTTGTAAAAACAACTATGGTTAAACTATAAAATTATAGGCTAACTACTTATCTGATTGTCTTCCTTACTACAGCTACCCGCAGTTTTCATGCTCACTGTAACTCACGGTGCGGTCGACTGCGGTGGTTATCTTAACGACTAGTTTTTCCCTGCCTTCTCCCCCCTGCCCCTACGTGCTGTGCGGATTCATAGCGATGTGTTTATGTGAGGTGTTGCCAACCTAGATAAGATGTATGTTATTGAATGAGGTGGGTCTACAACTATTAAAGACCGTGGATTAGCCCTCGCCACGCGTGGACCATAAGCCATTCGAACTAAGCGTTGACGGTCTTATGAGTACGTCCCGGCACCTTTAATACTGCCGCGAATATGGGCCTTGGTTTATTGCAGAGGAAAAGTACATCGTACACCTGATCCAGATAACATTTACCTAATGAACAACACACGAATAACAATGAATTCAATTTCCACAGCAGAGTAAACAACAGAACGAACGTAACCTTTTCTCAAGGTGAAATGAATATGTTAGACAAAGGTTTGAAATAAAACTGCACAGACGCACACACGAACCACAATATAAAACAGTTAATCACAGATATTGAGATAGCCAGTCACAAGCTCCCAGCAGAAGACAGGGAATTAACCAAAAATCTCGCCACCAACGAAGCCAAAAAAATTCTCAAACGAGAGGGCGATAGCAATAACATTCAAAACAACAAACAACTCAAAGAAATAAAGTCATTGAATCAAAAAATATAAGAACATGACTTAATCATCACAAAAGCAGATAAGGGAAACACTACAGTAATTTTGAACAAAACCGAATACATTGAAAAAACAGTCGAATTCCTAAACAACAACGAAATCAAGGAATTAACAAAAGACCCCACCAACAAATTCCAAAAACAAATAAAAAGTGCACTAAAAGAAACAGAATACATACTGACCAAAGCCGAAAAATCAAAACTAATAAACATGAACCCGAAAATACCGTCATTGAGAGGACAACCAAAAATACACAAAAATGAATGCCCAATGGGACCAATAGTCAATTGTAGGAATGCCCCTAATTACAAAATCAGCAAAGAGTTACTAAAAATCTTAAAATGCCGTCTTTCCAACGACAAAAACAACTCTGTAAAGAACACAACAGAACTTGTAACAGCATTGAACACCCTACAAATGAAACCTAGCTTCAGGCTAGTATCCTTCGATGTAACTAACATGTACACCAATATTGCGATTATTGAAGCAATCAACACTATCGAAAACAACTTAAAATCCAACAATTCGGCAAAAGAAACTGAAGAGATAGTGAGATTACTGAGGGTCGTTCTCACCCAAAACGTGTTTCAATTCGACAATAAAATGTACACACAGAGAGAATGCCTAGCGATGGGATCGCCACTAAGTGGATTAATCGCTGACATCTTCATCAATGCACTAGAAAATGCGTTCTTAGAAAAGACTTCAACAAAGGGAATAGTAATATGAAAAAGATACGTAGATGATGTAATTTGCATCTACGATACTGAACTGACAATCGAAGAAACAATTCTCCAATCCATTAATAGCCTACACCACTCTATCAAATTCACTAAGGAATCCGAAATAGACCGCAAAATAAATTATCTCGATATAACTATTGAACGTAAAGACAACGACCTTTCATATTCCATATTCCGAAAAGCACACAAACCTCGCATGCAATCGACAATTAGTCTAATCACCCCAGTACGCACAAACTAGCAGGTTTCAATTCAATGGTGCACAGAGCTTTAAACATACCCATGTCAAAAGACAACTATAATAAGGAAATAAGAACTATTAAGCAAATAGCAAAGGGAAACAACTTCCCGCCAAGCAAAATAAACCAAATTATAGCCAAACATAAAAATAAAGATAAACGATTCCCCAACCGGACAGTAATGAGAACAAATTTGCACGTTTCAGCTATGTGAATGCGAATACATATAAAATCACTAACCTATTCAAAAAGCAAGGCATAAAGATAGCGTTCACAACGAAGAACACAATCGCTAGGCACCTCCTAAATAGTAATCTAAATAAACGTGACCCGTATTCAAGGTCAGGGGTATATTCTATAACGTGCCAAGACACCGGTTGTCAAGCTAATTGCATCGGGCAGAGTGGAAGACGAGTAGACACACGTTATAATGAACATAGGAATGCGATAAGATACGGAACACATTCAGCCGTGTGCGAACATATGTGTGACGCGGGGCACAGCTTTACCAACATAGAGTCGGACTTTAAAATAATCCATCACGAATCGAAAGGCAGAGCTCTTGACATAAAGGAAGCAATCGAGATACACCCAGCCAAACGAAACAATCCCAACAATCTAAATGAACACACGTTCATGGAGAGCTCACCCCTCTTCACGCTACTAAAAACACACCCTGTCGGAAACAAGACACAAGTTAGCGACACAGCCAAGCTAGATAAAAAAAGGGGGGGGGGGGGGGGAATTAGGTTTTTTTTAATAGGTAAATGTTATCTGGATCAGGAGTACGATGTACTTTTCCTCTGCAATAAACCAAGGCCCATATTCGCGGCAGTATTAAAGGTGCCGGGACGTCCTCATAAGACCGTCAACGCTTAGTTCGAATGGCTTATGGTCCACGCGTGGCGAGGGCTAATCCACGGTCTTTAATAGTTGTAGACCCACCTCATTCAATAACATACATCTTATCTAGGTTGGCAACACCTCACATAAACACATCGCTTGAATCCGCTCTGCACGTAGGGGCAGGGGGGAGAAGGCAGGGAAAAACCAGTCGTTAAGATAACCACCGCAGTCGACCGCACCGTGAGTTACAGTGAGCATGAAAACTGCGGGTAGCTGTAGTATGGAAGACAATCAGATAAGTAGTTAGCCTATAATTTTATAGTTTAACCATAGTTGATTTTTACAACCATATAATCTCTCCAAAGTACAAATTCCGGATAGTTATCACCATTTAGCATTTCACCTAACATCATATATACTGCATTTAGCATACACTGACAGTTGCAGTACCAATACTGCAACTAAATACTTGTACATATTGTGCCCATTCAACAATGAAATATGCAAATCACAGTTTGGCAGCAATGCTCAATCGGGAGTATCGGGGTTCATGGTTTGTTCTCCCACTCTGTGACATACACACTTTGGATTAAACAGAGGATACACTTCCAAAAATAAACAAAAATCAACTCCTACTATTTAAAACATTTAATTATCAAAAAAGATGGCGCTACAAAATTTAAACAAATAAAATACTGACCCTTCACTTCATACTTGTTCAACGTTGAACACGGAATACATATTAAACAATTATAAGATCATAATAACTGGTTTTCCACAAACCAACAAACTTCTACTAAGTTTCACTTCCATATAGTGTCACTTCAAATTCTTTAAAATAAGAGCTCCAAACGGCTCGGTAATGTTTACTTACACTGTGCTATCAATTAAATACACATCCATTATTATTACATGAGTATATCCTTTAATCATAAATATCAGAATTACCAAAGTATTGTTAATCATCACTTAATTTTGGGCTTTCACAATGCTCATATGTTACCATCCCTCTCTCTCAAGTGAACTACTCACTACTGTGATTGGGAAAAACTTGCGTACTTCCGAGCTACAGAAGACTACTGAACAAGTCAAATTTAAGATTACTCCCGGAATCTAATGTCTTGAATAGAACTCGTGAATCACTGAATCATATAATAATTAAGTTAGGGATTTATCATTATTTGTCTTAAAAGACCATTATATTTTCAGAAAGCAACGATCTGAACTCTGCAAGCGATAATTATTTATATAAAGGGACCTCAGTTCCAAGCCCGGGTCGTTCAAACAATCTCTAAACACTTCTGTGTATTACAACTCAAACAGACCGTTCCCTGACCTACCGCCATACATCGAGGGTGAGGTCTAGCATTGACTACTTAGCGTGATTTATTGCAGGGAGACAGAGAGTCCCTAGTCTCGCTGCTACAAGAGACTGGCTACCATCAGCTTTCCATACAGCTGTTTTCAAATGCAATTCTGTGAAGGACAAGGCTTTTAATACAGATTCTTAAAACAACATATTAAGGTTCAACAGACCTATTCTCTTGGCTTCGGTATATAATAATTATGAAGTGTCCTCATTGGCGGGTGAGAAAAATTCAATAATACAACCAATAATAAGGGGCTTCAACACGGATGACTCTGAGTTCGATCCTTTCAAATGCCTCGGGAGCAGTATCCCAAATTGGAGGACTTATACATTTGCGACTTAGGGCAGGCCTTGCCTTATACCAGTGCTCATAATACAACATAATAGCACCCTTTTTTTTACCATACAACATACAATGCCTCGTGATCACTATCACAACTTTTCTTGAGGACTTACCATAGTTCAATTACCCTGACCAACTGTCCCTCATAATTAGTTTTACCGAGCATTTCAACGCATTCCTAGCGTGATAAATTACTTTAATGCGCTACATGGCGCTTATACTTTAATTAGCCAAGTTGCCTTCAAAGAACTAAATAAATTCAAAATCAACATTTGATCTACATCTCAAAATATATATTACTCTTCTCGCCTGACAATAATCATTTTTACCATAAGAACATGTATTCATAACATGTATTAATTCTTCTAAAGGAGCTCGGAAGCTACCACTTTTCACATAAAATTCATCATACTATTCATTAATTTATATATTTATTCTTTTATTTATTATTACGCTTGCTTTCTCATATTTATATCATTTAACAATTACTCTGATATTTTACTGAATACATTCCCCAAGGGATTCATTTACATTTCACATATTTATTATATTTATCTCAAATTTATCGTTCAGATCGCGCTATTATCTTTTACCTGTTATTCAACATCCCTATTTTCTCTCTCATGAGGATTATACGCAAATCTTCCCAAACACATATCATAATGAAATAGTTACTCACATGACTGTACGGTCAGCGACCGAATCCTCCAGCGATGGAACATGTTTGCCCACTCACTGCTTTTTTTAAGCCATTTCCATGGATACACTTACACTCTATGACACTTCCTTAACAACACATAAAATATTTACCTTAATCACTTGGGATATAATGAATACCATTTTGTAATCGTTTCACTTAACACAATACAAATTCACAAAAAATATTACACTCAAAAATTTTCACTATATTTACATTACATTACCATTTTTTTAACTTGGGCGTTATTTATTCGCCTTACACACGTGATTTCTTTTCTTTCCCGTTTCCAAGGGTGGCACTTATAGAACGTCGGCTTGCTAATCTGACGAGATGATGGAAAGTCTCGATCGAACTACACCTCACTGGAACGGCTGATCTTCACATCCGGGGTTTGACTATCGGCTTCTATATTTTAACGGCACGATGTCGTTTCTTCTTAGACGCTAACTAGTTCGTCTAGATAAAAGTCTGTCTTTAATGTATTACTATTACGGCCGCTCGAATAGTTTATCGGTGACCTAGTATTTTCCTTGCACTAATTGCTATTACTTTAATTCCTAGCTTATTGGAGTCCTCCCCAAAGTTTACTGTTCATTTGTCTACCTTAGACAAAGCCTGGAACTACAATTCCTAATTTTTATTGTCCTGCGCTCCAGTCCCTACATTTCCGGAACACTAGGCGTTACTTATTTTGTTCTACCCTGATCGGGTTCCTTAACATCGATAGAATTGTCTATTTCACTTCCTTGGGTACCTCGAAACCTTATGATGCGTTGTTTCTTTTTAACTGAACTATTATTCGAGTACCTATCGCCTGTTATTTCATCAAGTCCACAGCCTAACTTTGACTGTACTAATGAACTTTGACGATAATTGTTTCTGCGTGCAGCGTCTACGCGCTCACTAAAATAACTTGTTATACTTTGCGACACAGTATTACGCTCTCGGGCGTCTTTTATAACTGAATATACTTTGATGCAGTACTCCTACACTAGGAGTTTACTTGTAGCTGATCTTGTAGTTGATGCTTCATCGTGCAGCGCCCCTGCGCTCACGGAACTGGATTGTTGTCGAAACAGTACCACGGTCTCCGGCGTCTCTGGTAAACTGAATACTCCTCCTGGCACCTCCAGGGTTTTTATACAAATCGTCTGCAAAAAGATAAAATCCGCCTCTTCTCCAGCACTAACTTTTGAAGTAATAGTCGTATCATTTTGAAATGCATATCTCTGGAACGCTCTTGTTCTAAACCTCAACTGGTTTCTTTGATCCTGAAAATCGATCGCACAATTCCAAGATATTAAATAATTTTGCTCTTCAGATACGTGGGTGTTGCGGTTTATTTTTCTATCCCTACCAACTCTGGTCTCGGGGAATTACTAACGACGTCATGCTGCGTCTGCACTTCTTTCCTGTGCAAATATTATAAACTTCTTCCCCACACAAAAATCTCTCTTCAAAAATGATTCACCATGATGTGTTTCTTTCATTAATTAAATGCTCGCAAATGGCTTATTTCTAATTATTTCTCTTCTTGCGCAATTGAGAGGTTGTCATTTTATAGCTGCGTAAGGTCTATTTCCGAAACCTCTTCTCTCTTACACGCAGTGGAAAGTTTTTATCGTTCTATTAATAATCATGAGTCGGCTCCTTATCAATGCGCCATGCATGATATCATGTCCACCTGACTAGTGGTCACCTATTCTTGCGCCACGTTTTAACAGCCTACTCCAAAATCTTTCCAAGTCATTCTAAAGACTGTAATTTTTCCTCTGTTCATTTGTCATTAAATTATGGATTCGACTCTTGAACCAATAGCATATGGGTTCAATATTGTAAATATTTTCACCTATATTTCAAACATAGATTTTATAGCCTAAGTGTAATGGATCTGATGATGATCGCTTGACGATCGAAACTGGTCATCCTAGTGTTTTAATAATCTCATGTAATTTATTTCAGGATTAGGGCATAACCCATCTCTTTTGGGTACATTCGTGTTGACCGACTGAAAAGCACTAAACTCTTGTTTACTAAGGCAACACTGAAAATATGGCTTCAAACACCACAACATTTTTTAGCAATTCTTAGGTCATAAATGCATATTTTATTTTGCATTTTCTTGCTATTTTTTGGTAATTAAATGCCTTGCCCTATTAATTACGAATGAAATGATTTATTCAGTGTATGGTTTTTAGTTTTTAGTGTCCAAGGACATGTTCGGCTCACCAGAGGCTGTAGCTATAACTACTTCAAGCAGACACCCATGGCGTGAGCTACATGTTCCGTTCAATTTCAAGTAATTCCAACTTTCGATACCAGATGTCACTGACATCTAGTGATGAACGTTGGAACTTAAAGCGTTTCAACGAAATCTAACCTAGAAATTTAGCTTCACACAAGTTTAGTTAATGGAAGGATCTTTTACATGCCATAAATCTATGACATGGGACCACCGGCTTTACTTCCCCTCCGAAGGAAGGCATACTGAATGATTTTAACACTCTTATTAATCCGATGACTTCGGCCAGGTTTGAACCCACAATCTTGGGAACTGCAGTTCAGCATGCTACCAACTACGCCACCGAAGACGATACAAATGAAATGAATGATTATGAATGAAACTGGATGGAGAGTCTGAAAGGAAGCATCCGTGACCTATTAGGTAGATTTCATTAGAAAGCTAACTATTGCAATGGGTACCATGTTTTGACTTCCGGAAAATTTCGACATATCTTCGCGTTTCACATCCCCCAGACCCCAAAACCACCGTCAGTTCAAAAGTTTATATATAATTTATGTATGTATATATATATATATATATATATATATATATGTATATCAGTTTCTTGTGGACACGATAACTGCCGTAATTTTGCACCAATCACTATGAATTTTTAACCGAATATGTAACTTATACCTATAAAATCTCGGTCGAGTTCGTTACTGGGGTAAATCGGTCGTAGGGGGTGAAAATGGAGGGCTTTTTTCGAAAACGTGAAATATTGCTATAACTCTCTTAATATGTGAAATATCGAATCCGTTCAAAGTTCATACTATGTGTCGGATAAAGCCCAAACATTTATGTTTGAAGAGTTTTTTTTACAGCACCAACCATTGACCAAAGGGGTGGGAAAAAGTGGGTTTTTCGGGAAACATTAATAATATCTCTCTTAATAGGCTCAATATCAAAACCGTACAAAATGGAAAATATTTCCATAATAATTACCTAAAACTTTTGTCTGAAATAATTTTTGATATGACCCACCATTACGCCAAGGGATGAGAAAAATGATTTCGGAATTATAAGAAAATGCCAAGAGCTATCAGTGGTTGCCATGGCAACACTACTAAATTGATGAGGGATGAGCCATCAGACGTTGCCATGACAACGCACGTGCACGAGATCAGATTCAGACTTCCATCTGACTAAGTGTGAAGCGGCTTCGGTGACGTAACTGGTAGCATGCTGAACTTCTATGCCCATGGTCGCGGGTTCAAAGCCGGCCAAAGTCGTCGGATTTTCTAAGAGCGCTTAAAATCCCTCAGTATGCTTTCCTTTTGGAGGGGAAGTTCCAACGTTCGTTGCTGGTTGCGGTGGCATCTAGTAGCCAAGTTCACAGATAGGTGTCGTTGACGGTAGTATCTGGTAGCAACATTGGGAACTACTGCTTGAAATTGGCTGTCTGCAGTCCTTACCTGAATTACAGACTAATACAGCCATCACAATTCACACCGTTTATCAGACAGATTCTACACACACCCAAAGTACACGGGGTTACATGACCGCGTTGTCGCAGCCCCTAAACTGAGGAACCAACCAAAATCTCTGCGGGAGATATAATATTGCGTGAAGAAGTAACAGACCGTTACATAGTTACACATCAGTGTCGAAACCTTGCATAAGGACAGTGTGACCACAAGTATAACAAGTAGTTCCGTGAATAACTATACAGCCTATTTTCATATATACTACTTATGTTAATTGCCACTATCAACATACACAATTTCAGTTTGATTGCTGTAATAGATTCGTAGTTATTGGGAACCGGCTAAATATTTCGAATGGTCGCCATGTTGATTTTATATATGTAGGTCCTAGAGTTATGTACTGTTACATGAAGATTATTGTGTACATCAAGCATTCAAACTTCAATCGCATGATTAGGACACAAGAAGTAACAAAGAGATTTTAAAATTTCGCAAAACTGCCATCTTGTGGTTATGGAAGCAATTGAAATAAATTAGATGCCAGTGCATTAACATTCGTATAAGGATTTACTGTACCACGTTTCACTGCACTCGGAAGGTTAAATTGCGAGAAACGTCCATGATAATATTTATACTTCGCGTCGCCGCCATGTTGGATTTGTGATCACCAGGTTATTTAAAGTCCTATAGGTGAACTTAAGTTCATAGCCCCTATGAATATTAAAAAAATCAGTTTGATTGCTATAATAGATTCGTAGATATTCAGAGCCGTCTAAATAATTTGGATGGTCGCCATGTTGGATTGTTAAATGTATAGGCCATGGAGTCAAGTGCCATTAAAGGAAAATTATTGCGTAGGTTCATTATTCAAACTTTCACTTCGATCGCATGACTACGACACAAGAAATAAAAACTTAATTTTAAAATTCGCACAGCCACCATCTTGAGGTTATGTAAACAATTTAACTAAATTAGATACCAGTGCATTGCAATGTGTATAAACATTTCCTGTACCAGATTTCATTGCGTTGGAACATTAAATCGCGAGAAAGGTCTAATTTAAATTTTCAAATTCGCTTGGCCGCCATGTTCGTTTTGTAGTTAACCGGTTTTTGAAGGTCTTATAGATGATCTTCCAGTAGTGCCCTTTATCATAAAAAAATTCAGGGTGATACCGCTAATAGTTTCAGAGATATGGAATGCCGGTGAAATATTTCGCACATCAGCCATCTTGTGGTTATGTAAACAATTGAACGAAGTTAGATGTCGGTGCATTAAAATGTGTATAAACATATACTGTAGCAAGTTTTATTGCGTTTGGTTGGTTAAATCGCGAGAAACGTCTATTTAAAAGTCGCAACTTCGCTTGGCCGCCATGTTGGTTTTGTAGTTGCCAGTTTTTCAAAAGTTACATAGGTGAAGTTCTAGTAGTTCCCTTTCTCACCGTAATAAATTCCAGGGTGATATCGAGAATAGTTTCGGAGATATTGAATGCTGGTGAAATATTTCGCACAGCCGCCATGTTGGATCGGTGAGACGTAACAAAATTTGAAGGGCACGGCCGGGGTCGCCCGGAATAGTGCTATGAACTTACCGAGTTTCATTGAATTCGCTCTAGCCGTTCAAAAGTTATTAGGGGGACACACACATCTCTCTCTCTCTCTCTCTCACACACACACACACGCACACACACACGGACAAAAGGTGATCTCATAAGCCTATTTTTTCAAAATTGAAAATAGGCTAAAAATGGACTCCAAATGACAAGAAGGTTACCGTCCCCATAAGACAATAAAATGTTTAAAATATGCATAAAATGACGAAAAACAAAGTTAATTAATCTCCAATTATAAAATACTTTCTCGCAATAAGTGAGGTCTGATCCTTCTACGAAAACCTGCATATTCTGCCTGTTTTCGCCTATCCCCAAGTTTGTCCGGTGAAATCTACCTCAGCCTTCCGGCGTGCCGAGAGGACTTTTTAAAAGTAACCATTCTATTTTTGCTTGTTGCTGAAAATTACAAACCACGGAAAACCATTTCTAGGGCATCGGGCTACGGGGTTCAAACCCTCTCGTCTTAGTTGTCCCCAGAGTTGCGACTTGACTGCAACGTTCAATACTTGTGACCTGTAATTTGAATATTTCATTAAGAATGTGTCCTTTATCTTCAAATGTATATAATTTGTGCCATTATTTAATGAAAAAGGCGGAAAAATAAAATCTCAACTACAAATTTTGTCTTGGGTCTGAAGAGCCTATAATTTGACAATATTATTATCGTTAGAAACGCAATATTTTCTCACACTTGGTGTCTCCCTGTGTTCGGTCTCGTTTGTTCCGCTAATTGCTTTATATATGTCAGATGAAGGAAGGAAGGATGGAAGAAGGGAAGGAAGGAAGGAAGGAAGGAAGGAAGAAACGAAGGGAGGAAGGAAGAAACGAAGGAAGGAAGAAGGGAAGGAAGGAAGAAACGAAGGGAGGAAGGAAGAAACGAAGGGAGGAAGGAAGAAGGGAAGGAAGGAAGAAACGAAGGAAGGAAGGAAGAAGGGAAGGAAGAGAGGAAGGAAGAAAGGAAGGAAGAAACGAAGGGAGGAAGGAAGAATCGAAGGAAGGATGGAAGAAATAAAGGAAGAGAGGAAGGATGGGAGAAAAGAAGGAAGGAAGAGAGGATGGAAGATGATGTTGTTGTTATCGGCGGAAGGAAGATGACTACGGTTTGGGCCGTTACTATGGCAGATTTTTGTTGATTCTTTTAGGGCTTTGCGACATCGTGGTCATGTAGCCCCGTGTACTTGTGTATGTATAAGAGATGCCTGATAATCTATGTCACTGTAATGCCTGTACTAGTGTTTGTATGCGTGTTGAAGCTAGGATTTGGGTAGGAAGTGGGCGTGGCCTTAAGTTAAGTACCATCCCAGCTTTTGTCTGGAGTAGAAGAGAGGAAACCACGGAAACCACTTCCAAGATGGCTGAGGTAGGAATCGTATCCACCTTTTCTGAGGTTTGTCCCTCGAGGCTGAGTGTACCCCGTTCCAGCCCTCAGACCAAAATTACATTTCTTGTCAGAGCCGGGAATCGTACTCGGGCCTCCGCGGTGACAGCCAAGAATCCTAGTCACTACGCAATGAGGCGTACGACTGTGGAAGAATCTCTTATTCTAGGATCGGCTTTCACAGCTATCTATGACCTACCGTCATAATCAGTGATGTCCATGGAAGACGAGGACCATGTTCGTTCAGCGAAGGAATGATGATGATGATAATGAAGATTTGTTCTCTCCGTATGCAATGCATAAACTACGAGTTTTATAGGCCTTTGACAAGTCCATTATAAACAATTGGCACTATACATATCTTAGCAAATTAATGAATTGAAGGAGACGTATGTGTTTGTTGGAACTACTTGCTTGCTTCTGTATTTCATTAATAATACTATGGGGATTTCGTCCCTTTTAACTACTGTGGCTTTTAGGGACGCGCGCTGGGGTGCCGGAATTTTGCCCCGATGGGGAACTTTAAGGTGCCATTAAATCTACTGACATCGCTCCCTCACATTTAAGAACCCTCTAATGCCAATTGACAGTGCCGAGATTCAATCTCGCTATCTTGGGCTTAGCAGCAAGAACGTTACCGCTGAGCCACGCAGTCAGTCTCGTCTGTATTTCCTAGCGACCTCTTGTAAGTATTTCCACATAAGTTTGTACAATTGTGGCAGTGTGTTATATGGTACAGGATCCACTTTATCTGCGGAGAGAGTGTACGGCATGTTGTCACGCTAAGCACACATTAACCCACGGCAGCTGAGGTTCGTCACCTCGTTATAAGTTTAATTAAAAACATGGCTTTTAACTCAACATGACAGCGACATGGTGGGCGAGATTGTCCCTCCCATATAGTCACCGCCATATGGGAGAAAATCTTACACAGTCTGGGTTTCAACATACCACTGTAAATGAACCTGGTAGACGCCATGTGCTTTGTCATTATATGGTGGATAATGATGGCTAATGGTGTACGGCCGAAATCCAAACTACGTGATAACAAAGGGGAATAACACTAGAAACACTATGGTTTTGTCAATGCGTGTATGTGTATCACTCAATAATAATATGCAAGTGAAACTATGATACTTAATAGAAAGGGTGACTTGGAAGACATCCTTAAGGAACTAATAAAATTATTAATAAAGTCCGTCTTTTCAATACAATGTTAATAATCTATTTATACAACTGGGTACATGTTTCGTACAGTCGTCTGTACTTCCTCAGCCGAAATATACATTAAGGGCTGAGGAAGTACAGACGACTGTACGAAACATGTACCCAGTTGTATAAATAGATTGTTAACATTGTATTGAAAAGACGGACATTATTAATAGTTTTATTAGTGAACATATTCAATACGGACCTAACATGGAGAATATTGCTCTAATCCATAAGGAAGAATGAGAGATCTTGAGAAAAATTCTTGGTCCAGAAAGAACAGAAGATGGATACAGGTTGAAATCTCGTAAAGCAACTGAGAAATTATCTAGTCTTGCGGCAGGCATCAGAAAATGAAGATTGGAATTTTGTGGACATGTTCAAGTATTTCCACTGACTAGTCTCCAAGGAGCGATAATATTCGGCATACAAGCTGCGTCAATTAACAAAGCTTGCACCCGGTACCCGAGGCCAAACTTTCCTCGCTAACGAGTGGTGGCTCAAACGTTAGGCAGTACAACGCACCAACAATAAGTAATGTTTGCTGCATGACCAATAGGTGATTGGTATTGACTAATAGCATGCTTGCCATGTCAGTCCTCCTGGAGTGTAGAGTACGGCTCGCTTGTCATGTCTCCAGTGTTGCACAGTTACACGCAGTTCCGTCCAGTCTTGTGGCTTGCTCTCAGAGGCCATGGTGGGGAGTTGACAACACTGTGCCTTGAGCTGGGAAAGCCCTCACTCTACACAGACATCTAATGTAAACATGGCTGCCCAGCTATGTTTCACAATAATGATAAAAGTTTTACGTCCCTTTTAACTACTCTGGCTTTTAGAAACGCCGGGGTGCCGGAATTTCGCCCCGAAGGGAATCTTTAACGTGCCAGTAACTCTACTGACATGGTTCCCTCGCATTTTTGCATCCGCATATGCCAGCTGACTGCGCCAGGATACGAACCTGCAACCTTGGGCCCAGCAAGCGAGAACGTCACCGCTGAGCCACGCAGCCAGTTTCTATGTTTCAAAAGTGAGCCGGTCGTTATATACTCTGTATTACGAAAGGTGGACCGTGACGGCTGTCATCCGCTTGAAGGGTGAGGTGTGGAGAGGAGATGTGCGGGGTAACGGTCTCCATGGCAACAGCCAGCTTTGTTACAATCTATGCAGAGACAGCAGTGAGGCAGTGTTTTACTATGCCTTGACTCGTCACTGTCATCCCGTGTACGGCTGACACACCACAGATCGCCAGGAAAGGGGGCTAGATTCCCCAGTATTTGCCTTTTCCTGCAAGTCTCTTGGAATGTTATGATTCAAATCTGTCCTAGTGGCAACACAGCATTTCCTTACGTGCTAGCGTTTACAGACTTCGGCGTTCATTATTCGTAATACAGATTATAGTGAGGAGTGTGAGAGAACTATACGTCAGCTAGTATGAGGAAGTAACACAGGTCTGACAGATCACACATACAACGTAGATTAGGCAAACCGGAAAAAGGTCATGGATAGGATTTTTCTCATCTCTACCTATTGAAGAGCACGTACAAAAGTAATATTCGTAAATAGTACAATACGTACAAATGCTAAAGGCGAGATGTTTAAAAATGTCAAGTGAGACTGTACCTGTGAATTTCGGGAGGCGAATGTAGAGTTGTTTTGTACTGAATGTTGAATTCCATCTTCGCGAGAAACATCATGCTTATGGATTCTTCCTGGAACATAGGGAAACAGTGGTAAGACAAACTGATGGAGGGACATAACAAATACTGTATTAGAGTATCAAGATTTCTAACGGACAAGCTGGAAATGTGGATGCTGCCACAATTCTAAGCCGGATTCTCAGTTTCTACTCTGGTAATCACATTGGTGCTGCGATCAAACTGTGTAAATAAGAGATGTAAATGTTGTGATATCATGCATGTTCGCTGTAGTGGGAATGGCAACGTACTGTACCCATGTGAGTAATCTCCATGGAAAATATGCTTCCGCCTCCAGCTAGCTGCAGGTCTCAGGCGTGTACCGTTCCCCCATTGAGCAGTTGCATATTTTAGATTTGAGACTAAAAGGTATCAACTCTACAATGATAAGGCACAACTCTATTCTAAGACTTTAATTCAGTACTAAAATCATGGCTTCAAACATATAAAAACAATCCCCGCAAACATAAAACAAAATCAAATAAAATTACTTCCACAATCCACTAATATTCACATAATATTATCATCATAAACTCATATCATAACTCAAACCTTTACCCTTATATTGACTTCACAATTCACTCTAGTGCGCTGATGCACATACAACTTTCATAAACAAAACTGTACTTTTACTCTTCTGTCATCTAGTGTGACTTCTTTAATTTCACAAAATTACTTGTTTCTTAAACCTCGTCTTACTTTGACAATTATGTGTACCGTGTGTGTTTGGTCTCTCTCTTCCCACCAAATGCATTAGCCTATTCAGGTGTTGCACAACAAATCTACGTGCAACTCCAGAATTATGTAACTCTACCCCTACGCTTCTCTCTATTTATATAGTTCCACTGCATGCCGTTGTGATTTCATCTTCAAAACTTTCGTTATCGCTGTGTCGGATGGTATTATTAAGCTACCCTTGCGAGCGTAGCCTGTGGCGTCAAGTAACCAACTTCTGAAATTCGTGTCTGTGACAGTAAAAATGCAACTTCCAACCATTCGTTAGATTGCTAAAATCATAAACCATCAGGGTGATCTATAATTACCAATGTGTTCTTAAACCACATAACTTCATTACACAATATAACCATGTTTCCTTTCATATTACTAACAGGGTCTTAAATCT
This sequence comes from Meconema thalassinum, assembly GCA_946902985.2. Lineage (NCBI taxonomy): Eukaryota > Metazoa > Arthropoda > Insecta > Orthoptera > Tettigoniidae > Meconema > Meconema thalassinum. The sequence goes on along the minus strand of OX336388.2, from coordinate 1,238,530,490 downwards.
GCCCTTTTCTAAACGTTAGCCTTCACGGTTCGTTTGACAGCTCAGCCCCCTTCAGAGCGGCTTGTATACAATGGAATGGAGTTGGGTGGTCACAGCAGTAAACCTTCCCTCGCCTCCTTCCTCTTGGCTTATATCTCCCCAAGCAGTAGTAAGATTCTAAAGACAATACTGTGGTCACAATGACACACATATCCCAAAGGATTTAAACTGAATGTTATGCAAATAGGTTCTGAACGAGCTTAAACATTTATCCCTAACCTGAGGATATGATAATAACTGGCCTCAATAGGTCCATTTCAACATGAAGGCACGAGATTCATAAAAACATTGGTCGATCTGGATAACCGGTATCTTAATAAATGCTGCGGTCAGTCACATGCTGCCGTCAATAAGATTCGCTTCACAAGAGCCGAATCACTCAATATCTTAGTTCTCGGTCGATCAGGTATGGTGCAAAGGTTTCCAATGTTCTCCCCTCACCTACCACAGGATTCGAACCCGCAACATTCCATATCCATCATCGGAGTTAGGGTACGCACTAAATACACTTCGGCATAATTAAATATCTCTGTACGCCCAAGGCTATACGAGATTTCATACGTCGAATAGATTACCTGGCTCCATGACCTGATATTATGATCTCGTCCTTTGATTATTAAGAGAAATCTAGCAATTACTCTATAAGCTTTTACACAAGCTGCAAATTCAATTCACTCTTAAGCTCTTCCACTTCCTTGCATAATTATATTCCCATTAACACAATATATTCTGATATTAAAATCTTTTCTCATCCCTTACTGTATAATCTTACTGCTTAGATCGATAAATCTTCCAATTAGCGTAAATATTTCTTGCTTACAACATTTTACCTGATGTATTCATTATACCTTTTATTATTTATTATTATTATTATTATTATTATTATTATTATTACTGACATAAATTACCATGATCCGACACAACATAACCATCTTAATAATCGAACATCCGTGTTCGTTACGTTAAGTTTTACATAACTGATTTGCCATTTAATTAATAGTGGTAACGATTAATCCACTCACTGATGTATAACAACATCTCAACTCTACTAAAATCAACACAACAATAAACACTGGAGAGTCTATCTCCTAATACTGATTCTTACTGGCATATTTTTATAATTCTGAAATCACATTACATGCAGTGGGCTATGCTTCTATATAATCATAATTTGTGGGGTACTCACATATAGGCTTATCCTGGTGGCTCCAACCACTCATATCTTCCAGTGTCGCCTGCCATTTGCAGAGTTAGCGCGACATTTGCATGTTGAATATACACATTTTATAATACATTTCTTTCACCAACCACACGGCACTTTTCATTTCTATGATGAAGCTATTGCTTCCAAAACACATGACACTTTATAACACTTGTTATACCATTAATTTAAAAGATATTTCACATATGATTTCTACATAACACACGTCACTTTTTACACTCTTCATTGGTTGAAATTTCCTGGCAGGATATCAGAATTGCAGTTATTGATGGCATCCTCCATGCTCCTACCAACTCCTGACTGAAAGTCTCGATCATCTGCCTACGGATTCACCAACTGTCTATCAATTATCCTACGATGAACTTCCTGCTGTGCATAAAGATGCTTACATATCGTCACGAAAATTACCATTTGGTATTCTTAAGACATTTAACTAAATGCATCATAAAGTTTCTCCCAGTGCAGTCCGGCGTAATAAGACATGTATAACCAATCAATAAATTACACACTGCGCTTAACATTGTACCTAGTATTTACACAAATCATTACTTTCAATAGTTCTGCAAGTTATATCACACGTTACTTCCTATGTGAACATTAACTATCGCTCGTACTGCTGACTACACATGCAGCACGACTGTCCTTAATAAAAGCCTTCTAAAAGTTTTACTGCACGGCTTCCCAAGCTGAAGTCCGAGTCTCCTTCCTTGACTTCGGTATTACGCATTTCACATAATAAAGTTCGTTGATTACCGTACTTCTTGTTACTTCATGACTATGCATGATTATATTATCACTTGGTGCATTACACTGCACGGCGAATATAATGATCAACACTAAAATATTCAAGTCTTTGTGTGAGCGTCCTTTCCTGAGCCAGAGCGACATACGTTCCGCGCTCGAGTCTGTTCCAACTGCCCCCTTCTGACTGGGTCCACACCCTTATATCCGTTTCACACGAAAAAGTAGACCTAGAATTCCCGCGCTGTATCATCTTCTCTCCCAGGATGATTCTGGTCTCGAAACAATGCTCATAGGGTTCCTTTTTCCTCGCTGGTCCCAGAACTATCTGCGTGCTGAAGGATCGATCGGCCAATTAATTAATATTAATTGCCTTTGCCATAGCGTGGGTACGCGGTTTCCAGTGGAAATCCCCGGTGACATAGTCAGGTCACGCCGAGAACACCCATAGTCCTGTGTTCTTGCGCACTCCATTAAATATGCCTTGATTTCACAGATTAAAGGCTTGGTAATTAGCCTCCTGGCTAAAGATTCACATGTGTGCAACTCTCATGTTATTGCGTTACTCCAATCACGAGTAATCAATGATTTTCACTGGGATCTTCCCCTTCCAATCTCGTTCTTATTCTCGAACGGGGAAGAACAGGGTCATTATTCAACCCCCGACCCCTTGCAGACGACTTAAGTAGGTCAACGAGATTGACATGGCTCCATGAGTCTCCTCCTACAATTCTGGGGCCATTAGTAAAATGTCAAACTCTCCACTTCTGTGTTCCAAGTCCAGCATAGCCTACTCCATGTAGTCCAATAATGCTGTATTCCGCTGATTTCCCTGCATTATTTTAATAAATAATGTCAGCACGAGTTGATATGACACCAGTGATTAAATATGTACTTTCCTCTAGGGGTTTTTACAACTAAAACTCCCTCAACAGATCTCGGGTTCGTTCCCTGGTGGAACCTTCATTCTTAGATCACAGTCTCTGAGATCCACTTTCGATACCAGTCAGCTTAATTCCCCTCGGGTTCAGTACCTTACCTGGAAATAAACCCGGTGTCACCCAAGTTTTCAGCACGTCTGTTCAAGAATATGTTAGTATATGATGGACTATTCGATTCTCCGAAAAAGTTTACAGTCAATATATATTAGGTGTATGTATTAAGGGACTCGGGAATCTCCTATAATGCCCATACTAATATCCAACTTCTTGTTGACCGTTTCTCAGAAACTATTAACACAAACTAATTGATTTTTTGAGGAATGTTCTACAAGATTTTCTCCTTACTTTGGTTGGTTGGTTCCTTAGTTTAGGGGCTGCGACAACGCGCCCATGCAACCCCGTGTACTTTGGGCGTGTGTAGAATCTGTCTGATAACCGGTGTTATATGTGGTGGCTGTATTAGTGTGTGTTATCTGTTTTAATTCAAGTAAGGACTGCAGACAATAATTTCAAGTAGTTCCTACTTTCGCTACAAAATGCTACCATCCACGACACCTAGCTGTGAAATTCACTACTACTAGATTTCATCGCAACAAGCGCCGGTGACGAAAGTTGGAACTTAAGAGCATTAATCAAACCTAACCTACACATTTTGGCTTCACACAAGTGTAGTTAGTGGAAGGTCCTATTTATTGCCATAAATCGATGACATGGGACCACCGGCTTTACTTCGCCCCGAAGGTAGGCTTACACATGGATTTTTAACGCTTCTGAAAAATTCGACGGCTTCGGCTGGGTTTGAATCCGCGACTTTAACACCGGAAGTTTTGAAATTGAATGTATTTTTGAATTTTCATGAACCTTTTTAACGTCACATTCATGAACATTTCCAATTTAAACTAAAGTACATTTTGAAAATCGGACGTGTTAAAAAATAACATACATAAGTGGGAATTTCATCTAAACATTTGAACTCTGTATGTTAAAAAGTTCCGAAAATAGGGAAATTTTACATTTTGAAAAATATTTTAGTGAGAAATTGGAATGAACGTTCTTTCTGTTTTTTAGAACATGCCAGTATCTTAGGATTCCTCTTCTTCCATTTGAATAACTAGCATACATTTTGGTGTTGTTTCATGTTCCTTTGCCCTTGCTTCTAACGCAGTCTCTTTCTTAGAAGTTTTTTGTATCTATTGTATAATTGGAATAAAGGAATTACAGTACCTTGGTGGGTGTACTAATGGGATGCATAAGAAAACGTATAAGGAAAGTCGCCTCATAAATGAGGGCTGACAAAATATATGTACCATTATAAATCTCAAAGTCCGTGGATTAATATGGCACAAACATTCCATATGTTGAAGATTTTACACATTCCGCAGCCTCCTAAACTAGACTTGTAGGTGGTAGACGACTTAACATCTGCTGCAATACGGATGACGTTTTCAGGGAAGATTTATAACTAGCCGACACTCCTAATAATTGTCATCTTGCAAGTAATGAACAAATGTATTCAGTGATTGTAAAGCAAATTTTCAATGTGTATTGCTAGTACTGTGGCAGGGAGGTGATTTGTGTAAAAGGTTCGGTGAATAGTGTAATATTTTCAAGGCAACATAGGGCGGGTGTCTGCGCATGAACGATGCTATACAGAGAAATGTAGATAAACATCTAATATGGGCAGTCTAACCTAGTCAGTGTCACATGTTTCCGCCAGGTATACTGAAAAGGCCGTTCGCAGAGAGTGTGGTAAGGAGACACATGAGAGTGAGCGGTGTACGCCTTTCCCGACATGTCCCAACTGCCAAGGAACCCACTCTCCACGATCGAAGCAGTGCCCTGAGCTTACTAAGGAAGCAAAGATCCAGGCAATCCGGACTCTTGACAGGCTTTCATATCATGACGCTTGAAAGAGGTGCCGTGATATGAATGGCCCCGAATTTCGGGTATTGTTTGCAGCTGCAGCGACGCCCTCTATCACTAAGTTCCAAGTCCAGTACCCTCGAGCTCCTCTTACAGTGAAAATGAAAATCCACAGCCTGCTTCCAGTGTCCGGCCGGGTCAGGAATGGAATGAAAGAAGCCCCATATAGCGGCGAGGATATGAACTGTGCCGGCTGCCGAGGCCTGACGCACTCCTCTGGGGCAATGATTAAATTAATGACAGATGAAATGAAATGAGAGTGGAGAGTGTTGCTGGAATGCAATTTTGGTAGGGAAAACCGGAGTACCCGGAGAAAAACCTGTCTGCCTCCGTTTTGTCCAGCACAGATCTCACATGGAGTGACCAGGATTTGAACCACGGACCCAGCGGTGAGAGGCCGGCGTGCTGCCGCCTAAGCCACGGAGGCTTCTATCCGTTGCTGTAATAAAATAACCTCCACCTACTCAAACAGCACAGGAACTGGTTAGGAAGGATCATGGTCCAAAAGTTGATTGACAACAAGAGTGGAACAGCATAGCTCCGACGCAATGGCAGGCATTGTTTAACATTCAAAATCTGACAGCTGGCTTTGATTTGCCCCGCAAGACATGGGTAATTCTCAACAGAGTCCGCACTAACCACGGGAGAAGCTGATCAATGATGTTTAAGTGGGGTGATTGTGGTGCAGTTAAACAGACTAAGAACCATATTGTCACTAAATTTATTATTAAGGCATTCACTGGATCAACACAGGACTTGGTAATAGCCCCTACTGAAGCCATACGATGGCTAGAAAATTTAGACATTAATCTTAGAACACTTTCCCTTGCATGATTGTTACAGTTGTAATGTGTTACCTATTGCATGTATGTATATTGTTTATGTTGTTTGTTTTGTACCATATGCAAATAATAATAATAATAATAACTTTAATAATAATAATCATAATAATAATAGTGTCACAGTGCAACGAAGGTACGGGTGAACTTCGAGTTATATTACAGAAGGGGAATGTATGATATCTTAGTGCAATTGTGCGAGACGGAAACTGAATTTTTTTAATGATTGATTGAAACACTTTTGCGACGGGAAAGAAACGACTTAAGATGAGATATGTTTGGGTTAGGTGTCGACAAATATAATTCCAGACGTAATAGACCCAGTATGACAGTTGGTGGCATGAGATAGATCACCTACAAAGTTAAATTTTACTTATCAAGCAAGTTTTATAGACAGACTAATTAATGGCCTACTGGTCTGACTGAGATTCATTTTGTAGTATGGTGGTATAGGACTAAATACTGAAGCAATCAGCAGTATCCAAGTATGATAGTGGATCCTTGATGGAAAATATTATATCAATTAAAACTCTGAGAAATAGTAGGCTATTTGTACAGAAACTTTCAGCTGGTCAATAACTCGTGCTTATCTTGGGAACTAGCACAGATATTTCAATAATTCCCTGAGTAAAGTAACCCTTAATAGCTTCACAAGATGATAATATACGTTTAATTGAATCGTTATTTCTTTTATTTATTTACTTACTAGCAGAAGTACCCATTCTTCGAACGGTCGTCGGTATTAATAACCAGACGTAATCAATTGAGCTACTGTTGCAATGGTTAGGGGCTTGGAACCTGTTTGTCGACAAAGATAAATGATTAGTTGAAATATGCTCTGAAACTAATTTTCCTAACCTGTACTTCCTGAAGTGAAAATAAAATTGAAAACCTCGTAGACGAAATGCAATTCACGTCACATAAAAACTGACCCTCACTGTTGTGTCAAGTGCGCATCCAGAGGAAGACCCCTTTAATAAATTATAAAGGCTTGTGGTGCATGAAAATTCAGGTTTTTTAGCCTCTAATGACCCAAATTTCTAAAAGCAAAAAAAAAAAAAAAAAAAATAAAAAATAAAAAAAAACTATTTCAATTCAGGAATTTTTGAAAATAATGTTGCTGTTTGAAGATATAATAGACCTTCTGTACGACACATCGCACGTTTAAGTCTTGTGAAAAAATCCAGGGTACCGCTTGACCCCCTTAAGCGCATTGATGAATTTTACAGTTTTTGTTGGTTCCGTGATAACCTTATAGCCATTTGCAAACTTTCACAGAAATTTAATGAATGGAGTGGCATTACTTCTTGCAGAAATAGATGTAAAGTTGGATGTACCTTTTTGAGACACTGTTGTCATGGTTAATGGCTTGCATTCCTACATTAGTTTATTAAATGAAATTAGTTTTCTGGGAATATCTCAGAAACTCTTGGTTTTAGAGCATTAAAATTTAGTTTCCGGGGACCCTTTACGACTGTTTAGGGACCCCGAGGTTGTTTTCTGACACCAGGGGGCTGAAAATGAGCTTTGTCTCGTCGTTGTAGGCCGTAGTATCATCATCATCCTCCTCTTGCACAGTTTCCAGCCGTTGGCCGGGTCTGTTTGGAACACAGGCCACTCCAACGTCTTCTGTCTTCCCACCATATCTCAGCTTCCACCCCTGTCCAGTCTTCTCCTCTCTTCTTCACGCTTTCTTCCATCCCTTTCAGCCACCTGTCTCTCGGTCTTCCTCTCGGTCTTCCTCTCGGTCTCTTTCCTTCCCAGTTCGTCTCGTGTATCCTCCTGGGTATCCTCTTATCCTCCATTCGTTTTACATGCCCATTCCATCTAAGTCTAGATTTCTCTATACCATCCCGTAATGGTTCCTCCTTTATTAATTCTCTGGTCCTCTCATTTCTTATTCTGTCCATCTTTGTAGCTCCAATACTGCTTCTCAAGAACCTCATCTCACTGGCCTGTATTTTGCTCTTCTCCCTTCCTTTCATAACCCAGGTCTCCGAGGCATACGTCAGGATAGGGGCATAGAACGTCAGATATATGATCTTTTTCCGTTCTGAGGGACATCCTTGCTCCATAACATGCTTCTCACACTCCTCCGGAATGCTTCTGCCTGTCTCCCCCGCTCATTTTTTCTCTATAGTTTCTTCCATTATCTTGTATCAGGCTTCCCAGATACTTGAAACTCTCCACTTTCTTCAGCTGTTCCCCACTAATTGTTATTCCCGTTGTGGTTCTTTCCTTCTTCTTTGTTGTGATCACTATCTCACTCTTATTTATGCTAAATTTCATCCCATATCCTTGTATTATTCCTTCCCACACGTCCAACTGTTCCTGTACCTCCTCCTCCTTGTTTCCCCAAATCATCAAATCATCCTCTAACACCATTGCTTTCATCTTTCCTTCCCCAATTACTTGTGCCACTCGGGTCATCATGTCATCCATCACCACAATGAAAAGTAACGGTGCCAGTGCACTTCCTTGTTTCAGGCCGTTTCTCTGTTCCACCCAGTCCGATCTCTCTCCTCCCACTTTCACACAGCTCACGCTTCCCTTGTACATCTCCATTATCCTCCTTATAGTCCATTTTTCTACTCCTCTATCCTCCAGGGACTTCCATACTTTGTTTCTGCATACACTGTCATATGCTTTCTCAATGTCCAGGAAGGCCATCAGTAGATCTGTTCCATACGCACAGTGCTGTTCTTGTAACTGCCTTACAGCAAAAATCAAATCCACTGTGGACCTTCCTGCTCTGAAGCCATGTTGTTCTTCCCTCATCCCTCCTTCTATCCTTGTCCTAATTCTCCTTTCCAAAACTTTCTCAAACATCTTTGCACAATGACTCATCAGTTTTATTCCCCGATAGTTTCTGCATTCTGTTCTACTACCTTTCTTGAAGATCGGGACAATTATTCCCTTTTTCCAGTCCTCTGGGGTCTTCCTTTCCGTAGTGTAATAATAATATTAATTATAATAATAATATAACAACATAGGGATAGGGATATAATAGACCTTCCGTAGCACACCAGCACGTGTAAATCGCGTGAAAAAATTCTAGAGTACCCCTTGCACCCTTAAGCGCATTATATGTATTGATGAATTTTACAGCTTAGTTTGGTTCCGTTATAACCTTCTAGCCGTTTGCAAACTATCTCAGTAAAGTAATAAATGGAATTGTATTGCGTCTTATATTACAGCAATAGATGAACCTGTGAATTTCTGTTGCCATGGTTACCGGCTAGCTTCCTTTCATTATTGTATTAAATGAAATTAGTTTTCTGGGAATATCCCAAAAACTATTGGTTTTAGGGCCTTAAAATGTGGTTTTCGGGGGCCCTTTCCCGAGTTTCGTTTCTCACATTGAGGGGCTGAAAATGAGCCTTGTCTCGCCCTTCTACGCCTATTTCAGCATGTATTTTAAGGGGGTAGGCCCCCTTTTATGAGAGGTACAGAGAAGGGTTACATCAATGATTGGTGTCTTGCCTCTGAATGATATCTGTACCAAATTTTACGTTGATCCACTCAGCCGTTCTCGAGTTATAAGGACACAAAAAATTGTCCACAGACAAACAAACAGACAGACAGACAAAAATTTCATTTTCGCGCGCATCCGTCATAAAACAGTCTAAAACGCGTAAATAACGCAAATTTCCGTAGAAATTCAGAAAAAAAAACAGACAAACTTTCATTCTTATATATATATAGATGAAGGAAAACAAATGTTGAAATAAATGCCTTTTAGTCCGTCAACATGAATATGTGACTAGCACTGAGAACTGACTTAAACGTTTTCTGAAATGTGATAGTTCACTGTTTATATAATATTGCAATAATCCCCTGCGTAAATTAACCCTTAACATTAGTTTGACAAAATGAGCATATCGTTTTAAAACTGCTCTATATCCCCCTTTGAGCACCTGCTTACAGCCTCGTATTTGAGCCTTCAAACTGCGTTGGAATCGAACCCGTTACTTGAAGCCCAATGCTTAACTAACTGCACTTCCCAGACCAACTATTTGTTTTGAGTAACTTCTGTTAGCTAGGTGACTCATGCTATTTGTTTGTCAGCTACGCTAGTGAAACAGAACGTACCATCACAAAGTTCGCCGCTTTAATGGACGTGTTTTTAAGTAATCAAGTGAATGAACAATTCGTGCTATGGAGGTTTAATGCAATCTACTTTACATTAAATGGGTGTTATTGGGCTCCTCATCGATCGTTCATCACGGTAATAGTTTTCGTTTTATTAGAGGTACTCTGTCAATAATGAAATGCGAGGATTTACCCGCCGAAAAATACGAGGCAGCATGCATCAGACTAAGCTTCCAATATCATAGCCTAGAAAGAACAGCACACTAGGTCGAAACAGAATTGGGAAATGACTTGCAAGTCTCAAATGTATTTAATCATAACATGCATTGTACATCTCGTGACGTAATGACTATCATTCTCGGCTGTTACTGTGGAGAACCAGGTTTGATTCCCAGCTGTACCCAGAAATTTAATTCAATCTGGGGGCTGCAACGGGGTACATTCAGCCTCGTGAGGCAGAACTGAGAAAAGATGGGTTCAATTCGTACCTTAGCCATCCTAGAAGTCATCTTCCGTAGTTTCCCTACTTCTTCTCCAGAAATATTCCGGGATGGTTCTTAAATTTAGGCAACTGGTCTTGTTAAGGTCAGTAGACAATTTATGTCATGAACACAATTCTAAATATTTATATAAATTTTAACTTCAACCTTACTGAACGATCTCTTTCCTTGCTGGCGGGTTTGTTCAATAACATCTATCGAAGTGGATACATACCACATGATTGGCTCAAACCAACTTTTATTCCGATTCCCAAAAAGGCCAATGCAACGTGCTGCAATGACTATAGAATGATCACTTTAATGAGTCATGCCCTGAAGTTATTCCTTAAAATCCTGCACTTTAGGTTATATCATAAATGTGAGGAAAACATTGGTGGCACACAGTTTGGATTCAGGAGTGTGTTTCGGAACTCGGGAGGCATTGCTCAGTCTTCAGGTGTTGATTCAACGATGCCTAGATGTTCGTGTCGATGTTTACATGTGTTTCATCGATTATGAAAAAGTCTTTGACACTGTTCAACACGATAAAATGATGAACATTTTATGTGACCTGGGACTAGATGGACGTGACATCCGATTAATTGGAAATCTGTACTGGAATCAATATGCTGCTGTACGTGTTGATGGTCAGCTGTCTGAGGAAGTATCGATTATGAAGAGAGTTCGCCAAGGTTGCATTCTTTCTCCACTCCTCTTCAACATCTATTCTGAAAAGATTTTCCAAGATGCTCTTGATGGAAAGTCTCAAGGAGTAGTAGTAAATGGATCTATCATTAATAATATCCGATATGCTGATGACACTGTCATCCTTGCAACAAGTATGGATGATCTACAAACACTACTGGATTCTATTTCTGAAGAGAGTAACGCCATGGGATTACATTTAAATGTACAAAAAACTAAGTGGATGGTTGTTAGTAGAAACAAAGATGAAATTCAGGGCATTCTTACACTTGGTAATGAAAGAATTGGAAGGGTTTCATCATATAAATATTTAGGATGTCAAATCAATGATAACTGGGACTTAAATCAAGAAATTCGCTGTAGAATTGAGCAGGCCAGAAGTTCTTTCATAAAAATGAGGAAAGTTTTGATCAGTCGCGATTTAAGTCTGTCATTACGCACCCAACTGCTTCGATGCTACGTTTTTAGTGTCCTGCTCTATGGAGTTGAATCATGGACACTTACCGAGGTTTTAAATACGAAACTGACAGCATTTGAAATGTGGACGTATCGCAGGATTTTAAGGATATCATGGACAGCTAAAGTCACAAATGTGGAAGTACTGCGGCGTATGAACAAAGACTTGGAAATTCTCAGTATCATCAAAAGGAGAAAACTAGAATACTTTGGTCATTTTATGCGCAACAACAAATACCACCTCTTGCAATTAATTATCCAAGGGAAGATTGATGGCATTAGGGGTCCAAGACGCAGACGAATATCCTGGCTAAAGAACTTAAGCCAGTGGTTCGGACTTAATACAGTGACACTGTTTAGAACAGGTATGGACAAACAGCAGATCATGCTACTGATCGCCAATGTTCTTGGAGGACGAGGCACTTGAAGAAGAAGAAGAAGTACTGATCAGGATCTGAAGATGACCGCGTGAGGGTTGAAACGCGTCATCCTGAAAATCCCCCCTCTTTGTCAGTGATAATATTAATACGTGTATTTTCTTCAGGACTACACTAGTGTTATATACCAGGTGAATCAGCTGCCTCTAATTATATTGTTTTATGCAGCCCAACTAACGCATGCTATCACGAAGGTCGATATTTCTCTGCTTGCGTCCCGTATGGTACTAATGCACTGCAAGCATATCCCACAAACAATACTGAACACTATTATTTCCCCTCGTATTAGTCTGTAGTCACATCGAGGGAAAAATAATAGTCTCCTGTATCATTTGCAGGATATACTTGCAGTGCATTAGTGAAGCCTCCGTGGCTTAGGCGGCAGCACGCCGGCCTCTCACCGCTGGGTCCGTGGTTCAAATCCCAGTCACTCCAAGTGAGATCTATGCTGGACAAAACGGAGGCAGACAGGTTTTTCTCCGGGAACTCCGGTTTTCCCTGTCAAAATTTCGTTCCAGCAACACTCTCCACTATCATTTCATTGTATCTGTCATTCATTTAATCATTGTCCCAGAGGAGTGCGTCAGGCCTCGGCAGCCGGCACAATTCATATCCTCGCCGCTAGAAGGGGGCTCCATTCATTCCATTCCTGACCCGGTTGGAGACTGGAAGCAGGCTGTGGATTTTAATTTTCACTTGCAGTGCATTAGTACCATACGGGACGCAAGCTGAGGAATGACGACCTTCGTGATAGCAATGCTAGTTGGTTTCCATAAAACAATATTAATAGGGGCAGCTGATTCACCCGGTATATAGTGTAACCCTGCCCAAACATATTGGGCAAATGCGCGTTGACCGACTGAAAACTATAAATTAATAGTTTGTACAGGCAACACTGAAAAATTTGCTTCACAATTTCACATATTCATTTTATGAAATACTTACCTGGTTAAAGATAGAACAACAAAGAAATCTACATATTTTTACGCTTATATATCGACTCCTTAAAGACTATTTCTCTTGTATGGTTCGGTTTCTTTCCTCCTGTCGTGATCGTCACACGCGATCTGGATCTGTAATTGAAATTCCTCTACATCATTCATCTGATATTAGTAACTCTTTCCTCGTGTAAGGCACTAGAATATCGAATAATTTTCATAGTTACATTAGAAATTACACATCCCTAACAAATTGCAAATGTGCATGTAAAGATTTCCTCCTGAATTCAACGCTGAGGTGTATGTTCCACTAAACTCAAGCTCTTAAACCAGAGGATGTTAGGAGGTGCGGTTTGTACCAACATTTTCCAAATGGTCTCAATAGAACAGGACCTCTTGCATTTCTCGAAAAGTCAACTGAAATATAATATGTATTTACTCAAAAAGTGCGTTTAAACAAAATGAACTATACGATAGCCCCTGACAGAACTGTGTCACGTCCAGCCCGCATAACACTAGAGAACAGCCGGGTGGGTGGTCTATACACATGGAGTGCTCACGAGTGACAGATTGAGCATTCAAAAGAAACAGAATTATTCCCCAACAGTGATGAATTGCAATCTGATTTAATATTTATCGACTGTTAAAAAAAGTGCATTTAAACAAATAAACAAGATGCCAGCATAACAGTAAAGCCGGGCGGGTAATTTAAACACATGCGAGATATCTCGCACAGGTCCCGTAATATAATAAAATTACAATTAGCTTTATCACAGAAATATTCACGCATCTTTCTTTTACTATATTTTTTAAGTTACTTGAATACTCCGAACTTATTGAAAACGTATTGTTTGCTTCTCTGTTCAGAGACTTCCTCTTATAGATGGGAGACTAGGCGCATCATGAGTTGACCAGGCAAATGAAGGTAAGTGGTTGGATCTTGTGTCACAGGTGACAGTGACATCTCCACGCTATTCTGTGGATTATCTTCGGGGATATTACTTCAGCCACATGCTTGTATGTACTCTATTACTCTATTTCAGGTGAGACACCTCTCAGTCCTAGACAGAAGAGAGTGTTCGCCCTCGCAAATGCACACCAATACAGCTATCGGAACACACTACCCTCTTCAGACCTTGCACCTTCACATTTTAATATTTTTTCTCAGCAACTGGTATTATATGAATTCTGAACTAATTCTACCCATTAACATTCTCCTTTCTTTGGGGTTGGTGGTTGAAGAGAGACGGTGGTTGGTTCTAACCTCCGGATGCCCTTCCCGACACCTAGCTCATCAGGGAAGTTACTGAGAGATAAAAACGAGTGGACATGAATTAGACTGAGCAATAAGTTAGAAGGAAGCGGTCGTGGCCTGCTATAAGGTACCGTCCAAGTTTTACCTGGATTTGCAAACGAGAAGCACGGAAAACCATTTAAAGAATTTTGAACCCATTTGTTTTTCCAGTCTGGCCCTATGGTTTTGATTTGGCGCTCGTAACTACGCCGGTCCGCAATTACAAGGCTAATTATTATTATATTCTATTAAAATATAAAATTTGCCTTAATGTATGCTATATGTGCTGTTATTTAATAAGAAAGAGAGAACCAGAAAAAAGGGATAAATATTGTCATTTAATTAAAAAGAGAGAACCAGAAGAAAGGTATGAATGTTGTCATTTAATAAGAAAGAGTGAACCACAAGAAAGATATAAATGTTGTCATTTAATAAGAAAGAGAGAACCAGAAGAAAGGTATAAATGTTGGCATTTAATAAGAAAGAGAGAACCACAAGAAAGGTATAAATGTTGGCACTTAATAAGAAAGAGAGAACCAGAAGAAAGGTATAAATGTTGTCATTTAATAAGAAAGAGAGAGCCACAAGAAATGTATACATGTTGTCATTTAATAAGAAAGAGAGAACCAGAAGAAAGTTATACATATTGTCATTTAATAAGAAAGAGAGAACCAGAAGAAAGGTATAAATGTTGTCATTTAATAAGAAAGAGAGAGCCAGAAACAGGTATAAATGTTGTCATTTAATAAGAAAGAGAGAACCACAAGTAAGGTATAAATGTTGTCATTAATATGAAAGAGACAACCAGAAAAAAGGTACAAATGTTGTCATTTATTAAGAAAGAGAGAACCAGAAAAAGGTATAAATGTTGTCATTTAATAAGAAAGAGAGAACCACAAGAATGATATAAATGTTGTCAATTAATAAGGAAGAGAGAACCAGAAGAAATGTATAAATGTTGGCTTTTAATAAGAACGTGAGAACCAGAAAAAGGTATATTTTTGTCTTACCGTATGTCTAAAGAGGGTAAAGAAACATATTCTTCTCACATAGCCTAAGTGGCTCATGACTAAGAGGGTAGTTACTCCTGACGATACGATTCATAGAGATAGATTGATATTCAATTATTTCTAAAAACATAACACGACATAAATATAGTGTATTTTACAATCTTCATGTTGCATAGTTAGATGTAGGCCATTTTAGTTTTAATTATTCGGTGAACCTTTTGCATGTCCCATGAAACTTGATATGACAAGTTTTTCTAAAAGTATTCCTAGTGAGCTAACAATAGGCTGTCTGCACGGTAGAAAGTTCTTTCATCACCAGAAGGCGGACATTGTGCTTCTGTGACAATGCAGGTGTCAAGGGGGATAAATAATAAGCATTGCGTGCCCTTAGAATTCGATGTTACAAATACTGTAGCTTGACAAGTTAGAAGTGACTCAACTCACAAGATGAAATGTTGACAGGTACTTCTTCTACAAGCTGCACTGTCCGTTGGAATGTTAACAACTGAGATATAGGGCTCATCTGTGTTGTTGTTTACCCTCAAAGTATAAATCAATAGTTGATGATGATAAATCGCTATGATATTAAAAATGGGGAGCTGCGTAGCCCAGTCAGTACAGGCGCTGAGCTTCTAACTGGAAGGGAGTGGGTTCGATTCCCAACCAGGTAGTGTATATTAGTAACAAACCTACCACTTTAGGAAACGCAAGTGTCCCTGAGGTTCACTCAGCTTACAACTGAAATGAGTACCAGGGTAATTCCTAAGAGTAAAGGAGCTGATAACCTGGTTTTTGATATCAAAATTGATGTGGGTTTGAGCAAGAGAATTTATAAGTGTTTTGTATATTCTAAGTATTGTACCCTTTTGCATGTAATTCCCAAGCTCCGAAAGTCTGTTGTCGGGGTCCTGGGCAGTTCAAAATAAAAGCCTAATCTACTTAAAGGTCTAGGTAGAAATATAGCATTTACTATATATGAATAAGCACACACAGTATTTAGATGGTTTTGTTATCCCTGGGGCTATAGTTTATTTCTAGCGGGATGGAGTTCGTTCCCGAACTCCAGTAAAGAAAGATAGGATCCCTTTGCAGCCCCGCCTGGCTATAGTTCAGTGAAGTCCTGCTAATTTTATTTATATTATATGGTTATCCAGGTGTGGATAAAGAGCAGGGGAAACCCCCATGCTTACCATAAAATAAAATATAAACATGGCACTCAACGTGGGGTCCGACGTGACACGTGTAATGGAATTATGTCGTGTAATATTCGCTGTGTGGGCCAAATGATGGGCTGAGTGTTGGTTGTTATGGACCTCCCCTGGGTCCTTGGTTCAGAACTCGGGGCCTCCAAATTTATAAAGTTGATAGTTAATTATGGAGAGTAATTCAGATAATTATAATTTGTCAGGTGCATGGATCATTTGTCGAATATACGTTTGGGTAAAATATAGTGTTATCAAGGGAAAGCTGTTACTATGACACATAATTATTTATGATGAAAATCAGCCTGAGTTGATGGTAGGATGATCTTCATTCAAAGTACTGTAGTTATAGGGACAGTAGAGGCTAGTCACAGCTGGTGTTCATTTTGTGCGTGGAACATTTATTAAAATGCATACATAGGCAGGGTGAATTTCAGTTAGGTGGCAGGCATGTGACGTGTTTGGTTATGCTGATTATTTATCTGCTTACAATCACTGACTCAGCAGAAAACTTGTAAAATAACGCGTAGGAACTTAAATAGGAACATATCGATTATGGAATTAAAATCAATAATTTACAAGGAAAGTGATGGTGATCTGGATATGCACTTATGATGTTCGAATGTCAGGTAGAAGACGCTGCAAGATTTTGAGCTGCATACTGGTAACAAAGAGAACAGTTGTAGTCAAGATGGAGTAAAACTAATGTGGTGATGTGGGGTGAGATTGAATGTTATTGAGCTAAATTTCACTTCCCATCTTCCATAGATTCAGTATTGTAATCCTAACCAACACAATGATTTATTCTGCATATCTAATTTCAGTAAAGAGATGTCTCAAACATTTAGACTTTATTCTATATTATGAAGTCTCAAAATATTAGGCCTACATACTCACAATATTAGTTAAGTTGAAAATTTGATGGTAAGAGTACTTCCATAGAAATTGAATCTTCTTTACTAAAAATATAATTATTGCGAAAATGAGTTTAAAGTTAAGTATGTAGCTGCACGCCCACCTTACAGCATGAACTTGAAAGAGATCTAACAATTACACTCATGGAGATATAATGAAACTAGTTGATTTTGATAAAGCTATATCGTGACCTATAAATGAGGCAATACATATTGGATGTGTTTGACCTGAACTCGGTTAACGCTCCCTTAAAAATATGAAACTCATCGAGCAATTTAAAAGCAAGCCGTAATGGCCCCTTAGAAGGCAACGTCCTAGCCTTTTCATGGAGATGACGGCTGTCGGTGGGTTCCAACCCACTTGCATGCTAATCCGATAAAATCTTAGCCACATGACCTTACATCTTACTTTGGTCAGTCAAACGTCATTTCTATGAATATAAATATTAGTTTATTGGTCTAATAGCTGAGGTAGGAAATGAATCCACCTCTTCTCAGTTTTGCCTCATGAGGATGAGTGCACCCCATTCCAGGTCTAAGACCAGAATTAAATTTCTTGACAGAGCCGATAATCGAACCCGGGCCTGCGTGGTGACAGCCAAGAATGCTAGCTGCTACGCAACGAGGCCGACACGGTTTATAAGGCCTTTCAGAACTTTCCCTAAATGTTTAAGATTTGCAAGGTTTATCGGGCTGATTCTATCTCCTTTAAAATACTCAAGTTTGTTAAAGATGGGGCTGACAATATCTCAAGGTGAGTTTGTATAAAGTGTAATATTATTGCCTCGAAGACAGGAAACTCTTTGTTGAATCTTTCGTTCAAGATTTTAACTTTGAAGAACCACAAGAATCATCTTTCCACTTGATTTTGTTTGTGGATGGTAAATATAACTCCATTCAAGACTTTCTTTCATTTCCAAATACGTTCGCTTTGACGAGCGTAACATATTTGAAGAGAAAATTTGTGAAGTTTCTTTAAGATGAACTTTCCTCCACCAATATTGTTTGGGAAGTAACTTCTAACTTGATTAGCTCCAGATTCCAACCAGAGGCAGATAACAGGTTTATTATATTTCCTTCCGGTATTGACTAAAGGAGCACCAACCGCGGTAGCTATGCATATCAAGCTGCAAGGCCTCCATGGCCTATCTCGAGACTCGATAGACGAATGGGTTCGAGTACACTTGTCAGCCATCCTTGAAATGGTTTTCCATGGTTTCCTATTTAACACCAGACAAATGCTGGGATGGTACCTTATAATAGCCCGACTCCATGGCTAAATAATCATAAGTGCCCTGGGTTGGAATCCTTGCCAGATAGTGCAATTTAGCTCAGAGACTTGGTGTTTGTACCAAGGAAGGAAGAAAAAAGGAAGGAAGAAATGAAGGAAGGAAAGAAGGAAGAAAGGAAGAAAGGAAGAAAGGAAGGAAGAAAGGAAGAAAGAAAGAAAGAAAGAAAGAAAGAAAGGAAGTATGGAAGAAAGGAAGAATGGAAGAAAGGAAGGAAGAAAGGAAGAGAGGAAGAAAGGAAGAAAGGAAGAAAGGAAGTAAGGAAGGAAGAAAGGAAGGACGGAAGAAAGGAAGCAAAGAAGGAAGAAAGGGAGGAAGGAAGGAAGAAAGGAAGGAAGGAAGAAAGGAAGGAAGGCAAGAAGGAAGGAAGGAAGAAAGAAAGAAAGAAAGGAAGTATGGAAGAAAGGAAGGAAGAAAGGAAGAGAGGAAGAAAGGAACAAAGGAAGAAAGGAAGGAAGAAAGGAAGGAAGGAAAGAAGGAAGGAAGAAAGGAAGGAAGCAAAAAAGGAAGGAAGAAGGAAGAAAGGAAGAAAGGAAGGCAGAAAGGAAGAAAGGAAAGAAAGAAGGAAGGAAGGATCAAAAGAAGGAAGGAAGGAGGAAAGGAAGAAAGGAAGAAAGAAAGAACGAAAGAAAGAAAGAAAGGAAGGAAGAAAGGAAGAAAGGAAGAAAGCAAAGAAGGAAGGAATAAAGGAAGAAAGGAAGAACGGAAAGAAGGAAGGAAGGATGAAAAGAAGGAAGGAAGAAAGGAAGAAAGGAAATAAGGAAGGAAGGATGGAAATAAGGAAGGAAGGAAGAAAGGAAGAAAGGAAAGAAGGAAGGAAGGATGGAAAGAAGGAAGGAAGGAAGAAAGGAAGGAAGGAAAGAAGGAAGGAATGATGGAAAGAAGGAAGGATGGAAGAAAGGAAGAAAGGAAAGAAGGAAGGAAGGATGGAAAGAATGAAGGAAGAAAGAAAGGAAGGATGGAAGGAAGGAAGGAAGGAAGGAAGGATGGAAAGAAGGAAGGATGGAAGAAAGGAAGAACGGAAAGATGGAAGAAAGGATGGAAAGAAGGAAGGAAGAAAGAAAGGAAGAAAGGAAAGAAGGAAGGAAGGATGGAAAGAAGGAAGGAAGGAAGGAAGGAAGGAAGGAGGGAAGGTCTGATGGCCAAGATGTTCCAAGCCCCTAAAATAAATTATTAACAACAACACAACAACATGGAAAGAAGGAAGGAAGGAAGGAGGAAAGGAAGAAAGGAAGAAAGAAAGAAAGGAAGGAAGAAAGGAAGAAAGGAAGAAAGGAAGAAAGGAAAGAAGGAAGGAAGAAAGGAAGAAAGGAAAGAAGGAAGGATGAAAAGAAGGAAGGAAGGAAGGAAGAAAGAAAGAAAGGAAGAAAGGAAAGAAGGAAGGATGGAAAGAAGGAAGGAAGGAAGAAAGGAAGAAAGGAAGAAAAGAAAGAAGGAAGGAAGGAAGGATGGAAAGAAGGAAGGAAGAAAGGAAGAAAGGAAGAAAGGAAGAAACCTACTGAGCCATTTTTATGACAAATATAAGTTACTCCTTTTTGCCATTTTAATATGATGTGATGAATGCACGCCTTTGTGGTGCGTGAAACCTTAGTCTGTGTAGCTATTAATAGCCCTCTGGTGTCTTAATACCATATATGGACATATCTGTATCTTATACCCTTATTGGCCAGTGATTTGTATATTGGAAGGGGTCGTGACCAATCAAATTTTACCACGCAGTTACCTTTGTGTTGCGTCGTCATTTGCTTTCTGTCGAGGCATTTCTTTCTTGCAGCCAAGTAGGCTAGACGTATTCCCATATTCTAGGGGAAGTGCCCGTGTTCAAGGTGAAACCATGACGAGGTGTCTGTATGTCGTAATCTATAATTGCTTTACTGAAGTTCAGTTTCATATTTCGGCAATTTGAAACTCTTATTCAGTGTTATTTTTCTTATCCGTCGCGTGTACTTGCTCTCTCCCGATATTTTCCCTCCGCCCTTTGTGTGCGTGTAATTGCTGGTGAGTTTTTGTTTTGTATGGTAGTGTTATTTTCATTTATTTTGATAACGCAGTTTTACTACTTTAGGGGTTGAAAGTTACACTACTGTTCTAAAGTATTGCACGCCCTATAGAATTTTGAGAATTTTGGTACAGAACATCTAAAAACCCATTCGTCTTTGAAATTTCAAATATTTATTAAAGAAGGATAGTCTACAAGTGAAAAGGAACATTGTAATAAACGATAAGATTGTTTCTAATGCTTTAATTCAAGGAAATGTGTCAACAGTACGTGCATATGTACAATGACATGCCATGTCACTGATGATATCGAAGTTAAATATTGAATATTTTGATGAAATTTGTATTTAATTTGGTCATAGTGTAACATATTGTGTATCATTAGTGCATTATTCAGTAGTCATACTTTAAATGATCTTAGTATTTTCTTGGACCACCCCTTGGCCCTTATAACAGCATTCACTCTGTCAGGCATGGAGTCGATAAATTTTCTAATGATACTGATTTCAATTTCATAGATCCACACGTTCACAATCACATCCAACAGCTCTTGTTTTGTTGCAGGCCTCTTCTGAACCCCTTTTCCATCCAGTCGCCACAAATTCTCATTTGGATTAAGGTCCGGCGAGTTTCCGGGCCACGGAAGTTCTCTGATACCCAATTCAGTCATGACAGTAAAAGTCTGAAATGATAGATTTGGACGATACGTAACAGCAGTAACCTTGGAAATTGTATTTCAAAGATAAAATAACCAAAACTCACCTTTTTTATGTGTGACATGGAGCCAGATCCTGTTTTAAAATCCACTGCGCATACGGGATAGCACCACGTGCAGTGTTCATCAGAGGACGCAGAGTCACAACTTCGTAATGATCACTGTTCATTGTTCCCTGAACAAAGTTCAGCCTTCCAACACCTTGGTATGTCATTGCTCCCCACACCATTTCCGATGGAGCATGTTTCATGGTTCGCACAAGGCAGTCAGTATCCATCCCTTCATTGTGTTCATACCTGACGAGCTGTGGTCTACAACTCTTCATGGAAAATCGGCTTTCATCTGAAAAAAAAACACAATTCCCCACTGCTCTCTTGTTCAGTTTACGTGCAGTGTGGCCCATGCCAGCCTCTTTTTCCTCATTGCAGCAGTTAGAAATGGCTTCTTATTGGCAACTCGAGCCTCCATTCCAATTACACAGAGACTTTTCCTAACAACTGATGAGCTGGAATCAACTCCCATGGACTTTTGCCATGCTTTTGCCAGTTCAACTGAAGTAGAACTCCTGTTTTACCGGCTTAGTCGACGAAATATTCGGTCCTCCCCGGACGAAAACATGCGTGGGCACGCACTTCGCGGTAAATTCTCCATGTTTCCTTTGGCCATCAGTTTCTGCAGATTTCGACTCGCGGCTGAACTTGAGCAGTTTAATCTCTTCCCAATTTCAGTGTTGTTTAGGCCTTCGTTGTGTAATACCTCGATGCACGTTTTCTTTCTAGGTTTTTTACATGTTTTCACCATGACGGCAAATTCACACACGCACAGTAGGAAGAAAATTAAAAATCCAGCAATACCTTCAGACCAGAGCTAGCGAACGCGCCATACCTCAGTTAACACAGAACACTTTCTGAGGCAATAATCGGCAGTATGAGATCACATTGTTGCTAGGCATTGTCGCAAGGCACACCCCAAAGTTAAATAAATACAAATACAGTACATAGGTGTAAGTAATATATGCATATCTGCGTGAAGACGTGTAACTAACGAAAGAACATAATTAAAATCAAGGGCGTGCAATACTTTAGAACAGTAGTGTATGTATGTGGGCTGTCTCCGTTTTCCTCTGGAGTGCGTGACGGTGGGTTTGCCTACCTTGTAGGGGGCACCATTGAGTCTGTCATCCAGAGTGTATCTTATCGTAGAACAACATAACGGGATTGCACATTATTTTTCTTGCTTCCCGTAATGCTTTGTTCTTTATCTTAAAGAGTTCACAAAATAAGGTCTCACCATTGCTATTTGCTGGTGACCTAACCTGTGATATTCTTGTATCTGTGCGTGCCAATATTTTTGCGCATCACATATTTTCGTCGCCTTTGTGTGGCCTGATCTCCTACGCATACTTTCAATTTTTAAAGTATATTTTTGGTGTTTCCGATAATTTAATGTAATTTTTCCTTTTGCCTAAATTCCTATTTTTCTCGTAACTCACTCGATCTTGCATGTGACTCCGCGACTTTCTTCCTCATGCCTCCCCTCCGTCTCACCCCTCTCCACCCCGTTCTGAACCATTGTACCCCCTCCTATTTGTTCATCCCTTTGACACGCTTTGTCTAAATTTTAGAACGTATCTTGACTTCGTTGAGTGTAGTCGTTTCTGAGTTTTGTCTTTTTTAAAATCTAATTGCGACATACTTACATTCAGTTATCGTTTTATCTTCCCTTGAACACGTTGCCTTAACTTATCTTATTTTAAATCATTTTAATATAATTTAATTTAGTATATTTTCGATTTTATTTCTAATTTGTATTTTCTTGCGGTAAACTAACTTTGTGGTTAATTTGTTGGACATTTCTCTTCTTGCTTTTAATATCTCTGGGGTCGTTGTACATTGTGGTTGTTATTTTAATACATTTTATTTTTGCCTAAGTATCTCTGCTTTTGCGTCACGCCTTATTTTAATTTTTAGTAACCTTCTTCGAGTTTTGTCTAGTTATTGCTATATTTTGGTTTGTCGGTCTTACTAGCGTACTTGCGACGTTAATACGACCTACACGGCCTCTGATTTAAATTTGTTCATCTTTGAATTTTACTGTAGTTTATTTTTATTTGGCTTTCCCCCTTCCTTTTGGGATTGCTTTCTGATTTGCCTTTTAAAATTTGGGGCCAGCGAAAGCCAAACAAGACTGCGATCTCCCCGTTTCTCTCTCTTCTATTTTTTATTATTTTATATTTCTTCGGGGATAGGGGACGAACTTCAGCTACGTTTCCACTGACGTCTGCTGCGTACGTAAGTATATGTTTATTACTATTACTTCACCTAAGTTGCGTACACTACGTAGGCCTATATTAAAAAGCTAAACTTTCTTGAAGAGGGTATATTGTCTCACACGGCCAATGAATTAAAACTCAGCAATTTTCCTAGCTTTGTGCCGTGTATCGTGTGGGGTTTCGGACAGGGACACCAAGAGCCTGCTGATGAGTCAGCTTGGTGTTCTAGGTGAAACCCCACACAAGAAACGTCACAAATCTAGAAGAACTGCTGAGTTTTAAACTTTCTTCTTAATATTTCAAAGAATGTTAATATTATTGAGTAGTATTTCAACATAGACGCCTGCGCTTCAAAACAAAACAAAACAAAACAAAACAGACACTGTTTTTCATAGCTTGTCCATTGAAAGATAAATAAATAAACAAACAAACAGATAGGAGAGACTAGGAAGCATTGCTGAATAAATGTGGCGGTCAGCCGTCAGTTCCCACACAATAATACTTCAGCAACTCAACCAGTTGGCTTCACAAAACTTGACAGAAGATCGCGAGAAACCCATATCTTCCAATGGTGACAGCTCTCTTCCCTCCACATATTACTTTATTTAGGGGAAGAATAGAGCTCTTGTTGATGGAGGACTCTCAAGAGTCACGTCTATCATGTATGCAGATATGGATTGCGTCGGGAATTGTCTACGAGTATGCCATTACCAAGGTTCCAAGGTCCTATCCATCATTACCGTAGATTAGAATTTATAGGATCTTATATGTTCAATTTAGGAATTGATCGTATTTTTATTCGAAGGTTGCAGGATTGAATCCTGACGCAGCCAGCTGTCATGTGAGGGCACTATACAGCCCATGACGGGCTAAGGCCGTCCAAGCGACCGCTGCCCAGCCATTCGGCCTGCAGATATTGGGGTGACGCGTGATCAGCGCGTCGGGTCCCCTCGGCCGTTAATCTTGGTTTTCGTGATCGGGGCGCTGTCTCACTGTCAGACAGCTACTCAATTGTCCTCACGAGGCTGAGTGCACCCCGTTCCAACCCTCACGTCAGTTTTAAAATCCCTGACGGAGCCGGGGCTTGCCTTGTTAGTTGTTGGAGCTCCCTATAAGGAAAGATGCAATAATACATACATACCCAATAGCGCTACAGCGCGACAAGTTAATCTGAAGCCCGGGAAAATATGCGAACTACTAGGCTTCCGTTGCTTCCTCCCGCTTCCCCGCGTCAACAGCGCCCTCACTCAGGTCTTCAGTTGAACGTGCCGAACTATATTAAATGTTAACCTATTGTTACGGCGTGTAATATCACACGTTTCAGAAAGTTTGCGTGCTTCTGAGAACGACATTCAACAATAGCCTAAGCTAGTAAAATTATTTAAACTGAAGGCGAACCTTTTATTTGCAGTTTATTATTGTAAGTATTAAGCTGCAATGTTACGCAAGATTTCATAAGATCATTATCATTTATTAACATTTTCCTTATTCAAACGGTCTCCTTTCGCTTTGAATATATTTTTGTATGAATGAATGTTGATTATGGTGTTTGAAGCCATGTTTCAGTGTTGCCTTACTAAACGAAGTTTAATGTTTTTCAGTCGGTCAACACAAGTGTACCCAATTGTGATGAGTTATTCCCTAATCCTGAAAAAGTTACATGAGTTTAATGATCCAAGTGTATTTACTAATCTCATGGAAATTGTTTTCAGGATTAGTACAATTAGTACAATCGTGTTGGCCGACCTTAAAACGTCATGAATAACTTCGTGAATAAATGTAGGCTATTTTCTTAAATAACCACATTACGTGTTTTAAGGTTCTATCACGAAAAGTAGGTATCCTAAGGTCGTAAAGTAAAATTAGGTCAATCTCGGCTCTATACAAATTGAAGTATGATACTCGCTGGTACCTAAAACATTAAGATAAACTGAAATTTGGAGAGTTAGACGTATGAACCTAAGAATCCAGGGCTTGGTCATTACGTCATTACATAAGGTATTATATGACATTTAATAGTTGTAGTCAGTGCTAAGGGAGGCATTTGGAAGTCAGTAGCGATATGTGACCTATTATTCATTTATCAAAATAAACCTTAATAAAAACGTATAGGATAGTTTTACCTTGTATCTGTTCTAGCAATTGTTCCCTTTGATTTCCAAGTGAACACCCCATGCTGTAGTGGCTAGCATTCTTGGCTGTCACCACTGAGGTCCGGGTTTGATTTTTTGGTTCTACCAAGACATTTATTTAATTCTGGTCTGAGAGTTCAAACGGGACACAGTCCGCCCCTTGAGATAGAACTGAGAAGAGGTGGGTTCAATTCCCATCTCAGCCATCCTAGAAGTGGTTATCCGTAGTTTTCCACTTCAACTCCAGGCAAATATCGGGATGGCAATTAATTTACAGTAAGGCCACTGGCACCTCCTTCCCCAAGTCTTATTTTAATTAAGAACACACACCCTAAATCACAATATCACAAGTTTGTGTGACCAATTGCATGGATACCCATGTGTTTGGGGCTACATGACCACGAAGTCATAAAGCCATTAAGTAAATCAACAATAACATTATGTTTTACGTGAGATCTGATCAGCATGTGGTTCACCGAGATCGGGAGATTGACGTTTGCGATGTTCCGTTGTGAGAACTAAATAAATCAATTATTATGGTGTTGGAGGTGCCTCCGTGGCTTAGGCGGCAGCACGCCGGCCTCTCACCGCTGGGTCCGTGGTTCAAATCCCGGTCACTCCATGTGAGATCTGTGCTGGACAAAACGGAGGCAGACAGGTTTTTCTCCGGGTACTCCGGTTTTCCCTGTCAACATTTCATTCCAGCAACACTCTCCACTATCATTTCATTTCATCTGTCATTCATTTAATCATTGCCCCAGAGGAGTGCGTCAGGCCTCGGCAGCCGGCACAGTTCATATCCTCGCCGCTAGATGGGGGCTTCATTCATTCCATTCCTGACCCGGTCGGAGACTGGAAGCAGGCTGTGGATTTTCATTTTCATTATGGTGTTGGAAGTCAATTTTCAGTGTTGCCTTACTAAACGAAATTTATGATTTTCTGTCGGTCAACACGATTGCACTCAATTGAATTGGGTGTTAGGCTATATCCTAACCGTGGACAATGTTAGTGATAGCAGCTGCATAAGATCGGATACCACATCGCTCTAATAACCAGCTGTTCTTTATTCCACTCCAAGTTACAAAACACCAACCTGACCATTACAGCTGCAACAACGTGATCATATAGCCCCGTGTACTTTGGCTGTGTGTAGAATCTGTCTGATAACCGGTGTTATGGCTGTATTACTGTGTGTTATCTGTGATTCAGCTGCAGAGATCAATTTCAAGTAGTTCCTGCATTTGCTACCAAATGTTACCGTCAACAACACCTAGCTGCGAACTTGGCTACTAGATGCCACTGCAACCGGCACCTGGCGATGGACATCGGAATTTTAATACAACGTTAATCAAATCTAACCTAAAATTTAACTTCACACAATTGTAGTTAGTGGAGGGTTCTTTTACATACCATAAATCTATGACATGGGCCGGTTTTACTTCCAGTCCGAAGGAAGGCATACTGAGGGATTTTTATCACTCTTAAAAATCCGACGACTTTGGCTGAGTTTGATTCCGCGATCTTTGGCATAGAAGCTCAGCATGCTACCAACTACGCCACCGAAGCCGCGAACAAAAATTCCACAAAACTAACAATTTTGACAAGTTGCGCAAGTTTACAATAAACTTCTGTAACTAAATAAGTGTATTTACATATTGTAAATTCCTCAACCCACATTATTATATATAAAGCATAGATTTAATAGCCTGAGTGTAAAGGATCTGATGATGATCGCTTGACGATCGAAACTGGTTATCCAAGTGAATTTATTAACGTCATGTAATGTTTACAGTGTAGGGGCATAACATGCAATACAACTGGTTACAATCGTGTTGATGGACAGGAAAGCATAATTTCGTTTGAATAAAGCTGATTAAAAGAGGTAAAGTTGTTGTTGTTGATTGATTCATCAGTCTTTTGACTGGTTTGCTGCAGCCTTCCTTGTTCTGAGCTGATCGTTTCATCTCTACTTAGCTACCACACCCTACATCCGAGGCAATCTGTTTAACATATTCTAACCTTGGTCTACCCCTACATTTCTTGTCCTCAACCCTTCCTTCCATAACTAACTTTGCTACTCATGGGTGTCTTAGTGTGTCCTACCAACCTATCTCATCTATTTATATGGAGTCATCAGAAACATCGCTTCTCTCCCACTCGTCTTAATACCTATTCATTTGTTATTCTGTCTATCCATTTGATCTTCATCATTCACCAGTAACACCACATTTCAAATGCTTCTATTCTCCTCTTTTCTGTTGAGCGAACAGCCCAAGTTTCACATCCATAAAGCGCAACACTCTAGACAAAGGTTTAAAAAAATACTTTCTAACGCCTATATCTATATTCGTGGTCAACACATTTTAGGTAGATTTCATTAGAAAGCTAACTATTGCAATGGGTACCATGTTTCGACTTCCGGAAAATTTCGACATATCTTCGCGTTTCACATCCCCCAGACCCCAAAACCACCGTCAGTTCAAAAGTTTATATATAATTTATGTATATATGTATCTATCTATCTATCTATATATATATCAGTTTCTTGTGGACACGATAACTGCCGTAATTTTGCACCAATCACTTTGAATTTTTTACATAATATGTATCCCTATAAAATCTCGGTCGAGTTCGTTAATGGGCAAAATCGGTTGAAGGGGGGTGAAAATGGGGGGCTTTTTTCGAAAAAGTGAAATTTCGCTATAACTCTCTTAATACGTGAAATATCGAATCCATTCAAAGTTCATAATATGTGTCGGATGAAAATGAAAATCCACTGCCTGCTTCCAGTCTCCGACCGGGTCAGGAATGGAATGAATGAAGCCCCCATCTAGCGGCGAGGATATGAACTGTGCCGGCTGCCGAGGCTGTGTCGGATAAGTGCCAAAAATTTATGTCAAATAAGTTTTATGATAGCACCTCCATTGACCAAAGGGGTGGAAAAAAGTGGGTTTTTCGGGAAACATTAATCATATCTCTCTTAATAGGCACAATATCAACAGCGTACAAAATGGAAAATATTCCCCTAATAATTACCTAAAACTTTTGTCTGAAAGAATTTTTGATATGACCCACCATTACGCCAAGGGATGAGAAAAATGATTTCGGAATTTAAAAACAAGATGTTCAGTAAAGAACATATAGCCTACTTTCTCCTAAATGTATGAGTATAGTTATAACTCGTTGTTATTATCAAAGAGTATAATAGAACTATTCTTTGTTGAAGACCTTAGAAACGATTTACCTCTACCAAACGCCACAACCTAGATAAAAACTGCTACCATCATTGAAGAAAGAAAGATAAGAAGTATATCAAGAATGTTATGGATCTGGAGACATAATCGACCGGACTGGCGGCGTGGCTCAGCGGTAACGTTCTCGCTTGCTGGGCCCTAGGTTGCAGGTTCGTATCCTGGCGCAGTCAGCTGGCATTTGAGGGTGCACAAATGCGAGGGAGCCGTGTCAGTACATTTACTGGCACGTTAAAGATCCCCTTCGGGCCAAAATTCCGGCACCCCTGTGTCTCTAAAATCAGCAGTAGTTAAAAGGGATGTAAAACCAATAACATTATTATTATTATTATTACGACCTGCCGTGGGCAACATCCAACTTTGAGTTGAGGCATGTCTTTACACGTCTGGTTGTGCATGGCTTTCACAACCCTAATTGAATTAACAAATCTTTCCATGACCCTACAGAGACGTGTGTATACAAACTATGTGGATATTTTCGATAATATAATCCTAACAGAGCGAGTGCATTCTAGCGGGCAGAAGAAGAAACTTTTCAATAAAATCTGGAAGTTACCTTTTTGGCAGCTAGATGTCTCGAGTAAATCTGCTGGCGAATTATGTTTTAATTAAATATATATTTTACACCATAATGTGCACAATATAACGCTTAATAACATTTTCAAGTAACGCAAAATAGGCTGTTACAAACCCTTTAAAATAAAAAGTTAAAATGTATCGTAGTAACATCTTGTCATTCTTCAAATTCGATGCGCATAGAATGATAATGGTATAGTAATCAATGGATCCCCACGTAGACTAGTCGTGACATCTATTGGTGAAATATCGAACAATATAATCCTAACAGAGCGAGTGCATTCTAGCGGCCAGAAGAAGAAACATTTCAATAAAATCTGGAAGTTACCTTTTTGGCAGCTAGATGTCCCGAGTAAATCTGCTGGCGAATTATGTTTTAATTAAATATATATTTTACACCATAATGTGCACAATATAACGCTTAATTTTAAAACATCTGAGTCATTACAAAACAATAAACATATAACATTTCAAGCAAAAAACCTAGCTCTGATCGGGTTTGAACCATAGGCATTTGAGCGATAGGCTAACGCTCTACCACTGAGCTAATTGTGTCAACGAATATCGTTCTATTTAAAATGACTTACATAGAACTTGTTAGCAAATAATGATTTATACTAAACGATTTCATCACTGGAGTATATTATTTATATATAAAGCATTTCATACAAAGTTTATTTATTTTTTATCAGTACGCTATATTGCATGCAATACTCAAATTAGTGAAATATAAGTCCGGCACAAGATATCCGCTGCCATCTTGTCTTATTACTGAATCAGTTCAGCTTTTTAAAATCACGTCTGCACTATAGTATTACAAAATAAACTTTCAATTTCGAACGTGCCTCTTCCTTTAGAACAGTTAAAACGATTCTCGGCTCGATAATCGGAACTGGTGGGTCCCATGATATGGATTATAAAGTTTGCATAATTAGCACGGCCGCCATCCTGAAATGGTATGGCGGACGACCTTGTAATTTGGTCACAAGACGCATCCTATACGAAGGTATGTTGTTACCAAATTTGGTAGAGATCGGATGATTTGGTTAGTCGTTATTTGATTTTACGTTTTGAACGTTTGAGTGGCCGCCATTCAGTTTTAGTAAAGATGGCGGCGATATAAAACATGACACTGAGGTGTTCTTTGCTAGTGCTACCTTTGTACCAAATTTCGATCAATTTGCATTCACCGTGTTCGAATTGATAGGGGGGGACAGACATTCAGAGTAAACACACTCACACACACAGACACACACACACAGACTCACACACACACATACACACACACACACACACACAGACTCACACACACACATACACACACACTTTTTTCGCCCTGTGTTGATCTCATAAGTCTACTTTCATTTTTTGCAAAAATCGAAAGTAGGCTAAAAATGTCAAGTGCCATCAGAGGTTACCATAACAACGCTTTTAAATTGATGAGGGATGGTCTATCAGAGGTTGCCAAGACAACGCCATTGACGAGATCACATTCATTTTTAGCCTACTTTTCACACTTTTCAAAAATGAGGAAAAAGTAGACTTATGAGATATATCCGGGAAAATGTGTCTGTCCTTCTGTCTGTCTGTCTGTCCTTCTGTCTGTCTGGCTGTGTGTGTGTGTGTGTCCCCATATCAACTCCTAAACGGCTGCAGCAATCGAAACCAAATTTAGTATGAGTAAAGATGTATACCGGAATATCTCAGGCCCATATTTGAAAAAGATGCCAGTGCTACCAACTGCTAAAAAAACGCACTAGAAATTTGAGCTCCATGTTGGATATCTTGGAAGGTATACATGGGAGCTATTCTAAAATTGGCACACATGTAGATAATACTATTTCAGTTTAATTTCCAGGTGGCCATACATGACAGCGTTGCCAAAATAATTTTAAGCCTTCTGATAAGTCCAATTTTTAAATGCATATAACTTCTACACTATCAATTGGATTTCAACCAAATTTTGTATGTAATATGTGTACATAAACAGATATGACTGAGTGTATTCTTAAGAGCCACCAGGGCTGCCAACTGTTAATAATTGCTCTCTATTTTGTATCCAAATATATCAGAAGGTATGCAAGCCGACAGCATTAAACTATGCACACGTAAATTACCTAACATTTTACATTAATTTGGAGTAACTTATATACGTCAGTTCTACCAACATGATTCTAAGCCTGCTGATAGGACCAATTTTTAAATACATGTAACTTCTATACCAACAAATGGATTTCATCCAAAATTGGCACAAAAAGATATAATATTTCAGATTACTTCTGACCAGCACTCGCATGACATTGTTGCCAACATGCTTTTACGTGTACTAATAGATCTAATGTCTAAATCCATGTAACGTCCTTTGGACTTCAACCACATTTTGTATTCTGTACATTAGGAGAAGGAAGTAAGAATATATTCAGTCACCAGAGCTGCCAACTGTATTGCTCTATTAGGCTACATTATGCCTAGTATACCTTATTTCGAACTAATTAAGACATTTCGATGTTACCCACTTAATTTCGTCATTATTCTAGATAGGTTCATATACTGTAGATTAATCTATGGCATGAATTTTACGAAAAGTAGGCTCTTTAGTTCGTCACGGAACTTCTTGTTCCATCTGACTATGAGGGAAGCGGCTAACTGGTAGCATGCTGAACTTCTATGCCCAAGGTCGCTGTTTCAAAGCAGTAGAGATGAAAATGGGAAGCTGGGCCTGACCAACAAAGAAAACTGTATGATCATGTCTCGTTACTTTGAAAAATTGCTTAATTTTGATGAACCGAAAGAACGATTCACTGTGTGCGATCGGATCCACAAACTACTCAACTCATCCCTACCGTGTAAAGAGGAGATCAAACAGATTATAAACAGTTTAAAGAATAATAAAGCAGCTGGTGAAGATTCAATAGTGGCGGAACTACTGAAGCTGGCGAATGATGAAACTCTAGATGTACTAGTCAAACTTTTTGAAGAGATATGGAGAACTGGGATGTTACCAATTGAATGGCTGTCAGCACTAATCCATCCTCTACACAAAAAAGGTGATAAAAAGAATGTCAACAACTATAGAGGCATCTCATTAGTATCTGTTCCGTATAAGATTTTCTCCAAAGCAGTTCAGAACAGAATAGAAGCGCATCTTGACCAACAGATCGGGGAATACCAGGCTGGCTTCAGAAAGGGTCGTTCATGCCCGGAACAGATCATTAACCTGAAGAACGTCATCAGGTACAAGAAGACAGGAGGATATAGTTACGTGGTCGTGTTTGTTGACTTTCAGAAAGCGTATGACTCCATCGACCGGGAGTCATTAATGAATATTTTGGAAGAGTTTGGAGTGGATGATACATCTAGAAGTTTGGTCAAACAATCTCTAACCAACACAGTGTCGAAAGTCAAATTTATGGGAGAGATATCAGAACCGTTTACAAAATTAGAACGGGCGTCAGACAGAGAGACGGACTATCTCCACTCCTCTTCAACTGTGTTTTGGAAAAAGTCATTCGAGAATGGAGGAAGATGTTAGACCAAGAAGAATGAAATGAAGATCGGTTCAGACTTGGTCCTAAGCACAAAGGGATATACATTGACTGTCTGGCCTTTGCGGATGACCTGGCCATTTTTGCTAACGACATAGATTCAGCAGTTAACAAGATCAATAGGCTGCCAGAAATTGCTGAAAAGGTAGGACTCCAGATTTCTATTCAGAAGGCAAAATATATGACAAACATCTGCGATGGACCTGAATGGATTATCACTAACCTTGGAAAAATCAGTCGAGTCACAAATTTCCATTATCTCGGTGAAGTCATCCTGCAGAATGGATTAGAAGTGGAAGCAATTAATGTCAGTATGAGGAAGTTAGACCAGGCATACCACATTACAAAGAATACCTATAGCAAAAAGTCTATGAGTACAGGGGCCAAGTTCCGACACTATACCACAGTTGTAAAACCTGAGGGATTATATGCGTCCGAAACATTAACCATGAACACTAAAGGTCAAGCTGACCAACTGGAAAAAAGAGAGCGTAGGATATTAAGAAAAATCTTAGGCAATAGATGGGTTGATGGACAGTGGCGAATGAGAGCAAATGAGGACTTGTACAACAACAAAGAGCCTATCACAGCACAATTAGGAGGAGACGGCTACTATTTTACGGTCACCTTTTGAGGATGCCTGATGATCGATTAACCAAAAGAATATGGAGTTTCATCGAGTCTAAGGCAACAAGGCCGAGATGGTTCGAGGAATGCGAAAAAGATCTCACGCAAATTGGTATTCTAGACCGAGAAATTCGTGACAGGAACACATTTAGAAGATTGGTGAACAACTACCAAGGTTTTAAAATGGCATCAACTTCCGGAAGACGGAGAGGACCTTTGTCCGAAGAACATAAACAGGCACTCGTCGCTGGGTCAGAAAATACTGGCAGGAAGTCAAAGCCGGAACCAGAGCAAGACCTAGACACTAAAGTGAAGTTGGTTGTTACCACGCAGTCCATACAGGCTCAACTCGATGTATAAAAAATATTTATATTTATATTTGTATTTATATTTATATTTATATTTATATTTATATTTATATTTATATTTATATTTATATTTATATTTATATTTATATTTATATTTATATTTATATTTATATTTATATTTATATTTATATTTATATTTATATTTATATTTATATTTATATTTATATTTATATTTATATTTATACTAGCTGTACCCGGCATGCGTTACGATGCCAATAAAAGATAGTGTTGGCGTTGTGACTTTGTTAGTTGAATTGCTTTTGGATTACCAATATTTTCTTCTTTTTCCGTTAACCCCCTCTAAACTATTATAAAATTAATTTACTATCTCAGAAACATTCAAGGGAGCGTGCTCAACAACTCACCAAAGTTTCATGGCAATGAAATGAATGGTATATGAGCGCATACGGGACTGTTGAAACGATTCGAGTGCCGTCACCCATTTGTTGAATATACTCGTACGCTACCTATTGTAAAATGGATTTACTAAGTCGAAAACCTTTCTTGTCGTGTACACAACAACTAATCAAAGTTTCATCGCAATCGGATGAATGGCATATGAACGCATACGGGATTTTGTTTAAACGATTCGCGCCGTCACCCATTTGTTGAATCTTCTTGTGCACCACCCACTGAAAAACGGATTTACTAATTCATAAACCTTCACAGGACTGTACTCAGCTCTCCAAAGTTTCATCACAATGGGATGAATGGTAGACTATATGAACGCATACGGGACTTTGTTGAAACCATTCATGCACTGTCACTTATTAGTTAAATCTACTCGTGCGCTACCAATTTTAAAATGGATTTACTAAGTCAGAAACCTTTCCTCGGGTGTACACAACAATTCACTAAAGTTTCATCGCAATCGGATGAATGGCATATGAACGCATACGGGACTTGGATGAAACGATTCACGTGCTGTCACTCATTTGTTGAATCTACTCGTGCGCTACCTATTGTAAAATGGATTTACTAATTCAGAAACCTTTCCTCGGGTGTACACAACAATTCATTAAAATTTCATCGCAATCGGATGAATGGCATATGAACGCATACGGGACTTGGATGAAACGATTCACGTGCCGTCGCTCAGTTGTTGAATCTACTCGTGCGCTACCTATTGTAAAGTGGATTTAGTAAGCCAGAAACCTTCCCGGATGTGTACACAACATCACACCCAAGTTTCATCGCTATCGGACAATTGGTATATGAATGCATACGGAACTTTGTTGAAACGCTTCGCGTGTCTTCGCACATTTGTTGAATCCACTCGTGCGCTGCCTATTGTAAAATGGATTTACTAAGCCTGAAACCTTCCCTGGAGTGTAACAACAACTCACCAGATTTTCAACGCTATCGGACGATTGCATATGAACGCATACGGGTATTTGTCGAAACACTTAGCATGTCGTCGCTCATTTGTTGATTCTACTCGTGCGCTACCTATTGTTAAGGGGATTTACTAAGCCAGAAACCTTCCCTGAGTGTACACAACATCTCATCCAAGTTTCATCGCATTGGGGTGAATGATATATGAACGCATGTGGGACTTTGTTGAAACAAACGCACGCCATTTTATTGAAGTTGCTCGCACGCCATCTAATGTAAATTGGATCTACTATGCCTATAACTTTTCCTGGCGTATGCACAATAATTCACCAAAATTTGATTGCAATCGGATGAATTGTACATGAATGCATCGCCAACACTCATTTCTTTAAACTACTGGCGCGATATCTATTGTAAATTCTATTGACTATGCCTATAATGACTTCGGAAGTGTTCACAACAACTCGCCAAAATTTGTTCGCAATCGGATGAATGGTTTATGAACGCATAAAAGACGAACAAACGAACATCCTTTTATATATATATATATATATATATATATATATATATATATAAGATAAGATTTATATTTATATTTATATTTACATTTACATTTATATTTATATTTATATTTATATTTATATTTATATTTATATTTATATTTATATTTATATTTATATTTATATTTATATTTATATTTATATTTATATTTATATTTATATTTATATTTATATTTATATTTATATTTATATTTATATTTATATTTATATTTATATTTATATTTATATTTATATTTATATTTATATTTATATTTATATTTATATTTATATTTATATTTATATTTATATTTATATTTATATTTATATTTATATTTATATTTATATTTATATTTATATTTATATTTATATTTATATTTATATTTATATTTATTTCCGAGAGTAGTCAGATTTCCAGCTCTTTAGAAAAGGTTGTACTCTAAATGATGATAATAATAATCATAATAAATATATAATAATAATAATGATGAAAATAGCGCGTCGTTATCGATACTCAATCTAATTAATAACGCCATTCCCGCTCGTTACCTGTAGCCTACATGTAACCTCCACTAATGTCGGCATTACAAGCGTCACAAACCGTGATATTATCGCATCAATATTTGGGCCACTTCGTAAGATATTGACCAACACAAACTCCTGGAACTATGAAAATAGCTTTAGCGTCTGCACTCAGGAGAATTCAAATATCAATTTCTAAACTGAATTGAAAAATGTTTTATTAAGATATGTCTATAATGCACATCATTGTGTGCTAAACACTATACAGGGTCTTTCATATAAAATAAGAGCGCCAAGCGGCGGCTTTGTTAACCGTCGCTGCGGTCACCTTGGCCGAGATTTTGGCGCGCCAAGGCCCCCTGCTTTAAGCGTGTGTACAATCCTATATGATGCAGCGGCCTTGCTAGCGTGTGTACAATGCAGATAACTTACTTTAGTTAGCTAGTTAGTTAGTGTTGATGAAACCGAAATTGAAAGCGCGTGCATAGTACATACGATGGCTGTTTTTTTTTTAAGTTCCGATGGACTGTATAAAAATAACAGATTGACATTACCAAACTTGACCTTGCAATAAGCGTGCAGTTGCTCAGTCGCCAGTCTAAACCTCAAGTGCTAACATGGTAAGACATTTATCATTGCAACATCGTAATTTTAATGTAAAACTTATTTTAAGTACGAGTCGGCTCGGCGGGTACGTGATGCATTTGTTCAACAATTTCCTGATGAAGTGCCACCTTCACTAGCACAGATTCACGTAATTGCAAATACGTTTGACACTACTGGCTCGGTGCTCAATAAAAAACATGCCCGCTCACGAACAGTTTTAACAGCTAGATGACATTGGCGAGAATCTTGAAGGGTCTCCAAATAAATCACTCACAAAATTAGCACAAGTAGTGGTTTCGGTTTCATCAACAATAACTAACTAAAGTAAGATTTCAGCATTGTACACACGATAGCAAGGCTGCTGCATCATATAGGATTGTACACACGCTTAAAGCAGGGGGCCTTGGCGCGCCAAAAGCTCGGCCAAGGTGACCACAGCCGCCGTTAACAAAGCCGCAGCTTGGCGCTCTTATTTTATATGAAAGACCCTGTATGTTTAAAATAAAACATGTCACTACAGTCCATGAGGGCCTAGGCCTACCACTGCCCAGCCTTTTGGCTTGCAGATATTGGGGTGACAAGTGGTCCCCTCGGCCGTTAATCGTGGTTTTCGTGACCAGCGCGCTGGCTCACTGTCAGACAGCTACTAAATTGTCCTCACGAAGCTGAGTGCACCCCGTTCCAGCCCTCACGTCAGTTTCTAAAATCCCTGATGGAGCCTGGAATCGAACCCGGGGCCTCCGGGTTAGAGGTAGTCATGCTACCCGAACACCATGAGGCCAGTACTATATGTTTAAGTGCATAATATTTACGTTTGAAATGCTTCTCCAATAACGACTTGAATATACGTTCTGAAATTGAACTCCACTGTGTCAATATCCTCGAGCATCTTTGTGGAGCATGAACGGGCTGGAGAACTGTACTTGAGAACAAAATGCTCAAACACACAGGTCTGTGAGAAAATAGACCAGATATTGGTATCTTATTCAAGAGAATATATTCTCCCTTCTGTCTCATTTCCTCGAGAGCTCTTTGCGACAGACATCAAAGTTGCCATAGGTCTTGCTCTGTTTGCTCTCCGCAAGACTGTCTCTTTCCTTTTTCATCTTCCGAGATTTGATTTCCTA